>JAJEJO010000701.1:378641-402024 GCA_020662805.1 Glaucomys volans | reverse complement strand
GGCCACCCTGCCTTCCTGCACCCCACCCCCTACTCAGCTCTCCCTGCTAGGTCTTGCAGAAACCAGGGCTGCAGGAGGTAAGGCCTGCACGGCAGGAAGTGAGAGGAGAGGTTCTGGAGTCAGGTTTGCCTGCAAGAGCCTGTGTGCCCGCCATAGCTGTGTGGCCCTGGGCTCCTGTGTGGCTCTCACAGGCCCTGTTTCACCTCTGCTTTCCTGCAGTTGCACATCTGGTGACATCTGGTGATTGCTAGGGCCACGTGCATGTTCAACAGGTGCTCAATAATTCCTGACTTCGTTCCTGCACCCGGGAGGTGCATCAGAGAGTGACCAGGTGAGTTGCAACTCGGGCCAAAGACACAAGGATGGCAGAAGGAAGCCAACTCTCAGCCCACGGGGAGGAGGACGTGGTACCATGGAGATGAACACCCACATCAGCTGTCCACACAGCCAGCCTGGGCTGGACTCCACCAGAGAGGGGTGACCGCAGGGGCGCAGCCCACGAGCAGCAGCGCGCCTAATGCGGAGGGGTGGGGCCAGGTGGGCAGCTCACCATCATGGCCTCCTGCACAGTGAGGTGGGGCAGCAGCATGTCATCCTGCATGATGTAACAGGACACCTTCCGGAAGCAGCGCAGGTCGCGGGGCATGCCGTTGATGAGGACGGCCCCTTTCATGCCGGTCTCCCTGCAGAGCCAAGGACAGGGAGGCTTTCAGACCAACTCCTTCCCAGCTCGGCCTCCGAGGCTTGGAGAGGGGTGAACCGAAGAGGAGGGCCTCCCTCCCAGCTGGACCGTGAGCCACAGAGGCATGTGGGGCAGAGAGGGCTCCGAGACCCAGGGGCATCACAGGGAGAGAGTGCCCGCTGGGAAGAGGCCACGCAGGGAGCCCTCTAGGACGTGCATTTGTGCCGAGCAGAAACTGCTGTTTGCTTCCCCCGCTCAGCAAAGACATCGGGGTGCTCCTAACGCAGCGCCTAGACGGAGGTGCACTCAGGCTGGCAGGGTTGGGAGGCGGCTTCTGACCACGTGTGTACAGCACAGGCTACAGCAACTGCCCTCCGCTAGACTGCAGCCTGGGTGCCTCCAGAAGGACACTGGCAGGTGCCTCGGGCTCAGAGGTTCAAAGAGACAGCCAGGTGGATGGTCCTTCTGCAAGGGGAGCCTTCTCTGCCCACAGGTGAGCTGGCCGGAAGCCTCCATGTGCTCACGTGGGGGGAGAGGGGCCTGGCCCCACCAGCGGCCCGTGGACCTCACTGGCCTCCTGAGGACCCATCTCTGCAGCCCTGCCTCCCACAGCCACAGAGAACAGGAGCGCAGGGGAGCGTGAGGACAACGCCGCCCCTGCTGGTTTCCACTCAGCCCTGCAGCTGCTGGAGGGACTTGTGGCGGGACCTTCCTCCCTTCAGGCTTCCCGGACATCCAGGCCTCGGAGGACAGCCTGCTGGGACACCCAAGCACCCTTCGGGTCTTCCAGGAGCCACGGGCGAGACGTGCTGGAGAACAGCCGCCCTCAGGAAGTCCACTCCCCAGGCCCTCTCCTGACTCTGGGTGTTGAGAATTTGGTTCCAACTTTTAGGTGTGTTTGTAAGAGGCAGGAATTTGTCCTAAGTGAGATTTTTAAAAATCCTACTTTCTGGTATGAAGGAGTGTAATTCAGAAGCTCTAAGGAAGGGGTGACATTGGCCATTTGTTTCAGTAAATGAAATAATTATTACAGTAAGCAGATCCACAGGGTCTGCCTGACCCACCGCAGTACTGAACTCTGGATATACTGGGTTTACTCCCATACTGTACATATACCCAGGATAAAGCCTGATTATAGATTAATCAGGGAAAGAGATACGCACGCGCAAGAGAGAAACGAGACCATCATGACAACATGCCACGGTAACATCGCCAGCGTTGCCGCTCTCGTACTTGGGGGCTATTGTTGAGTGAGGTAAGGGTCACCTGACTGCAGCCGATCTGACAACACAGAGGCTACGAAGTGCCTAATGGGCAGGTAGCGTATAGAGGATGGATGCACCGGGCAAAGGGATGAGCCTCTTCCCAGTGGGAGAAAGAGGGATGGCATGGGATTCACTGCACTGCTCAGAGGGTGTGCCATTAAAATTTTATGAATTGTGTCTTTCTGAAACGTTCCATTCAGTCCGTCTGGATCATGGCTGACTGGGTAAGTGAGGCTGCAGAACCCGAAGCCACAGGTGGGGGGCACCCTCACTGCTACCGTGTGCCGAAGTTAGCAGTGGAACTGCAGGGAGGGAAGACGGGCTTTAAAGAAGCATTTTAAAACTCCGTCTAAAGATTCGGCTTTCTAGTTATTCACCAATGACTGGCCCTGGGCATGGCACCGGGGCTCTGATCACCAAAGTTCCAAACAACCAACAAAATTACAAGTCCAGCCCCCAGGGCCCCTCGTGCTCCCCTGAACACGCCAGTGTGCATTCCTTGTGCTCACTCAGTCCTCCTGCTTCCCTCTCCCCAAACTTGGCCTTCCTACTTCTTCCTGTCCCAGAAGGGCCGGCCAAGGGCTGACCCCCTCAGGATGCCACCTCATCCATCTGTCCAGCCTCTGGTCCCCCACTCACCTGTGGCCGTCTGTGGCCCTCTGGTGCTGCTGTCATCCCTGCCCTGTCCCCTCTCAGATCCTGAAGCTCTAGATGCCCACACGCACCTATGCGTCCCCAAGTCCA
The DNA here is from genome assembly GCA_020662805.1 of Glaucomys volans. Classification (NCBI taxonomy): domain Eukaryota; kingdom Metazoa; phylum Chordata; class Mammalia; order Rodentia; family Sciuridae; genus Glaucomys; species Glaucomys volans. The sequence goes on along the minus strand of JAJEJO010000701.1, from coordinate 399,333 downwards.
TGTGGCCAGAGCATCAAGCAGCTACCACTGTGGACAACGGGATGCCCCGAGTGATGGGACGCGGGGCAGCAAGCGTTGGGGGTCAGCTCTGCTGGCGGGGTTCGCTCACCTGTATCCAGCCAGAATGTTCATCAGTGTGGACTTCCCAGCCCCGGAGGGCCCCATGATGGCCACCAACTCTCCGCTGTTGAACTTCCCAGAGATGCCTTTCAGAAGGGTCTTATATCCTGCAAAAGGCAGACCGTGCTCATTTCTGTCGCAGGACTCCCAGCGTGCTGCATGCTCAGGCCTGGGCTCACAGACCTGGGCCGCCTTCACGCCTGGCCTGCCTCCCCGACACATTCCACAGGTGGTAAGAGCCATGGCCCCAGCCTGTGCCTCAGGCTTCGGAGTGTGCAAAGCACTTTCCCCCATCTGACCTCCACAGGTCCACCACTCCCCTGAGAGCGAGGCGCCCAGGCCACTGGCAGAGGCTGCCCAGCCAGGCACCAGGTCCTGCTCGCTCCTGACCCACAAAGGTCCCGCATGCTGTGTTAATTACACAATCCCTCAGCCTTTCGTTTACAGACTGTTTATATTGTATAAAAGTATGAATTATTTAGATGTGACTTATTTATAAATAGCTGCTTTATAATTAATCAATACATTATTAATTCCTTAATTAATAATTAAAAGAGCATCCCATAATGCAACATCAACGGCTTGGGTGCCTCCGCCAAGCCTCCCGGCCAGGAGCTTCATAAAAGGGAAAAGCTCCACGTCCCAAGAAAAGTGGCACGAGCTATTCCTCGGGTGGGGCGCTGGAGCGCTCCGGAGGGTGCTGGAGCCTGCACTCACAGGAGACCCCCGACACCCTCTCACCGCAGCACCCACCCCCATGCACCTCCCGTGGCCAGGAGCCCTGATACAGCTCCAGCTCCCACAGGCACTGTGAGGGGTCGTGGGGCAGACACGCGGGTGCTGGCCATCCATCATCAGACTCCCCACAGTGGCGCCCCCAGAGCCCCGCCAGGGCTCCTCCCTGCCGCCTTCCTGCCTTTCACTGTCACCAGGAGCTACCCTCATTTGGACAGGGAGTCCCTGAGGCCTTGTTCAGCGAGGCATGGGGAGCGGAAGCAAGAGTCAGTGTGGCGCTGCCACTCGGGCTCATTAGGAGAGGAGGCCAGCCGTCGCCCCAGGGGGCCAGCAGGTCTCCTGGCAGGAAGGGCCGGGGGTAAGGGGAGGGGCAGAGGGGAACTGGTGCTGCACAGGGACCAGCCTCTACGGGACAGGCCAGCTCACACCAGCACCTGCGAGTGAGGGAGGCGAGTGGAGGGAGGACAGGGAGCTCTGCCCTCAGTGGAGGGCCGTGGAGGCGCTGGCGTGGCAGAGACCCTTCCAGCACAAGGCCGTGCTCCCAGCATGGCAGCTCAGCGGGGGTGTGCTCCAGGGCACCCATGACCTCATCAAGGGAGCAAACCTCCCTGAGGCCCTCTCCTTGGGAACTGGGAGCAGTCCCCAGCCGCGCCCTCGGGCCAGAAGCTGCCTGAGCATGCAGGCAGGTCCCCAGAAGACCTCCAGCCAGGCCGAGCCTGGGGGGTTGTCTGCATGTGGCCACGTGCCCCGGGGCAGCCTGGGGCCTCAGGGCTCTGAGGAGGCCATTTCCCAGCCCCCAGGCAGGGTCCATTTGTCCACTGGGCACAGTCGCAGGGCCCTCTGCGTTGACAGAGCCTGGGGCTGGCCCTCGGCCTGGGCTCACACTGGGGCGCCAGATGACATTACTGACTGAGGAAGCTCACACAGCCTGGGATGCCCACAGCCAGAGCCCAGGAGCAGGACAGGGCGGGAGACGGGAGCAGTCAGCTGTCCATGGGAAAGGCAGGCAGGGCAGAGTGGCCTCAGCATTGAGAGCCACCCAACTGCAGTTCCAGGCCTGACCACAGTGAGCCAAGGACCTGGACACAATCTGTGGCAGCCCTTCCCCCATGGAAAGGGGCCTGGGTCACTGTGGGGCACAGGGTGCTCTCTGTGAGCTGTGTGGGGTCCAGCTGGGGAGATGACCCTGGGGCCTGCAGGCGTCTGGGGGAAGCCCTGCTGGCTCTCCTTTCTCCCCCTGTTTCTCTGGCCTTCTCTCTCCTCCCTCTTCTCTCTCCCTCTCTCTGTTCCTCTCCACACACCCCTGTCCCCCCATTTCTTCTTTCTCTCCCTCTCTCTCTGGTCCTCTTTCCTGCTCTCTCTTTTCTCTGACAAGCAGAAGCCGTCCTCCATCTTTGGGGTGACACACATTGTGGGGTGGCTGCAGCTGGCTGCTTGTTTGTCACCAAGCAGTGACTCTGGCGCTGAGACAGGGGTTCCCTTAGTTACGCCTTCTGTATGAGGTACGTTGATGTCATCAGCAATCCAGACCCTGGATTTCACTGATCATGAGGAAAAGAAGAGGGTGCTGAGGGGCAGGAGGGAGGCTGCTTCTCTAGAGGCTGGTTAACCCCAGTGAGGCCCCGCTGAGCCCAGGCACCTGACCGCAGGCATCCGACCACGGCTCCAAGACGCACTTGACTCTGCTTCCCGCTCTGACATTGACCCTGGAGGTGCTGAGAATGCCAGACCTGTGCCATGTGACCAGACTGACTTCATCACGGGTCCTGAGCCTGGACCATGCCTGGCACATGGCTACTATGTGTCTGGAGCTCGCGAGCAGAGGTGGGCCCTGGCCCCGTGAGCCCGGAGTGACAGCACTGTCGGAGGCCTCGCCGCTCACTCCTCATCGCAGACAGACTTCAGGGTGTGAGCAGCAAGAGCCCTCCGGGGAGGAGTCGGTTGGCCAGAGCCTTAAGCAGGGACCTGGGCTGTGGGCTTCCTCCCAGAGGAAGGCACTTTTTTCCCCAAAGGACACAGCTTCCTGCCTTAGAAATGGGGACCACACTCCTCCTCCATGCAAACAAACAGGACCAAAGAGCACTTCCTTTCCAGATGGGCAACGGCCCCCACCAGCCTTGAGCCTCAGTGACAGGATGCGTTGGTTCTAGGCCGGGAGGACTTCAGGAAGCCAGGGAAGAGGAAGGCGCCCACTGCTTCCATTTCCTTCGTTAGCTACAGGCTAACAGGGAGAAATGAAACCTGTCCACACCTACAAAGATCTGGGGCACACAGCCTTGTAACTGGGGGTGGAGGGTTCCCCATTTTGCAGAAATGCGGCCTGCAAGGTGTCACAGAACAGCAGCACTGGGCTCCCTCACCCAGGGCTGGGTGGTGCCAGCCCATCATTCTGTTTATGCCTCACAGCGAGCAGAGAACCGTGTTCTCCCTATATTGCAGACAACATTCAAGGGTCAGAGAGGGTTGATGAGTGTCCAAGGCCACACAGCAGGTCAACAAGCAGCCAAGATTCCAACCACCTCAGCCAATTCCAGGGACTCTCTGCACTCAGGACCATGAGGGCCTTGGCCAGCCTCTGCAGAGCAGTTCTGGGTCCCAGCGGCCACCTCCCACCTCCCTCTCCTGCAAGCAGGCTTGTTTCCACTGGCAACAGCTCAGGACTCTGCACCTGGTCTGCTGTTGGGACATAACTAACAGGACAGGAAGAAGTCACATGGCTTTCCTTAGAAAGAAGAAAGCCCGGTCACCTAAGGGCAGCTTGGCACTGGGTGGAGCTGAGGAGGACACAATCTGAAATAAGGCCAGGCCCCGGGAGCCCGCCACTCCCCGGGACCTCTTGCTTCCATTCTGCTTCATCCACAAAACATCCTCGCTGAACAGAATTCCTGCAGGGTGTGGGGGGTCGTGGGCCCTCGGGGAGACTGGGTCCTGTTGATGGGAAGGACCAATGCTCGCAGGAGCTGCTCATGATCAAACCGCTCCTGCTGCCACGGGCCGCCTGGCAACGCAGGCAACGGGCGGATGCGCTGCAGCAGCTCTCCAGCAGTCTGGGTGGAAAACCAGGGCCATGGCGGAGCCCCCTGGGAGCCATTAGGCCCTGATCCTGGCTACCTGCAGAAATAATAAGCAAGCGACTACCCACTCAGGTTGCACCTAACAAGCGGCAGTCAGGAAGGGCGGTTTCTAGAGTGCCCGGGAGGGAGATTAGCTGCCAACAGAGGTGGGCATCTCCTGCGCCTGGGGCTGGGGCCAGGTGAAGTGGGTGCCCGAGAAGCAGGCCTTTGCTCTGTGATTGTGCAAACGTCAAATGCCACACTGAGCGCTCAGGGTCCTGACCTCCCCAGCAGTTACATGTGCAAAAACCAACTGGATGAACGGGACGGTGGTCCCAGTTCAGAGCCCGGCCGGCAGAGGAGCCTCACCACCCAAATCTGCAGACAGCCGCGGCAGTAGACAGATGGAATATTCCTGTAAGCCTCGGGCGAGAAGGTACATCCCTGCACAAAGGAGGGTCCCTGCACACGCAGAGAGAGAGAGAGAGAGAGAGAGAGAGAGAGAGAGAGAGAGAACCGCGGAGCTGCCTGCGTCGCCCTCTCCCGTGCCTGCCGCCCGGTGCATCTGAGACCTGAGATGGACTCTTAAGTTCCGCCTGTTATTTCCTCAACAAGGGACATTCTCTACCACAGGGGATTTCCAAGCAGAAGGTCCTGGCCCTCCTCCCATCACTCCACATCCCTGAGGTCATTTTCCAACGACAAAATCAAAGCCCGCCAGCCCGCCTCAGCACACGCGTGTGCCTAAAATGCCCTTACGGATGCCCTCCTGCCAGGAAACACACTGCCACCGTGGCCCCGACAAGCTGCCCCAGGTGGGCTCAGAGTGGCCTTCCTCTCCTACAAGAAAGTTGTCAAGACTTTGGAAGGGAAGAGAGGGGCCATGGAGAGACCTGGCAGCTCCCTTGGGGCCGGCGAGGGCTGACAGTGCGCCACGTCTTGCTGGGGTCTGCTCTTTCCTTCCTGCCCCTTGGCTCCTTGCAGAGGCTGGGGCTGGGCTGCGCGTGGGACCAAGAGGGGAAATAAGAAATCCATCTGCTTCCGCATGTCATCTCCAACGCCGCTGGCTGGTGGGCAGGGACTGGGCAGGGGTTGTGGGTTCCGAGCTCCTCAGCTGCCTACAGACGCTGCCCCACAGAGACCAGGCTGCTCTGCCCCGTGAAAGCAGTTTAGCGAACCCACAGCTCAGCTGCTCAGCGAAACCTGGGAAGGAACACGGCCCTCACTTGCTGGCCCTCAGGCCATGCTGCACAGGCAGCAAGCCCAGGAGGGGCAGCACTGGGGACGGTGCTCTCTCTCTCAGCCTTCTGGAGATGAGTCCAGGGCCCAGCTCGGGTGCTGTCCAGTCAGAGAAGTTTCATGGGCCGCCCCTGATGCTGAGAGGGAGGCCCTGCGTTCTAGAAGGGAGGAGAGCTGCTGTCCTGTCTCTGCTGGGGGTGCTTCTTCAACCCAGGTCCTTCTCGGACTTTCCTGTGTCCACCACAGGGCACCAAATCTGCCTGGAGCTCATACCCTGCTGAGGCTCAAAGAGCAGGGTAAGCTCAGCACTCTGACAAGTGACCTTGGAGTTCCCATGGGGACCTCTGGGGAGGAAACAGCAAGAATGTGGGGGTCCAAGGCAGTGGAGCCCCGCTTCCAGCCATGACCACAACCAGTGGGGGCCTTGAATACACCCTGTCCTCCTCTGGGCCTTTGTCCCTCCCCAGAGTTGCTTCCCACACTAGGATTCACTAGGCATGAGACTTGTATGATTGGAATTTCTTTGGAAGCTGAGGGTAATTCCAGGTTTCCTACGCAGACCTCCTAAGGGTCCTGACAGGATGGCTAGGGATGGGTGATCCCGTGAGTATTTCCAAAGCTTGTGTGAACTGTGACCTTATGGAGGCCAGGCCCAGCTTCACCATCTCACAGAGAGGGGGCCAATCTCCCCACTGGAAGCAGGTCTTCATTTCACATAGATGTTTTCAGTTGCTTTAGTTGTCTCAACAAAGACCACTAAAAGAAACATTGGTGTTCCAAGCAAATTATAAAGAGGTGATAAACACAGATCGCTGACATCTTAACATGAATGTGCATCTTTACCTTTTTTAAACAGCAAAATCCTGCATGGCACGTTCACAGAATTCTGGAGCCAGGCATTTCCCAGCTCTGCTAGGCAGGACCCTCCAAACCCCACCGGGTTCCCCCTCCCTCCACACACAGCAGGGACCTGGCTGAGGTGCGAGGAGCTGTCTCCACCAGCCCTTCATTTCTTTGCAGTAGAAAGTGACCAGAGAGTCCACCCTCCAGATGAAGATCAGTGCTGACCTCAGGGGCGTGGGAATCACCGCGATCGAGGATCGTCTGGTCAGGTTAGCACCGAGATACTCCCAGCCACTCCCAAGGTGTGACACCGGTGGCCTGTCACCCCATCTGCAGTGTGCAGGGTTGCTGGGTGGCTCAGGAGAGGGTTGTCTCCACCACGTGCAGGCTCCTGTGCAATCCAGTGGTGCCTCTTAGAGTCGCAATGCAGAAGCTGGGTTGGCCACAGGCGTGGGCTCCATCTTGGAAACTTCTTCCTCACTCGTTTTGAGGGACACCTGTCTGAACTTGGGGCTGTGCTGCACCCGCACCATGCAGGGGGGGTCTCATCAGGTCCTGCATTGGGTGACATTCCTCTGCCTCTAATTTAAACACATCTTGACCCATGGAATCCTGTGCCCACTGACCTCTGGAGTCCTGTGCCCTTGACCTCTGGAGTCCTGTGCCCTTGACCTCTGGAGTCCTGTGCCCTTGACCTCTGGAGTCCTGTGCCCTTGATCTCTGGAGTCCTGTGCCCATTGACCTCTGGAGTCCTGTGCCCATTGACCTCTGGAGTCCTGTGCCCACTGAGGGTGGCAGTGAGCACAAGAGGGGTGTGGCCAGGCCTGACCTTCCCAGCACTGTCTTGCTAGGGTGGCTCTGGGTCTGTCGCCAGTCCCTCCAGGCACAGGTCTACAGATGCTGTTTGTGGTCACCAGTCCTGTCTCTTTAGTAAGGGCCAGTCGGCAGTGAGGAGACCTCAGAGCAGAGCAGTGTGAAGCAGCTGCTCCCCAAGACCCCTGGGAGTCCCTCTGGAATTCTGAAACAGCTCAGTGGCAGGGTCTGCGCCACTGCCCAGCTCATTCTGGTGGTCCCCAAAGTTTCCAGTTCCTGTCTCTGGTCTTCTGCCTCTCATTAGCTGTGTGACCTTGAGCAAGCTCCTTTGGTTTTCGAACTGCTTTCCTCATCTGCTGTGGAGTGTGAAGCCAGCACGAGACCTTGAGGGTGTCGCTAAATGGGTTTGAAGCACTTTGCTTGAGCCTGGTCACAGAAGGTGCTCAGTGAGGGATGGTGGTGTGGCAGCTGGAGTCACAATCAGAGTCAAAACGTGACACCAGAGGCACTCTGGGAAACGCAAGGGACAGATACTGAGGGCCAAAGGTCCCTCTTCATCCAGCCTCCACCAGCTAAGGGACGGAGGATCCTGTCGTGCCCAGAATGCCTGCAGCACATGAGCTCCCCTGGGAGCCTGGCCAAGGTCAGGGTTCCGGATCTAGTTGCTGGCCTGTGAAGCCATTCCTGGGACACTCTGGCCTCCCAGGTGCTGTTGATCTCTGGAAGAATCCTGTGCCCTCCCCAACGCCGATGTGCACCTGTTGTATCCAAGAGAACCAGTCTCCCTGTGGGCCAGTGCCCTGGAGGAATGCTGAGGGGCTGCTTCCTGTGACATTCCCAGCACACAGGGTACCCGGGCCACCTGGTCCTGGCACTCCCTGGCCACGGGGCTCACCACCGCACTGTGCTGACGCACAGACCCTTGGGGTCTCCAGACACCCTGGCAGGAAGATGTGAGCAGGGGAGCTACAGACACCTCCCAGGACTCAGCAGAGTGGCCACCCAGAAAACCCACCCCGTGGAGGGGAGGCCAATGTCCTGCCCTGCACTATGAGTGTCTTTTCAGGGTGGGAAACCGTCATGGGCCCCAGGGGCCACTCCCTCTGTGCATGGGATGGAGGCTGCCTCCATGATCCCCACAGTCCCTGGGGGGTATGAGCACACCCATATTTCAGAGGAGGGAGATGCTTGGGAAGCCGAGGGGTTTCCCAGGGGCCCCTGCAAGGGAGGTATCTACATCTGGACGCAGGTCAGGGCCATCTGACTCCCAACAGGGCCGCCCAGCTCCAGCCAGTCAGGTGGAGATGGGCCAGGAAATGGTGCATGCCTGTCAGATAACAAGAGTTCCCAAAGGCCGAGCAACAGACCCTGCTCAGAACTTTCTGGAAAGTGAGGCAGGGGGCAAAGTCACCCCTGGAAGGGATGAATCCAGACTGCTGTTTCTGCGCCCAAGGGCAAGAGCAGGAACTTGAAAGGGCTGTGGGTGAGGGCAGGGCCCGCCCTGGCGGGGAGGGTTGGGGGCCTGAATTTAAAACAGCCCTGGTGAAACAGAGGGACCTGAGTGCCGGGCGGCTCCAGGACCCCTCCAGGGATGCTCCAGCCTCAGGGGGAGGAGGAAGGCACACAGACTGAGTGAGTGGCACTCTAGCCCACTGGGGCCTCCTCCCGCATTTACACCTGGAAGGGACCTCAACCATGTGCCGAGTGTGTGTGTGCACCCATACGCACCAGGTGCACATAGGTGCACGTGGACACACATGCACACATGCACGTACACCCCAGCATGCACACGCCATGGGCACGCCTGTGCATGCACACCATGAGCACACGCACACACTCAGGCACACCACATACGCATGTGCGTGTGTGCGCGCGCGCGCACACACACACACACACACACACACACGCTGGCCCCACATCAGATCACGGCACTGCAGCCCCTGCCCAGAGCGGGAACTTCCACATAGCTGGAAGTCATCTGCACCTGTCTTGGGGCTTTAAGTGGTTTCCTATCACTGTCATATTTTAATCCTTCCAGAATCAGAACTGGTCTTCTTCCAGGTTTCTGAGTCTGGCTAGAACAATTGAGAAAAGATCCTTCCAACTGTTCAAATATCCCACGGCACCAACAAGGCTGCCAAAGGATCTCCCGCACCGCACGCACCTCACTCTGAAACCCTTGCGGCAGTGCCGGGTTCCCACCCAGGCAGGATGGGTTGCCAGCGTGGGCGGGGTAGGCCGAGCTGCAGGCTCCCTCCACGCCTCAGGGACGGCTGAACGGGCTCCTGGTCAGAGCCGACTGACCAGACTCTCTGGTTCTCCAGACCTTTCTCCTGTCCCTGCCTGTACCCTCTCCCTCCTTGGCTTCCTGGTCTCCTCGGTTCGCTAACTCTGAGCAGAAGCCCCTTTCCCTCTTCCCACCTGCTTGGATCCAGGTATCTGAACAGTGCTGGGCACAGCCGAGCAGAGACAGGTTTGGAACAGCCGCATCAGCCAGCACCTGGGAATGATGTCAGTGCCTTAGGCCCCCAGGACATGCAGCAGCTGGCCAGTCCACTTCACACCCCTCACCCCACAGAACACAGGGCCCCTCCTCTGTCCTGCTGACAAGAGGGTACACCAGTGGGCAGCTTCCCTTCTGTGTCCCCAGGAATCAGGAAGTCTCACGGCGCCACTCCAGCTCCCAAGCTTCCATGCCCCTGTGAGGGGTCCTCCCCTGGGGCCCGGGGGCATCCTGACATCTGCCCTCCCATAGTGGTGGGCCCAGGACTCTGGTCTCTACCCTTCCCACCCCTTGGTGGCAGCCCCTGCACTGATTCAGGGCCACGCTGGCCTGTGGAGGGCACTGGCCTTCGGCCCATCCTGGGAGCCTGGCCCTCCTCTGTGGGCACCGAGAGGACAGAGCTCGCAGACGCAGGCGGGCACACAGGCCTGACCCCACATCGACCCAGTTATGATGCCTCCAAATGGGGCAGGGGGCCAAGGTCCTGAGATCTGGCTCAGCACAACCCAGGCCCTGGCCTGCCCCTGGACACTGTCCAGAGGTGGCACTGCGAGGAGCCTGTGAGGAGCCTGCCTGGGAGCAATGGCCCACCTGCTCCCAATCCTCTCCTGGCCCTGGTGGCCCAGAGCCCATGCCCAGGTGGGAGGACACGGGCTCTCTGTCTGCTTCTTGCTTCTTTCTCCCCAGTTCCACCTCTCGTTTTGCTTCGTGGTTACAAAGGAGATGGTGATGGCGGCGATGACGATGACAGCCAAGCTCCGTGGCCTGCGATGTGTCCCTGCCACTCCACGGCCCACACACGTCTTCTCGGAAACTCCTCACGTGGCTCTTCTCCCACAGGCTACGGGACACACTTTAAATCACCCACTGCACAGACAGAAAAGCGAGGCCGGCAACCCGAAACCTCCCGGGCCCCGCGCAGGCGGAGTCCACGGCAGCCTCTCTAGAGCGGGTCGTCTTGGCACCAGTGAGGAAGGAGAGACGGAGAGTGCGTGTGCCACTGCCCGGCTGGGGACACAGCCTCAGCCACTCCACAGCCCACGCCCTGGGGCCTCGGTGCCCACGGCCACCCCACACGCCACGGCCCTCGGGAGTCCTGCTCTCCTGCTTCTCTCCGTGCTGAGCCGGACTGGCACACCCTTGAAGGCTGCAAGCAGGCTGGGGACGGAGCCCAGGCCTGGCACGTGGGAGGCAAGCGCCCACAGACGGTGCTGTGGGCAGCGTGGCGGTACTGGGTCAGGGGCCTCATGGTGGGGCCGCATCCTGCTCCACACTCTCACACCGCTCGAGGTGCCTCTTCACAAATGTCCCTCTCCTGTGTGGATCCATTCTCTTCCTGCGTTGATTTCCCAGGCTACCACAACAAAATACCAAACGATCTGTTGATTAAAACACTAGAAAAGCATCCTCCAACGGGCCTGAACGTCACAGTCCTAAATCAAGGTATCAGGGCTGCAGGATCCTCTCTGCCTCTCAGCCCTGGAAGGCTGCAGGTGCTCCTGGACTTGTGGCTCCATCCTTCCAGTCTCTGCCTCCATCTTCTTGTGTCTGTCTTCTCCCTGTGTCTCAGTGTCAGTTTCCCCTTCTCTTCTTCTGTAAAACCTTACCCGTGGATTCGGAGTCCACCGGAACCCAGAATGATCCCATCTCGGGATTCTTGAGTCCCATCTATCTGCACATCTCTCTATCTTCCTCTCCACAGCATCAGTTTGCAGGTCCTGGGAGCTGGGACATACCTTGTGGGGGTCACCATTCAAACCCCACTATCACCGCTGTGGTCCAAGGCCTTCACCCAATCGTTACCAGACGTGGATGGGTCTAAAGTCTCCTTGTGGAGCCCACAGGACCCTGGCCAGGCTGCTTCCCTTGAAGTTGTGCCCACCTGGCAGGCTGCTCCCTCCACGCTGAAGACCACACCTGGCCTCTCCACCCCTGCGTGGACGGCCTAATCCTGGCTGCCAGGCACTGCGTCAGAGGCCCCGGGCCCGAGTCAGGACCGTGCATGTTACGAATCATCAAGGTCAGACTTTGCAGAAACACTTTGCTTACAATAACAAGAAGCTAAGAATAGTCATCAAAAATTGTTGAATGAAGAAAAGATGCATTATCCCCATAAGGAAAATAGGAGAAATTTCAAATATTTTTACCCTGAAAATTAGATGGCAGAAGGAGCAAGCTCACCAAGAAGAGAAGACAAAGTCAACAGAAGTTCTCAGGCGTTCATAACACTTTCCATTTTGCAGCCCAAACACGCGAGTCCAAGGTGGGGCAGAGGAGGTTCCAGTCACGGGTCTGACACACGTCAAATGCACAGCCCTGTGGCTTCACCGCAGGACCTGGCTGTCTCTGTGTTGTACTGAGGTTGAACCCAGGGGTGCTTCACCACTGGGCCACTTCCGCAGCCCTTCTTATCATTCATTTTCAGATGGGGTCTTGCTAGGTTGCTGAGGGCCTCACCTAGTTGCCAAGTCTGGCCTTGAGCTTATGATCCTCCTGCCTTCAGCCTCCCGAGTCACTGGGATTACGGGAGTGTGGCACCATGCCTAGCACTTTATAAATTTTCTTTAACTTATTACGATCGAGCTATAGGAAATTTTTCCATTGATGGTAGGAGATAAATCACCTCACTCAGAATGAACTCAATATATGCATACAAGATACAAATTTACATGTAAGAAGACTGGATGTCAAAAACTGGTTTACCTTAAACTAATAATCTCAGTTGTGGTGGTGGGAGTGCGGCGTGGGGTGCAGCCCTTGGCCAGCATGCAAGGGGCCCCTGGGGTCCATCCCAGCACCAAACTTTTTTTTAACCTGGATCTTGCTTTCTAGTCTATAACATGAGCTGGATGACTGAACCTTCAAGATCTTCTCCTAGCTTTAAGAAGTGCTCTCACTGTTCATACGATCATACATGTGTACCCATCCCCCAAGCAGGAACACATGTCACTGTGTCTCAGGATCATTCTCCCACTCTCTGCAAGGCAAATGAGGAAGGAAGTAGAATTTGCAGAGTTAGATCCCATCCGTTTACCCCAGTTCAGAAAAGTTGCCACTGCGAATCCCTCTCTCTCCCCCTCCCTCCCTCTCTCCCCCTCCCTCCCTCCCCTTCATCCCCCACCCCTTTCCCTCCCTCCCTCTCTCCTCACCTCCCACCTCTCTCTCTCTGACCCTGGAGCAAAGCAGCCCATTCCTTACATGCAGAGATTACTTTGTGGAATATTTATTACCAGGCACACATCAGAGCAGTGGGACTGTCCTGCCAGTACCTTAAAGAGGTGGAAACTATCCTGCTGTGATCCCTTCCCACCGCTGGTCCCATTTCCCCTAAAGAAGCTGCGTCTCCCAGGCCAGCTCTGCCAGGCCTGGCCTCCAGTCCCGCCTGCCTCCTGCTCCCCTGGCTGCACTTCCTGCAGGCAGCGCCCCTGGCCTGCCGGCCTCTGCAGACCCCCTGCTGGGGGGTTCTGCACCCATTCCAGGCACTGATGGAAAAGGAGGCCACGTGCAGGGCAGCACCCTCCCTGCCTGCATCTCCATCTTGACCAGCAAGGGTGGGCCTCAGGGATGCCCAAGGAACGCGCCCCTTCTTGCTGTCCCAGGATTGGGCCCCGCCTGCACCTTCCTGGCCTTGTCCCAGCAGGAGCTGCCCTGCTCTGGCTCTGAGGCGGCTTTTGTGGGGGTCTGTGTCGGGGTATCCCGGGTGCCCCCGCTCTATGCTAAGGTGGCGCCTGGCGGTGTGCCAGTTTTGCTGCTGCCACGGAGTAAACAGGTGCATCTTTGCGAAAGTTATTCCTATCGGTTGATTGTACACTGGCCACACGTGTGTCCGGCTCGTGCTTCAAGCCTTTGTCTATGCTTTGCCCGTGCTGCTTCACGTGGGAGTTCTGTGATTGCTCAGCTGAGGGTATGAGAGAGAGAGACAGAGACAGAGACACACAGACACGGAGACAGAGACACTGAGGGACTGAGGGGGGAAAGGGAAGAAGAAGAGGGAGGAAACGGGAAAGAAACGGGCGCGCAAGATAAAGAGCTGCATACACATTCCTGGGATCGCGTCTTTGTTGCGGGCGACAAAGACGATGATAGGTCTGGACTCCAGGGCCTCCCTTCACCTCTCTCCCACAAATGGGAACCCAGCATCAGCCCTGCTTCTGCCTTGCTACCTGTCCCTCCAGAGTCCTTCTCGTCCCACAGTGGGCCTGGGCGGCCTCCATGTCTGTGCTGGGCTGCAGGATGCCCGGCAGGCCATCTATGAACAAAGGGACCCAGCCTGCCAAGAACGACCCTGCGGCACCAGCACCGAGAAGCCCATCCGGTGGGTGCTCGCCCCCTGCCGCTCCTCTGTCTGCACCCAATGCCTAACGTCAACCAGGACGGTGCCAACGCTCTGGCTGCTCAGGCAGCACTGTAACTGCAAATCCCACCAGACTCCTCTGCAAGTCCATGGAAAGGCCAGACCTTCCAACAAACCCTCCTTTCAAAAGCCCTGTGACCTGGAAGTCTACTTCAACCGCCCACGCCCTGGCTCGGTGCACAGGTGTCCAGCAAACAGGGCCACATAGGTGTCCAGGTGCTCAGGGCCCAGAAAACACCACCCCCACTCCTGGAACCCAGCTCCTCTGCGGGGCCCGAGGGCGCTGGGGGCAGAGCTGGCTGCATAACTGGGGCATGCTGGACACTGAGTCACAGGGGGCCTGACTTGGAGGTCACCAGCAGGTGGTGGTGGTCATAGTGGAGCCTGCTGGCCCCTCCAGCCAAGCCACGCTCTGCACCTCACTCCACCTGGAGCTCAGCCTGTGTGTGGACGTCCATCCCCCAGGGTGAAGGTCACTCTCAGCCCTAAGCTGGTGTTGCCCAGGCTTTCTGTGGTGGGAAATGGGTGTCATGGAAACTACTGCCCGTTAGCAGCCGTGGCAAGGAGCCCCACAGCACATGCTGAGACTGGCATGCCATATCCACAGCCAAAGGACAATGCTTAAAACTCCTGAATCATGATCCTTGCAACTAGGAATCTGCCATGGTTAGGTGAGGAAAAGCTCGAGTTCTTTACTAGAAACAGGATTGCAAAGTGAGATAATGACGTGAACGCATCACACATCGGAGTGGGCAGCGCGGTGCAGGAGGTCAGACCGGGGGCCTGGGCTGCGGCATCTCACCAGCACGGCGCTGGCGCTGTCCACGTGGGGGGCTGCTCATCTGTCTGTGGCTCTGAGGATGGAGCTCGGGGCCTGGCCCTCACTGGGCACATGCCAGGTGGGCACTCCACCCTTGGCCACACCCAGCCCCTGGCTGTGTCTCCAGTCTGATCCCAAGAGCAGGTGCGGAGGATAGGGAATGCCCGGCTGTGCTCCTACGACGGGTGCAGAGCACCGCGAGGCCAGCCTGTCAGGCCTGCCAGAGCTGGGACGACAGAGGCTCAGTACCTGTGAGCTGGGTCTGCTCTGAGGACTCTCTCCACCTGGGGTCGACCTCAGACTCCAGCCCCTTAAAGGGCTTAGTCACCTACAGCCCTGTCTATCTTAGCTGAAGAGAGCAGCTTGTCTTCTACCAAGACGAGGAAGGTTTGCAGAAAGGAGGTAAGACTGCAGGTTAGACTGTACCCCAGGCTCCCCACCACCTGTCTGCGCAGTGATGACAGCCCTGTGACAGATGAGTCTCCCTTCACGTGATGTTCCCCTATGGCAGTCCTCGGCACCAGTCCTCAGTACCAGCCCTCAGTACCAGCCCTTAGTACCAGTCCTCAGTACCAGCTCTCAGTACCAGTCCTCAGTACCAGTCCTTGGCACCAGCCCTCAGTACTAGATAGACCTAGGCACCAGTCTTCAGTACTAGCCCTCAGTACAAGTCCTCAATACTAGTCCTCAGTACCAGCCCTCAGTACCAGCCCTCAGTACCAGTCCTCAGTACCAGCCCTCAGACTATTCCTCAGCACCAGCCCTCAGCACTATTCCTCAGTACTAGCTCTCTGTCCACATTTCACAAAGGAACTGGCCAGTGGATGAGTTGGACAGCGATGGATAGGGAGTGCAGTGACCCTCTGAGGGCTGGCACAGGCTGTACAGACCAACATGAGGAACTTACCACCTTCACCCGACCTCCAGGTGACGCTGCACACCAGCACAAACAGACCCCCACACTGAGGGTCAGGTCTGGCTCTGTGGGTGGCACGAGGACAAAAGTAAAATCTGTACTCTCCTAATCAAGGGTGATATGAACTGCCTTCTGTCCTGCTGCCGGCCTCGGAAGCCTGCTGTCCCCAGATCGGCACACTGGGATCGGTGAGCTACAACTCAGATCCCTGGAAGGAAGGGATCCAAGTGCATAGGGAGCTCCCAAGTTCATAGGGAGCTCCTGAGACCATGGCCCCCACAGAGCAGAGGTCTGCATCTCTGTTGGTTGACAAGAAAGCCCCCTTTGAGCATCTCAGAGCAGCCCCTCAATCCCTCCTGCCACCAGGGAAGGGTGGCAAGGCCACTTCCTGCACCTTCATTTGAAGGGTCAGATGTGGCTTCCAAGTGACCACCCCTTCCTTGACAGTTCTCAAAGTGGGACCCTGGACCAGGAACACTGAGGTGGCCCGGGCACAGCAGACGTGCAAACCTGACCGACCCACGCCAATGGTGGCTCCCTGACACTTGTGCTCAGAGCCCTCAGGACACACTGGGTTCCTGGGGCCTGGACAGGCTCCAATAGCCTGTAGCCTCTGGAGGCCTGAAAAACCAACGGATGCACGAACAGCTCCAAGGTCACTGGAGCTGCTGAGCCCCAAGGGCTGTGGGTGTGGAGTGTGGAGATGGCAGAGCCAGAGGGGAGCGAGTAAGCCCTGAGGCCGGCGGGCCTCCCCCAGCCACCAGCAGTTGCTACAGGGTCCCCTGCGGCCCCATCGAGGTGTTCCCTTAGGAGCCCCACTGGGAACGAGGAAGCCAGCAGCAGTGGCAAGGTCTGCATGCGCTCGGCTCACTTGGCTTTAACTAACGTCACCAGAGTCTCCCTTCACAAGGCCACGTGTCACAGCGCCGGCTCTCGTTTCTCCGCACCCTCCATGGCAGGTGTCCCTATGAACCGAGCAGCCACGGGCTCGGGGCGTTCTTAGGGCAGCGTGTGAGTGATTTCTTAGGAAGCTGCACAAATGCCCTTGAGTCCCACGCCCCCACGGAAGCCCTGCCATGCTCTCCCGCTTCCACCTGTGGTGAGCGCGCTGCAACCACGGTGGGGAAGGACTCCACCCTCACTGTGGGCAGGACAAGCAGAGGCTGAACTCTGGGGACCAGCCTGGCTCTCAGCCAGTGACCTAGAGGCAGTCACATCTGGGCATGACAAATGCTCTCATCTCGTAATGGCCCAAGTCAGAATAAGACCCCCCCACTACATCACTGCTGAGTGGCTGGGGTCCACCCGTCACAGGCAGGTACTCTGAACCCAAGTCAAGATTTCTTTCTCAGTAATGAAGGAATGGGGCCTCGCGGGACAGTTGGGGAACGGGCATCGCAGGTGCCCTGGACCTGGTCAATGCTGCACCACACCACGTCTGCCACCTGCTTCCTCTACTTCCTTAGGATCCCTTGCAACCCAAAATGCTCACACATAGGGTCACCAGTGTCCTGCAGGGGGCACCATGGCCTCCAGGGCCCTGGTGTGAAGATGAAATGTAATAGTCCCTTCCTGGGGCTTGGATTCGAGAAATGAGATGCTGGAAGCCTAGAACCACCAAAATGACCCCAGAGGAACCTTCTACAGTGTGGACCCTTGCCCAGCTCCCGACTCTGAAGAGGCCACTCAACCGAGGTTGCCACTTGAGTGCTGTGACCCTCCGTCTGCAGCAGCCTGCACTGGAGGCATGTATAGTCGCCAGCACCGGAAGCCACTGGAGTGCCTGTCACCCAGGGACACACAAAGGTGAGACGCGCGCAGCCCCTGGGGCCTCAGGCTGGGTCCTGGAGCCAGCTGCTGAGTCTTGTTGGGCTTTACCACCTGCAGGCCTGTGACCCTGGGCCAGTCCCAAGCACCCCCTGTCCTTGCCTTGCTCACTGGGTGGCAGGGAGGAGCACGTGGGTGACACACTGAGAGCGTTGTGGCCAGGGATCAGGAAGTCAATGAGTGTCACAAGCCCTGTGCTGGCCCCTGACTCCCAGAGTCTGGACTGTGCTCCAGGCTTCCTTTGAGAATGATCACCAAGGGGACCCACCGCACAGGCTTGAAGCCGCCACTGTTAGGGCACCATATCATGAAGGAGTGCTGCTGGTGTGTACCACCACCCCGTCGGCCACGGCTTCCTAGGTGGCAAGCCATCTGACCTCACAGGTGGGGATCACTGCCCTTAAAACTTCCTTCTGATGGGGGGCGAGTAACTCATGCGTGGCCCAGCGGGGCAGAGGTGCAGCGGGGCTCATAGCAGACTCCCTGACTCCGAAGCCCACGTCCCCAGCCACAGCACCTCAGCGCCTCTCCACTGGGAGTGCTCAGCTAAGGGGGCTAGGCCTGAGTCATTTCATTAAAAGAAACAGAAGAAACGGCAAGCTGGCTCCGAGTGCAGTTAATCCATCTCATCCTCTTTTTATTACATACTGAGTGGGAATTCCTGCAAAGCATGGAAACGCACTTTCTATAAGGTGTGACAGGATGACAGGATTCACAGTAGATAACTGTGAGTGCAAGAGCTACGTCATGGATGGCTGCTCTGGGTGGCTGAGGCCGGGCTCACCTGGGCACCCACACTGCCCTCGTCCTGCCACAGGCTGCCAGTCAGAGCAGCAGGCACGACAGCCTCCATGTTCAGGCATGACAATCTAGCCACAGCCTAAAATACACAGGCCGATGAAATCTCACATCCTCCTAAGACGACCTACATTAACCTCCCTCGCGAGGCAGATTCTGAAGCGCAGTGTTGCTGTGGAGCTTTGTTTCAATGGTGGAAATTTCCACTCTGCCACTCACAAATGTCCATGCTTACACACAAATAGTCTCAAAGACACAAGGCTCATCATCCAGGGACCAGGACATTCTTAAAAGACTTCCAGAAGGAAAAAGCCTGCAGCTACCTGTCTGCCACCTGTCAGTGCACGAGTCTTAAATAAGAGACTTTTGTCAACATCTCTGAAATGAGGGTTGATTTAGTCCCAATATTACTCATGAGTGGAAACCACGCTACGTCTTAGAGCAGGAAGAGTGAATCTCAGAGAACAGCCTCAGGAAGCTGTAGACTCTACACTCGGGGAAAGCAGGGAGCTCAGAGCACAGGGATCAGAAAGCCCAGGTTCCATAGACTGCCTGGCAAGTGACCTCGCAGCTCCTGCCACATCACCTCCATCTCTCCCAGGACCTGGCCAGAAAAACTTCCCACGGGCTGCTGGGAAGGTCGTGTAAGTCACTGTTCCAGAGCCAAGCCGCACCAAGCTGATATTACCATGATCAATAGGAATCAAAGCCAGTATGAAGCCAAGACTGTAGAAACCAACACTCTGGCCAAATTGAGCTACAACTCCAAAATGCACTGCTGTTTCTACTGCATGTGACCCCTCAGGAAGCAATGCTCAGTTCCTACCCACTGTGACCCTGGGACTGGCACTCCCACCAGCCCCATCTGCCCCCTGGAAACTCAGGCCCAAGGTCACATGGTTAATACGGGAAGAGCCAGGACTCAAAAGCAGGTGCCTGTCAAAGAACCCAGGCTCCTACCATCACCCAATACCCTATCTTCCAACCTCGATGCAGAGGCCAGTGGTTGGGGTGGCCTAGGAGGCCACCACAGTCCACGTGCCCAAGGCCTCCTGCTGCTCGCCCTGCTCCTGAGCCCACTGTGGGTTACAGGAGCAGATTCTTCTACTCTGATTTCCCTCGTCCGTCTGTGCTGAGCCAGGCCTGGGCCAGCAGCAGGGATGCAAGGATGACAGACACGGAGCATCTGCAGAAGCTCAGAAAGGAAAGCCCAAAACACACAGAGAACGCCCGGCTCCCAGGGCAGGGCCATGAAGGTGCCCAGGAAGGGCCCTCCTGGCCAGGGAGGTCGGCAACTGAGGCAGGCTTCCCCAGCCTGGGGAGGCCAGGGGGTTCCCTGCAGGGGCATCAGCTGGGCAAGGAAAACAGAAATGCCTGAAGAAGGGAACAGGACGTCTCTGTGGGGAAAGGAGAGGAGAAGCTCTGGTTCCTGGCCCACCATCAGCGCAGGGAATGCTTCAGAACTCTGGCAGGCTTTGCAGCAACGCCAACTCTACATCACCAGACGCGCAAGCAGCGGAAACCCAAGACTGAGGAAAATCATTAGTCCCAAGTGGTCTCCTTGCATTTGTTCAGGAACCCAGAAGGTTAAACACAGCGCATGAGCAATGGTGTTAAACAGTTCACAAGGCACCTAACTTAAGCCCGAAGAACTGGTCTAGAGAAGGCCAGGAGTCCCGGGTCTTCCGGACATCCAAATGGAACACAGCTGGGAGAAATCACGTATGTCGTTACATCTATGGGTTCACCAAAATCAATAAATAAATATCACGGATGCTACAGGAACACACCCAAAGCTCAGCTGTTATTTGTGCTCGCCTCCTCTGCCATGCCCAGGATGGAAGTGACTCAGCAGAAGGCAGGGAGCTGTCACCTTGCACATGACCCTCTGAATTCCAGCTGACTTAGTAGAGCCACACCTCAGTTTCAAAGGGGGAATTCATGGTTCCAAAACCAGCCTCCGTCCTTATCCAGTGCCACCCACCAGGCCGCCCTGCCCCATGGCTTCCCTACCACTGAACTTAAAACAAGAACTTTATAAGGAGTCTCATGTGGATTCCTTATAAGACCCAGGATCACACACAACTGTAAACAGAAGCTGCAGAACTGGGCAAGTTCCCCTGCTGTGATCCAGGCACCAAGGGCGCAGGCTCCCGCACGGCGCCCGCCTGCGCCCTCCTGCCGTCCCTTTTCCGAGGCGCGCTGGCTCTGTCAGCGGAGTCTCCCAATCTAAGAAAGCAAGCAAGCCCGGGCATCAAAATAACCATGGGGAATCACTACTCCATCCACTGGAGGTGGCTCCTACTGAAAGAGGTCTCTGGCTTCCTGGGTGTGCTTTGGAGCTGGGATGGAGAGCGCGCACGGGGCCGGGATCTGCGTGCCTGCCCAACCCCTGTGCCGGGGCGGCCCCAGTTCCCTAGGCTGAGACCGGCGGAGAGCATCCGGACCTGGGCGGTTAGCAGCATCCTCTCCAGCCTTAGCAACAGCGCTGGGCGCGCGCAGCCAATCGCACCGCTCTGGCGCCCGCCGAGGTTACTAGCGAGCATTGACCGCTAGTAACCCCCGCCCGGGCGGCGGCTGAAGGCGGGCGGGCACTGCGCAGGCGCGGCAGCGCGCATCGGCCCCGCCCGCACCTGCGCGCTTGAGGGGGCCAGGCAGGCAGTTTCCTTGC
>JAJEJO010000701.1:352853-373641 GCA_020662805.1 Glaucomys volans | reverse complement strand
TGTGAAGACTCTCCTTGTAAACTAACAAACACAGGCACTATGCACTCATGTCACGTGAGTCTGCTGAGTTGGCCTGTTCTTAACATTGCCTCTAAGCTTATTTGGGGGCCTCTAAAGCAGAAGTTCAAGACAGTTCCAGAAAGCCTTATCACTGAAGGTGCTGTCCCTCAGGGCCCTGAGTGGGTGGCCTGCTCATCTGTCCCCTGGGAGCTACCAAATACTGAGAACCTAAGAACAGGCCCCAGTGAGGAAGAAAGGAGCTCTCCAGTCCTCTGCGGTCACTGAGGAGCCTCAGGCTGCTGGGCTCCTCTTTGTAAATCACTTGCTTGAGCAAGGAATCTTTGCAAGGAGATTGGGACCATCACATTGCCGTAGAAAATTAGCTACAGCCTTAAAGAAAGATAAAGACAGGCATTAAAAGCAATTTCTCTTTACACATAAAAGAAAGTTGCCTTAGCACAATAGTTCCCAAAAAATACAAAAGCAATTCTTTTTAGGGGACTACAAATCTCCCCTCAAGTCTGAGCAGCCCTCTGAAAACCCACTGCTGTCCTGGGACCTGCAGCCTTCACCGGGCTGACCTTCCATGCCTGTGCCAGTGAGTTGGGCCCTGCACCTGGCACATGGTTCCAATCCAGTTGTCCTCATGGAATTCTTGAAAGGATTTGCTGGTGGTTCACCCGCTCCTTTTAGCCAGCCTGTACGGACAAGTGTGGGAAAACAGCTATGGAAATGAAGAGAAAGCAAACTTCAACTTGAGAAGGGTGTTCAAAGGCATTTTGACAGCTGAGAAGTGAACCAGTACCGGTAATCTAACACAGAGCTGCCCAGAATGGTTAACTCCTGCCTGTTTCCTGGCAAGAATGTGGCTGCGGTTGGTTTCAAAGCTGGAGTGGGATTCCATGGAGTGTGGCCAAGGGGAGACAATGGCCCCACTGGAGAACAGTGAAGAAAACACTAAACCCCAGGTGTGGCTGCTTTTGTTCCCAGCTGAACTTCATCACAAGGCGATCCCAGGAATCCTCTCCCGAACTCACCGCCCAGGGGAGGGACAGAGCAGCCAGAGCCTGCACAGGGGGTGAACTCCTCCCACATCCAGAGGCAGCTCCTTCCTGTAGGCTGATGAAAAGGAAGCCAGGCGGCCCCCCACCATGCATCTGCCCAAGGTGCAGGTGAGACCCCCAGGCCAAGTACTCCCAAGGCTCCCCGAGGGCAACTGACCTGGCCCTGCATCCCAGGTCTGGTTTCAGGTCCCACCTTCCCTATGACTGTGACCTCGGAACGTCCCCAGATGTCGTACCACAGTCTTGCACAGGCAGAATGGGCAGAACCCCCCAGAATCTGCCCATGAGCCACGCCAGCTGAGGCAATGCCTGATAAAGCCAGCCACGCATGAAACGGTTCACAGGGACCTGGGCGAGGTGGAGGGCAAGCCTGCAGAGCACCCCAAACACGCCATCCGCTCACTGGGGCCCCTCCTGTCTAATACCAAGGAGCCCCTGTGTGTGTGGTCCCCTCCTCACTCTCGTCTCCACCTCAGAATTTGGTTACGTGGACTGCTCTTCAGAAGCTTCCCAAGCGCTACCGACAAGTGTCTATCTTACAGGAAGCTCAGGCTGCTTCCCAGAGTTGCAGCAGGGTGATCTGGACCACAGCGTGCTGGCCCATCCCCGATACAACAGTCTGTGTGACGGCACCAAGGTCATCAGTGTTCCAAATCTCCTGTCCCATCACTCAAGCTACGTGAGCGAATTCCTTGAGGGAAAGTAATTACTGTATCCGAAGCCGGTGAAATTATCCTTGGGGTGTGCTTCTTCCCCCTGAGAATGGCTCCTTTCACAATTACGCTCTCTACTAGGAATCTATTATGTGAGCTGCTTTGCCCTCCAAAGACATCATTAATCATATGGTGAAAATGTAACTACAATTGAAAATGCAAGATGTTTTGTGAAACGCCAAGTTCAATGTGTGGCAATCGCCAAGCTCGGAGGTTAAGGAGCACAGGCCTAGCATCTCCTTAAAAACACTGAAGCAGACCTCCTGGACATCTTTCTTCTAAGGACGCTGAAGTCCCTCTTCCCTGCTCGCTTTGAAATAACCACGCAGGAGCTCACGATGCCGCGGGGTCACGGGCTGCGCTTGCCAGCAGAGCACTCTGTGCCGAGTCGACTGGAGCACCCTGCTCCGGGGAAACTTCCAGGGAACGGCTTTCCTGGAATCCTCCAGTGTCTCGGAAATGGAAAGGAACCACTGCTCCCAGCTTTGGCTCTGACCATGGACGAGGCTCTTCTGCACCTGGCTTCCTGTTTCCCTCACCAAACTCCCAGGCAGTCAAAACCAGGGCTCTCAGAACTTCTTTGCCTCTCGCGTGGTCCCTTAAGCAGCGCCGTGCTGTCTAGCCCCAGAGTGATTGTCACAGTTTGTCAACTCTTGGATTTGAATTTTAAAAACTGAAAACAATCAACTCAGGACCGACAGCTAATCAGGTGACAGTGTAAGAGAAGTCACCCCTGTGCTGAAGGTCACCCTTATAGTCACTCAGAGATGACTGCCGCCTTGAGGAAAAAGAAATGCAGAGAGTGGCTAGGATTTGGCCTCCCAGCCTATCCCTGCCACTGCTGGGGCCTGAGATGCTCACTGGCAACCAGAAGTACAAAAGCAGGAAAAGAAAGCGTCCACCTGGACAGGTGGGGCGGTCATGACCGAGGAGCAGAGGCAGAGGGCGGGCCACGTGGGAGTAGTACAGGAGGAATCTTTACACACGGGTGCCCAGGACACCTGCAGGGCAGTCCCGAAGGGGCAGGTTTAATGCAAACTCTATTGTTCATGCTGGGGTGTGGCCTCAATTGGGGCAACAGGGTACCAAGTTCAGAGTCAGTTGGATATCGCACTGAAAGGCAGGCTGGTGATGAGGGCAGGCAGCCTGAGAAGGACACCTGCAGCTCTCTCCCTTCAGCGGGGAACTCTTCAGACTTCCTTGGCTGTGGCCTCCAGCCCAGTGGGTGACCAAGGCACCATGACACTCCTGGGGCACCTGAGCCTCCAGGAAGGCCCTGCTTCCTGCTGGCTGCACAACCCTGGCATTTCAGAAGGCCCCACACTGGGCAAGCCATGGCCAGCATGTCCACCAGAGTGAGAAATTGCCACCCCAGTCCCAGGCCTGCCCCCACCTCACTCAGGAGCACAGACAACCACTCCTGGCCTCTGTGCCCTTTCTACAGAGTGAGAAGAAGGTGGGCAATTTTTTCACATCCTAAATTCATGCTGGAGTGGCAAGCCACCTGGACTCTGATTCGTAGATCCCAGGGAAAGGAAGGACAGGGTCCATGGGACGGGGAGCACAGGGATGGAGCCAGCACGCCCAGGAGTTCCTACTGAGGACGAGGAGAGCTGGGGAGGAAGTCTGCCAGAAGAATCTCACCCCGCTGGTTGAGAAACCAGCAACTGGGACACACCAGGCTGATCCCATCCGTCATCCCCTCTGGCTCCACCATCTCTGACTCACGGGCAAGTCCCGCAGACCCACTTCCACCTCCTCCCCTGCGGAGCCCACAGAGGTTACCATAGGACAAACATCTACTCAGTGGCTCTGGGCTGAGTTTCCTGGGGGCCACTGAAAATGGACAGCTGTGTCCCTTTGTCTCCAAGAAGCCATCACCTGGAGGCTGACTCAGATGGTGGATGTGAACAGTCTGGGCACTTTGGAACACACGGTGGACAAGCCACACAGCCGGCAAGGGGCACAATACTCGCAAATCTCAGCTGGGCTACTGTGCGTGCCAGACTCCACATGCTGGGTCCCAACCCAGACGCTGCCGGGGTTTTGCACGTCCTCACGTCTGCACTGCAAGCTGTCTTCATGGTACGAGCGCCATCCCCTCTCAACCCTCCCAATGGCATCTCCAAGGCCACACACAGCAGATGCACAGAAACCGCACCACGCCCCTCTCCGGTTTGCCACATTTATCTACACAAACCAACGAGGTCCAAACACAACGCGCCTGCCCCACCGATTTCTTGGTATATGTTTCTATAAACTCTTCCTTCACGTTGGAAGGAAGAAGCTGCACCCCTATACTGAAATTCCAACGGGCTCACAAGGGTGGGCCCAAGCCTGAGCCTGGCACAGGACCTTCTCTAAACGAAACAGGCTGGCATGCTCTGAAGACGTCGTGTCTGGTAACAGTGCCGAACAGCGGCCCTGAGAGGACAGGATCTGCTCCTGGTTGGACCAACTCGGCATAACCACCCGACAACCACCTGGTCTCATGGGCCCCAGGAACCAGCCTTGATTAGGCTCCAACTTGTGTTTACGACCAAGTTCAGGCCACCCACGTTAGCGATATTAAAGGCTCGGTTTCAAGGGAAACTGAGCAACAGTTTGTAGAGAAACAAAGACATGAGGGGAAAGGAGAAAGAACAATAAAAACATGGTCGGTCCTCTTCAAAAAGGAAAGAAAGGTTAAGTCCAGATTCACTGAGAGTCCTAAAAATCACACTATTCCAGTGGGGCCTGAGTCACTTTTTCTGATCAAAATTCCTCTCAGATTTCCAAGTTGCTTCAGTGGAAACAGGAGACCAGCATCCTCCTCCCCCAGCCACTCCCCCCACAGGAGGGGTCCACCAAGGGACAGCGTGTGGACATAAAGCCCACAGAGGCGGATCAGGTGGACAAAGTACCAACCCAGGGAGGCGCTGATGCTCTGCACACCGGAAGTCAGGCTAGGAGGGCTGGTTGAGAAACTCAGACGCCGGTCATAACCCCCTGACCACCCAACATGCCGGTGGTAATGTCCCACCAAGTGCCTTTTCAGAACCTCCTCGGTTCCCTCCTCCTAATTCCTTCTATCTCCACGGCCCACTTTCCAACAGGTTGCTTTCCCTACAGCCCAGCAGCACCTCCCATCTAAGGGTCCTTCCAGGCTCCTGAAATAATACAAATGATCAGTTCTCAGGGAGGTGGTGGCAGGCGCTGGCTCCCTACACGTCGGGCCCAGGAGGTAGCAGCTGCCTCTGGTTTACTCTGCGTGGCTGGAAGACTGCTCCGCCCTGAAAGACTGACAGAAACTGACACACACAACGTCCACCACACAGCGGGAGCACCTGCCAGCAACAGGCACACAGGAACGTGGCCGGCCTCCGTCACGTTCTCCACACTGGCGGAGCACCCCCGTCCGAAGCGCTGAATCCCAAAATGCTCCCGGGTCTCAGCGTTTGAGCAATGTCATGACACCACAAATAGAAAATTCCACATCTGAGCTCACGTGACATGTTGTAGGTGCGCTAAAAAATTGCGTCAGGAGTACATGAAATAGACCAAGGTCATGTTGAGACTCGGATCCATCCCCGAGTATCTCATTATGTGTAAGTAAACATTCTAAAATCTGAAAAAAAATCTAAACTCTGAAATGCTTCAGCCCCAGGCACTTCCCGTAAGAGATACTCAACCTGTAATAATACCACAAAACTTTATCGTCACTGAACTTTCAGATCACTTAATTCAAACTTTTCACTTCATGGTGAGAAGAAGTTGACATAAAGCGTTAAATAAATCAGCCTGGAGGGCAAAGGCACTGGAATGGAATCTCACCCTCCCACTCCCAGACCCAGACCTTCCCCAAACAGCCAGTGGCTTCCATCACAGGCTCTCCCCAGTTCAGTGTCCAAACCAGCCTCCCTCCCTACCTTTCTTCCTCCACCACGGTCCTTCCGGAACCGAGTAGGAAAGGTCCTTGAACTCGATGTTCACGGCTGCCCTCCGGGGCAGGGAGGAAAGGCGCTGGGCCTCCGTGAGGTTGTTGTCCACCTTCTTCAGATGCCCGTTCAGAAGGTCTGTCTCGGCGTCATCCACGTTGCTGGACACCACCTCATCCACCGAGACGCACACCGACTTGGGCTCCGTCATTGCTGTGGAGTAACTGCTGGCATTCTAGAACAACAAGCAGGAAGCACAAGATGTGTTATCGGGCACGTGGAGATCAGGGCAGTCAGGAGCCTGGCCCGAGCCCAGGGTCATCCCTCACTTCTCTCACTGTGAGAGCCTCTGCAGCAGGGCAGACACTGACCACGGGAGCGGTCACTGCTAGCCATCACTTTTCCTTCTATTAAAAAGATGCCGAGCTAAAACGTTACACTGACTTTCTTTTGGAATCATAAAATCTAGTCACAAAACCATAGTATAAGTGACTCACTTGCTTCAGTGAAGACAACACTGGCCACCACAACAAATCATCTGTTTATGGTCAACTCATAAAAACACATCAGAGGCACATGAGGCTCCTGAGAAATGCATAACGGATAAAGTTTTATTTAAAAGCTGTCCAAGTCCCTCCTTTTGTACTCCCACTACAAACTCGCAAGCAGCGCTGCCGAGTGTGTGGGTGGTCTTCGCATTTTACTTTTAAGTTTCCCAATCGCTTACTACTCTCAATGCGTCTTCACGGGAGCCCGGAGATGCGGGAGGCCTTCACGTTTCCTCTCCATCATGGGCACAAGGACACTGAGGCACAGACTGTCATGGAGCTGCTCCCAGTCCCACCATCAAGTGAAGAGCCAAAGGGATCTTCAAATTGGAGTCACCAGAAAACATCAGGTGTCTGCCTGGCTGCAGCTCACCAGTGCTCACACCGCACGCAGTAGCCAGCACTGGCTTTTTCTCTTTTACGGTGTTGGGATGGGACCAGAACCTGGGGCATGCCGGGCAAGCATTCCACCTCTGGGCTGCACCCTCCACCCTTGCATTGGCTTTTAAGCTCCTGCCTGGAGTCAGAGGAACCGCAGCCACCAGGCCAGTGGAGACCCAGAAGCCTGTGTGCAGAGGAGGGGTGGCTTTTCTCATGGCTTGGCACTCTGCCCCGACTGGCAGGCCCCAGGACCTCCAAACACATGCACACGAGGCAACAGATATTATGCTGAAGGTTTTCTCCTGAATCAAGAGCAGGGGCCTTTCACAACGCTTGGCCAGTTTGCTGACAGTGCCTCCCTGAGAGAGCCTGCCCCTCACCAAGCTGCCCACAGGTCACTCCAAGTGCACCAGGCCTGGGGACAATGCCCT
This sequence comes from Glaucomys volans, assembly GCA_020662805.1. NCBI lineage: Eukaryota > Metazoa > Chordata > Mammalia > Rodentia > Sciuridae > Glaucomys > Glaucomys volans. The sequence continues at coordinate 366,587 of JAJEJO010000701.1, read as the reverse complement.
TGTCATTTGTTCTAAAGTGGAAACTCACTATGTTGTTCCTCTTCCCTAGGTTTGCTAAATATTTCTTACCAAAAACCCAAAATGAAACCAAGAAATGGGCTGTTCACTAACCTCCCCACACCACAGAACTCAAGTGGTCACCTCCCACCAGCATGGCCTCTCGAGGGCAGGTGCCCGAATCACAGAGGAACCAGCATTCGTTCCACCAGGCATTTAGGGTTCAGCGTGTGGGTTTTGAACACTTGAAACACAATTCTTGGTGAGTGGAGCTGGAGAGATGGGCACAGGAATTCTGGGTCTCTTGGTGATGGAAAATGTAGCTTCTCATTTACAAAAAAGATGCACATACACCGCACCTCAAAGGCATCTCCCCCTCCAAAACCTTCCCCAGATGAAAATGCAGCTCACTGACGATCCCGTGGGAATGGAAGTAAAGGTGCAGAGCAAGGAGATTCAGCACTGAGCACATGCACTGTCTCAAAGGCCAACCTAGGTGGGCAAGGACATCCCTGAGTAGAGTGCTGTCTATCCTGAGTGCTAATAGGCCCCAAGCACCCTGCGGGAGCTCCTCAGGCTGCACCCACCTGGCTGAGTCCCTGGAAGGGTTCTAGGAGACTGCTAGCGGGGTGGTCATGGGCCTTGGTGACGTGGCAGGAACATGCCCCTGCACCCAGAGCCTACCAGGGGCCTTCCCTCTGCCCACTCCACCTTACCCTGGGGCCTCTCCTGCTGTACCAGGTATCACCCATGTGGACCCCTAAGAGCCTGGAAGCACCAGGTCCTGGCTTTGTGGGTAGGGATGCTGAGGATCAGTGGGCAACAGGTAGCTCAGGCCTGCTCCCAAACTCCATCCCCAAAGTCTTGCCACATGAATGGAAAGACAAGCATGCTGGTTCCAAGCCCACCCCTGCTGCAGGCTGGGCTCTCTCCCAGGACCCCCAGGCTGGTGTGTTAGGGTGGGGTGAAGTATTCTGGTGCCCCTCTCTAATGTGGGCCCCTTGACCTCTACCCCTTGGAGGCCTGCTGCAGTGGACGGATCATGGATCCCTCTCCCCAGCAAACACCACAGGTGTTGGACTCCTGAGAAAGCTCAGGTGGACGGCTTCTTGTTGAGGGAACCCCTCAAAACACAGAGAGAAGTGGACAGTACCCCATCCGTCCAGCAGTCGGGGCAGACATCTGACAACAGGTGTGGGTTGTGAAGAGGTCTGCATTTTCCAACAGACCCCAGGTCCACCTGATCACTCACGTGTTCATTCATTTGACAAACTGAACACCAGATAAAGCTAGTCCCTTGGACACAGCCTCTGGCCTCAATAAGCCCAAGTCCACGACTGGGCCCCAGGCAAGAAAATAGGCAATCACAACAGGGTGAGGAAAAGCCACAGGAGACTCAGAGGAGGCACAGGAGACTCTGGGGTGGGGGCTCTGGGAAAGTCTTCCTGCAGAAACACAGTCTTAGCTGAGGTCAGCAGGGGAGGGGGCAGGTGCTGGAGCACGGTACTCCTGCAAGCCAACAGCATGGAAAGGCTCACCACAGAGAAAGTGGAACATCCAGAGACTGCAGGGAGCATGGGCCCAGGGGGACAGCAGCAGGCAGGGGGCTTTGGTGGGAGATGAGACTAGAGGGGCAAACACCGTCCCCCTGGTGAAGGGCTTGCAAACACTGTCAAGGAATTTGCACTTTGTCTGAGGGTCAATGGGAGCCACAGAGGGATCTCAAGCTTGGTAGCACCAGGATGGGAGCTGCAGGGTGCAGCACCATCCCCTCCAGCATTGCAGGACTGGGATGGGGTGGGCTGCCCTTAACCAGAGGGTGGTGACGGGGCTGGGGACAAGTGGACAGGCCGGCAGGACAAAGCTGTGTGACTAACCTGACTTGGGAGTGGGAGAGGGAAGCCGGCATCAGGTGCTTACAATGTAAAGTATTGAAGAATGACGCTTGGCGCATACCAGGTAAGCCACTGTCCACAACGGAGGCTACTGATTCCGGAGTCACAACACGCCTATTAAACTCCAGCCCATACAGATCATGCCTCTTATCATCTCAGCTCTAACGGTGGGGGAGGGAGGCTACCTGCTCCAATGTGGGAAGCACAGGGATGGCCTGCCTAGCCATAACCCCTTGGTTAGGGAGTGGCCATGCTGGGGTCCAGCTCCAAGGGCTCCCACCCAGCCACCTGGACAAGGCACAAGCCCTGCTTAGCTCTCCACAGCCACACCTGGGGGTGCTGCAGGGTCATCTGCTGCAAGAACTGACTGCAGGCTTCGGAAGTCCCACAGCCCCACCCTGTCATACCCCAACCATGACCCATCCCACCCTTCCTCCACGGATGTCCAGCAGCCCCGCCCAATTTATAAAACCACGGAAACCTGTGTAATGGGAGGCAGTGGCCTGTCACTCTAAAATTGACCAGCTCTCTGGAAACATCCTCAGATGAGAGCTGCCAGCAATGTAGGTTACAGCTAGCTTTTCCTCAGCCTCCTGAGCTCATTAAAAATAAAACAAACACCTATTCCCTCCCGTGTCCCTCTTACTGTGCTGCCGCTCTGTGCGCTAAGCCTCCACACCCACCCACCAGTGCTGCATGACACGTGGGAAAGAGTCTAAGTCCATCCTGCAGGTCGGGGGGCTGGGGAGACCCTGTTTGGGTGATTCCTGGTTTCCACTGGTGAGAACGCTTTCCTGGGTGCTGAGGGCAGTGTCTGGGGAGCTCGGCCTGAGTGCTGAACCCACCCAGAGGCCTGCGTGGCAAGATCGGTGCACTTGGGGACATGGTTGCTGACAGACAGAAACTTGTTTTTTTAAATTACCAGGTTTTCAAGGAGGAAAATGATTTTCAAACAAAACAAGCTTATCTGAAAAAACAAGCCCAGCCATTGGCACCTACATGTGAGCACACGTGCTCTGGGCTGTATCAAACCATAATACAACATTTAGAAAATGAGTATAGATCATCTATATATTAGAGCACTCGATTCATTTTTCCCACAAACAAGCCACTTCTGCAGCTCTAAAAGAATTTGGAGAATTCTCCATCACTTAAAAGAGCAGAAATTTCCTTCACCTGCAATGGACATCAATAGCCTTAATTTTCCATTACCGGCATAATTTAGGAATTCCAAGTAAATGAACAAGTGCAAAAGGAAGAATTTTCAGGTGTTTCTCCAACATTCAACTAGATAAAAGTAAATGTGCTGAGGAGGAACTGGACCGGCTCCCTTCCCCCCAGCTTTTTTCCATTGTCTTTTATGCATAGCAAGTCTGAGTAAGCACTGGTAGAGGTGGGGGCTAGACTGAGGGTCTCTTGGCAGCGCCCTCCACCCCACTATCCACCTCCTTACACCACTCCCCCCATTCTATCCATTTACACGGAATCATTATATAATGAGCTGGCGGCGCCGCCCGTTCTACATAACCTGTTTGGAATCACAGGATGCAGTTGTCAGAGCAGAGCATGCGCACAAAGCCTGCTACCTTTTTTTTTTCTCTTGAGCTCAAGGCAAGAGGTAACTGTCGGTCAAATCCTGCTGAGCCCTGCTGACTTCAAATACAGGATGCTAAAAATGAAATAAAGGCGAGGGGAGGGGGGACCCGCGCACGCGGCGCACTGTGCGCATACAGCCTATGGGAAGGAGCCGGCAGGATAGTAATACACAGATAGATGGCGAACCTGACGATCCGAGTTGGAATACGGAGGGCTTGCTATTTGTACTCTAGATGGCCTGACATCTAGCCATTGGTACCTAACTGCAAAGTCGGTGTGCTAAGCATAGAAGTAAGTGGAAGGTCCTAGGATGAGGCGAGGTGGGTGGGCTGTGGTTGGTTGGTTTTCTCCCTGGTGTGAACAAACGCGCAAGGGGAGATGCTTGACCACCCACGGGAACAGCACTTGCGGTAACTGTCTAGCCGGCACCCCGTCATCCCCTTGGAGCTGGTTCCCTCGGGAAAAGAGAGATGCACGCCTCTGCCCTACCCGGGTCTACCCAGCGCGCAGAAAGGTAGCCGGCAGGATCCAGGCTAGCCCCTCCTCTGTCTCCCCAGGGACTCCGCTGCCCCCTCTGCGAGTAGCTGTCCCCAGGGAGCGCAGGGGCAGCGCAGGTTTCAGCTCTCGGAAGCCTATCCTGTTTGTTCCCCAGACAGTGCCCGGGGCAGTGGGGCTCAGAAGCCCCACTCCCCAAGCCCGCTGCCGTGTGGGCCGGCAGAGAGATCGGACACTCCCCTCCCTCAGGCCCGCGCTACAGCCCCTCTCCAGTGCGCTCCGGGTCGCAAAGGCCTCGCGCCCCTCACCTGAAGGCGGACGAGGTCAAAGCTCTCTGTGCACTTGTGGGGCTGCTCGCTGCCCGGCACCCCACTCCGGGCCCCTCCGCCCTGTCGGCGTCCTCGGAGAGTGCAAGTAGCATCCCGAGGCGCCAGGTGGCTAGGGCGGGGGTCTCTCGGAATTGGGCAACCCTCGCTGGGGAAAGAGGGCTCTGGGTCAGCGCCCAGAGAAAGAGGGGGCGCTCCCAGGGAGGGGGTGTGAGCAAGAGCGTGAGGGTCTTTGAGTGTTTTCTGCCCTCTTTGAAAATAAAACCAAGCCTGGCCGCACAAGATGCGCGCACTCACCATGGCGGTGCCGACCGAGAAGGCGGCCATCAGACAGGCCATGCCCCGGGGGCGGCGGCGGCGGCGGCGGCGGGGACAAGGCAGCGGGCGACGGAACGAGGCAGCAGCGATGAGGCTGCGCCGGCTCCTGGCTCTGCCGCTGCGCCCCGCGCGGCTCCGGCTGGGCTACGGCCAGGGCCCCGCCCCGCCCGGCGATTGGCCAGCGCCCAGGGGGCGGGCGGCCCGCAGGTGCGCGTGCTCTTGTTTTGCTCCGGCGGGGGGCGGCCGGTCCTCTGCGGGTCCCCGAGCCACCCGCGCGGTTGTGCGCCTCTGGGCCTGGCGGACGCTGTAGACCCGCCCCCGCCGGTTCCCTGGGGTCCGGAGCTCGCGGGGGTTGGGCCAGCGCGGCCCGGGGCAAACCCACCGGGACGCCCGACTGCGGGGTCTGGAGCCCAGAAAACCGCTGCCTCCAAACCTGGGGGCGGCTGTGTGGACCAGGCGGGAGGGGTGATGGGGAGCGAGGGTGAAGAGCGGGCGACTTATTTTTTATCCTGTCGTTGTTGGGCACATCTCTCCCAGGTAGAAGCCTAAGGACTAAGGAAGAAAAGACGGCTGTTCCGGCGCCCCTCCCCCAACCACCGCTCCAAAGTGGGGCGACCCCCACACCGAGGCAGCACATGCTCTCATACCGCAACGCTGCTGTGCGCAAGCGCAGTGCTAATGCTAACTACCGGTTGCCAGGTGAAGATGCGCAGGCATCTGTCTGCACCCCACTCCCCAAATAAAAGGAAGGCTCACTTTGCAGACGGAGGTGTTTTTCCTCCGTTGCACCCCTGTGTTGGCGGACCTGTATAAGGAATGACACTAGGTCACCCTCTCATCTGGCCCCAGACTGAGTATCAGATGGCTTGGCATCTGCTCAAGCCCTTATTATATGGAAGTGTGGCCGTTTCCTGATAACCATGGCGACAAGGCATTCTTTAGCCCCAATCTCAGTAATGCTTTTGTTCAGTTGTTTGCATGTTGGGACAAAAACCAGGAATGTTTCCTCTCACCTCCTGCTCACCCGGGCCACCGGCCCCATCACACCCCTGGTAGTAGAGCCTTCTCCTCACCTAGGAAGGAGGCAGGCAGTCAGGTGGGCAACACACCCACAGGTCCCCCACCTGTCCATATGGTCCCCTTGGAATGGAGGGAGGGAAGCAGCTAAGGAGGAGAGGGCCTGCCTTTGCCAGCTGGTTTCGCTCACAGTGTCTGGACACCACCTGTAAGGTATTGGCAGGGGGGGAAACCTGCTGCATTTTCACATGTCACGATCTGCAGTCAGTCCCAGGCTACCCTAAATATGCTGAATGGGGAGACAAACAAATCAGAATCTTCTGGAAAGAGGATTTGCACCCTCAGACCTCCCCGGGAGAGAGAAAGTTTCTCCTCATTGGGGACTGGGCCACCACTTGTTCCAGGGGCAGGAGGAAGAGGAGACAGGAAAGCACGCCTTGACTCTGAACTCTATTAGCGCAGCCTGAGTTGACATTGATGGGGGCAGCAGCAGACCCAGGCAGCTTCAAGTGAAGAGTCAACCAGGTCCTTTGACTCAGCTGACCACCTCAGGGCCTTGTCATCACACTTCATAGCTCAAATCCTATTGCAACAACCGTCCAGTTTCTCTCTGCCACTATCAGCTACTGAGCTGAGAATGAGGAGAGGAGGGGGTCCCCAAGGGCTTGGTTTTGGGGTGAGGATTCTACAGTTGGTGCCTGGTGAGGGTGGGGACAGGCAAGCCAGATATCCAGGCAAGCCCCCCAGCCAGCCCCAAGGAGATGAAGCTGACTTGGCATGTTGGATTGCCCCTGTCCTGGAGAGGACTCAGGTCCCAGCATCCTGCCACAGGAGCCTTGGGGACATGTGTGGCTTCCTGGCCTCCTCACCCACCAAGAATTCTGAGGAATGTGCCCTCATGACTACAGACTCGCTCCCAGTCTGGAGGTTTGACATTCAGCACTGGGGTCTGGAGTCTGCCCTGCTGGAGGGCCCAAGGCTCCAGGGCGGCCTGAGTGGGCTGCACTGGGCAGGCCAGCCCCCATTCCCCTGCAGATCTGCACCTGAGCTCCTTCCAAGGCTGAGCCTCCAGCCTGCAGCTGGGCCCACTCAGGTCTGCAGGTGCTGGCAGCTGCTCTGCATGCTGGGAGCTCACACGGGGTGGACTCAGAGTCCCCCCCAAGGTGGCAGACAGGGTCAGGCTAAGGCTCCTGCCCAGACTGGCAGGTTTGACGTTGCTCCGGGGCCTCACACAGGCTAGAGATCAGACTTGGCCTCAGCTGGGGGACTCGTGTGAGGATGGGGAGGGCCAGCCAGAGGCAGACTGGGGACGTGGGGCTGTTGTGTTCTGCACTCCCGGCCTTTCAGCGTCCCCTTCTGTGTGCCCACCTGAGAAGTGAATCTCCTCAGTTGTGACCCCAGCCACCTGGTTACTGTGCTGTGCCTCTTGTGGCCTGTGGGTGCCCAGGGCTCTCTTGATGTGGGACTGCTGGTACCCACGCTGGATGTCAGCTCCAGGCAGGCAGGGTGTTTATCCACAGCCCGGTCTCAGCCCCAGAGACAGCCTGGGAAGGATTTCCCTGGACATCTCAGCTATTAAGTCTGTTCCCCTCCAGGTCCTCTGGCTCCCCACCTTGGTAACTGCTGAAGGTCTGCAGCCTGCCACACTGCACGCTGACTGCCAGTGTGAATGCCACCAGCCAACCTGTGTCCACACTGGCAGCGTGGCCCTCTGTCTATGCTGCCAGGTGTGTGTTTCATGGAGGAGCTGGTGGACATCTTCTCTTGATCCCTCTCCATTGCAGGAAGGAGACAAAAACTGAAGAAGGCTGGTCCCTCTGCCCTATCCTCAGCTCCCCCGCCCATGTCGAGACCACTGCCCATTGCATATTTGGCAGTTTGAGGAATTTCTTTCCCCAAAGCCTCAAGGCTGGATGGAGTGGTGGGTGCCCACTTGTTTCTACAGCCCATCAGTTAAGAGCAGAATCTGATGTGCCTCCTCCATCCCATCCAGAGAGGAGTCCCTCCATCCCACCTCAGGGACAGGCTGCCAGGAGGTCAGGGAAAGGAGTTGCTGAGACAGGAGAAGCCAAAGAGTCGGTTCAGAGAGGGAGGCAGAGGGGAGGTGCTGGAAGGCAGAGATGGAGATCCAAGGGACGTTTTCAGGGAAAGGAAAACACAAGTAAACATTTCACAAACTGTTAGGCAGAGGCAAGCTAAGTACCGCAAACAGATTTTCTGTTTTCTCCCACTAGCACGGAACCAAGAATGGCGGGGAAGGTCTGGGATACAGTTTCTTCACACAAAGGAAGAGGAAGTGCCCTCTGCAGTGGGACCTTAGGAGTTGAACATTAGGTCAAGAGTCTTAGGGATAGACACCAGAAAATCCCTGGGGCCCCTTCCCATCACCCCATAAAAAGTTCCATGTGCAATTAACTGCCAGCTCGTGGTACACCAAGTCCCCCTCCAACTCCAGTGTGTCTAGCCAGAGGCACTGGGCCCCCCATCCCCCTCCACTGCCATGCTCTGCAGGAGACTCACAAACCCAAGGGGCTCCTCAGAGCTCCAGGGACTCATCTGGACGCTTAAAGGAAGACTTCTCTCCCTATGTCAACTATGGGTTGACAATTCACATAAAGTGGCCTCTTTCTTGCCCAATGGAGAGTTGAGCAGACAACGGAGTGACAGTAGCTCCCTCTTCTCCGGCACTCTCTGTGCTGCAGTTTTCCCTAAACATACATATTGGTGATAAAGTTAATTTATAAGTTAGGCACAAGTGAAAGTCTAATGACAATAACTCATAATAAAATGGAACAAGTACAACCATACGCTGTAATGAGGCTTACATGCCTGGGATCTCTCTCTCCTGAAAGAGTCTAGACCAATGCCAATGTTTTCAGACTCCTGCTGACCTTGGGTGACTGAAACTGTGCAAATCAGAAGCACCACTATATTCAGGAGAAAAAGGTCAGGCCCTCTGTCACCTCTGCTCCAAGACTGGGCCTGCCCCCTCCCCGAGCTCAGGGTGCCCTTGGCCCTTCCTCAGAAGCTGCAAGTTCAGTGGTGAGAGCTGAGCTCTAGAGTAGGCACTGTCTCCTTCAGCCAGCACGCTTCTCTGGGCTGTGAAGTGGGCTGGTGGTGGCCTCCTCCTCAGAGGATGGCTTCCAGGACTCAGGCATCAGTATGTGGAGACTGTGAGTGGCACACCGAGTGCATCTTAGAGATGTTAGCCACCATTGTTCCTGTCTTTCCCTGCTATGGACCCATCGCTCCCTTTGACCTTGCACCAGAAACTAAGTTCAGTCACTTGCAGCCTAAAGACTGGAAGAGTCTGGGCAGACATTCTGACAGAGGAGTTTAAAACTGGGGCCCAAAGCCAGTTTATGAGAAAGACCTTGCAATTTGTCTCCAGGTCAGCCCCCAGCCCTTCACCACCTTACACTATGCCTCACCCAGCTTCTCATCCCCCCAGAGACTAGGAAACCCTTTTCTCTAGAACTCCTTTGCCTCGACATCATTCCCAACATGGCACTCAGCCTTAGTAGGCACTTGATGCAAACGCAACTTACATGTGAAGGACCTCTAATCCTTTCGCAGGTGCTAGAACATGCGTTATTGCATTTTACTTCCAGTGCATGGAAAAGAGAAAATGAAAGCTTCTGGAATTTTTAAATTACCTAGGACCATATCTCCCAGGAGAGTTTCCAGATCACCTGACTGATGGATGTGCACTTTCCTGGCTTTTTTTTACAACTCTCTTATATTTGTTGAGTGAATAGGCCAAATCAATTTCACTCAAGGGGCAAGGTCTACAAGAAACCCAATCTGCTTAGAGGACAGCCTTGTGGGCAGATGAGATGTCCTGCTGCTCCCTGCTCCTCCAAGCACAACTAAGACCCTTGGGCTTTATATGAAGCAAGCACAGGCAGATGGGAAGATGGGAAGAGAGGGCAAACCAGTCAGTGTTCTGGGACCCAAAGAGCCACGTGCTGGTGGTGATGTCTCTGGGTTTCTTTTTACATCATAAAAAAAAAATGTAAAATGTCTGCTTTAGCCATTTTTATTCACCATAGTGCTGGAAATTCTAGCCAGTGTAGTAAAGCAAGAAAAAAAAAATAAAATGACATAGAATGAAGGAAGAAAAAATTTAAACATCTCTAATTTCAAATAAAATGATTGTCTACATAGGAAATCTATAAAAAGACTCCTAAAACAATACAAATTTTAGCAAGGTTATAGGATATAAGATAAATATACAAAAATAAATTTCATTTCTATGTTCTAGTAAAGAACACACAAGCACTGAAATTTTTAAAAATATAATGTTTATAATCACTCAAACAAAAATATGTTCAGTGGTAAGCTTAAAAAATAGGTATAGGACCTGTGTAATAAAATTTTCAAAACTCTGATTTTAAAAAAGAAGAACTAGAAGAGGAAAGAAAGAACAATTGAGAAGCATACCACGTTCATGGATTGGAAAACAACACACTAAAATTGGCAATGATCCCCAAATTGATATGCAGGTTTAAAACGATGCCTATTAAAATCCCAGCAAGATTTTTTTTAGACATAAACAAGATTAATCTACATTTTAAGGAAAGGCAAAGGAAGTAGAATAGTTAAAATAGACTTGAAAAAGAGAACAAAAAAGGGGAAATCAGTCTTCCTGATTTAAAGATTTATTATAGGTCTAAAATAATCAGGACTATTTGTGTTGCCCCCCCCCAATACACATGAAGATCGATGGGATGGAATAGAAACTCCAGGATCAATCCTATTTATACAAATATGCCCCATCAATTTTTGACAAAGTTCAAAAGCAGATCATTGGAGAAGAATGCATGTTTATCAACAAATGATGCTGAAGCAATTAGACATCCACAAGCAAAAGAAGAAAAAGCAAGCAAGCAAACAAACAGACTTAAGTCTCATGTCTTAGCAAATATTAATAGATATCAAAATAGATCATGCATTTAAAGTAAAACAATAAAACTCTTAGAAAAAATTAAGAGAAAATCTGCAGGATCTAGTGTCAGACAAAGAGTTCTTAACACCAAAAACATGATCTGTAACATGAACAACTAGCAGATTGAACTACATCGGAATGTGAAAAATGTTAACTATAGAAAGACCCCATTAAGAAGATGGGAAGACAAGTTCCAGGTCAGGAGGCAACTTCCACAAACCTCACCTCCAGCAAAGAGCTAGGATCTAGAGCACGAAGAACTCTTAACATTCAACAGCAAAAAAGAAAAAAAAAAAAGTCAATCCAACTAGAAAACAGTCAAAAACCATGAACAGACACCTCACAGGAGAAGACATGCAGACAGCGAGTAGGCCCATGCAAGCCCTCATCACTGACCATCAGAGGAAGGCAGATCAGACCACAGGGAGGCAACAGGTGCACCCTCCAGGATGCCAGAGCAGAACAGGGCAGCCCGAACGTCCTGGCAGCAGGTGCGAGGATGTCGGAGAGGGCCACTCGTGACTGCCAACGCCAGGGCACAGCCACTCCAGGGCACAGTGTGGCCACTTCTCTAAAGAATGAAGGTGGAGTTAGCGTTCAACACAGCAGTGCACTTCAGGGCTTTTATTCCAGAGAAGCAAAGACTAATATCCACAAGAAAACCTGAACACTAATGCTTAAATTGGTTTTGTTTATCTTAACCAAAAACTGGGGACAATGCAGATGTCCTTCAACAGTGGGTGGTTAAACTGTGGTCCAGCCATTCCAGGAAATACTACTCAGCAGTGAAAAAGAGAACTCTGGAAACACACAGCCTGGATGTCTCTCCAGAGAGTCCTGCGAAAAGCCAGTCTCAACAGGTTACATGCTGTCACTTTCTTGAAATGGCAGAAGAGCACGAATGTGGAACAGCAAGTGTGGGGGTTTGAGGAGGCGGTAGGGGCAGACAGGGAAGGGCAGCCTGAGGATCCTTATGGGGCCAGAGGTCCTGCATCTCGCCTGTTGCCAGGGTCAATGCCTGGTTGTGACATCGTGCTGCAGTGGTGCAAGATGCCACCCCTGGGAAAACTGGGCAAAGGCCACATGAGATGTCCTCTGTCCCCAAGCTGCTTATGAATCTGCTGTTACCTCAAGTCCTAAAGTGTGATGTCTAAACAGTCGCTCTCAGCGAGGCTCAGATGGAACTTGGGCAGAGTGGACTTCACACAGAACACAGCGGGGAGAGGGTGGAGTGGAGGAGCCATGGGCAGGACCTGGGAGAGGACATGCCCAGGCCACCGGGGCTGGAAGCTGCAGGCTGTGAGTGCGGGGGCCTTGCAGGAGGCTTTGCACTGTCCCTTATCAATCGTCAGCATGATCAGGGAGCAAGGGAGGGCAGGGCCCCGTGGCCAGACCACCACGGAGCCAGGTGAGGAGTGGCCCCAGGCCCACACAGGGACCTTCGTGTGTGTGTGTGTGTGTGTGTGTGTGTGTGTGTGTGTGCACATGTCACAAGATGGGCAGACAGTGGTGGGGACGCCAGCCTCAGTCCCTGGCTGTCCATGTCTTCCTAGGCTTGTCCCTAGGCCCCAAAGCCTCCATCTTGATCCTTGAAATGGCAACACCAGGAGCTCAGCTGTGACCGTTGACAAGAAGGGGTGGCTCAGGGCCGGAGCCTAGGAGGGAGTGGGGGGCTCACTGTCCTCTGTCAGCCTCCCCACATCCCACCCCCTCTTCCCTGCCATGCTCAGCCCCCAAGTGGCTGGGCTCCTCTGCTTCTGGAGTGGAACTGTGGGGCAGGAAGTCCATCAAGGGAAAAGTGATGGGTGAATGCAGGGAGGAACCTCTCGTCCTCCAACTCAGACTCACAGTCACTCCGTATGAACGTGCAGGCACCTGCCTCCTCCTGACAGCCCATCTCAATCTACGTATTCATCGTCAGTTTCCCTCACACCTCTCTGGAAACAGCCTAGGTGGGGGGCTGGGGGACCTGGGGTGGAACCCTGGTCCATGGAATCAATACCTGAAACACCCAGACACAGTCCTTCCCCAGGTGCTGTCCTGGGGCTGGGGTCCAGCTACAGAAGTGCCTGATGTCCAGGAAGGGTGACAGCCAGTCCCACATCAAGAGAGCCCTGGGCACCCACAGGCCACAAGAGGCGCAGCACAGTAACCAGGTAGCTGGGGTCACAACTGAGGAGATTCAGTTCTCAGGTGGGCACACAGAGGGGGACCCCGAAAGGCCAGGGCTGGCTGGGGTGCTTGCCTGGATATCTGGCTTGCCTGTCCCCACCTTCACTAGGCACCAAGTGCAGGATCCCCAACCTGAGACCAAGCCCTGGGCCCTCCTCAGCCCCCTGGTTTTCTGGGCTGTGCTTGTTCCCACTGGATCCCAACATCTTCGGGATCCTTCCTCCTACGTGGCTCCCCGGTGTCCCTGGACTGATTTATCCCAAATCCTCTCCATCACGGTTAACACTCCAAATGATGGCTGCCTCCCGAGGCCCCAGGGCGCTTTCCTCGACTAGCATCTAGTCCCATACACGCACGCACCGTTAGCTTATCATTATTACTAGTTTTTTCTCAAAGGCATTTTGCCCATGATTCACTCCAGACTGCGGCTGAATACATGCCAGGCAGCCTCCGCCTGCTTCAGTGCAGGGAGGGGACCTGCCTCAGGTGGACAGTTCCAGTTCTCACCACTGCAGACGACAACCCCGAGCCCCAGACCACAGCGATGACTCAGCTTGTGCCTATCGCTGCGAGGAGAGTTGTTTAAAATAAGTGCATGCCATCATGTGGGGACAGTGTTGCCCAATGTCCCTGTCACTGCAGAAGTGGGAGTGAGGTTACTTGAGTGCAGCTCTGTCCCCACCCAGGGTCCTGGGTATAAAATAGCACCTAATATCTATCTCCCTGGAGCCACCCCAGTATGAAATCTACCTATTTCCCACTTCTGCCCAGATGGACTTCACATTTGTGATCATGGGGGAAATTATTTTTTATAACATACATTGAAAAACAAAAACCCAAATGCACCAAGAACTGAAGTCAGTCAGGGTCTGCAGGGTGACAGTTATGCCCGTCCCATAGAAGAATGGAAAATCAAGCTCCCCTAAGAGGAGGTGCTTGCTCACGGGACCTCCTTAGGACCCCTTCCCCC
>JAJEJO010000701.1:341438-352453 GCA_020662805.1 Glaucomys volans | reverse complement strand
CCTTCCCTCCCTCCTCCCCTTCCCTCCCTCCTCCCCTTCCCTCCCTCTCTCCCTCCCTCTTTCCCCCTCCCTCTCTCCCTCCCTCCCTCTCTCCCTCCCCCTCCCCCTTCCCCTAGCACTAGTCACACCTAGTTGATGTTGCTGGCCCACACACTTCACACTGTTGTTCTCACAGTTCTTTTCATATCTATCATTGATTCATCTTGGGCATGTTCTGCTGCTCCGTCTGATGCTTAGGAGCCTGGGGTTGGCTGTGCCCCTCTGCTGGGGACACTGCCTGGACCCCCCTCGTTCAAACATCTGTGCTTCCGAAACACACCCTTGGTGGCTCTGGGGATCCCTCCCCACTGACAAGCTCCCTTTTCCATTTCGTCCCTCTCTCTCTCTACGTTATCGTGTTTATCTTAGTTGTTTCTAAGCCTCTGGCTGCTGACCTCTGGACCACTCTTGAAGCCCAACCTCTGGGCACACAGCCATGGCACTGTGTCCCTGGAGCGAGCCTGTCACCTCTCCCCCACTGCCTGCCGTCTGGAGTTCCCCTTCTGGGGCTGCTGTGGCCTCGCTCCCATGGCCAGCCAGGGCCCAGCTGGGCAGCCTGTCTTTAACAACAGCACCAGGACAGTCGCCCCCTGGCCCTGAGGTCACCAGACTAGCCGCCAGCCAGGGGGCCTTTCCTTCCTCTCACAGGATCCGGGAACCATCTTGGGCAACACCAGGTCTGGCTGCAGACATCGTTTTCACCATTCTCCGTGAGTTGGCCCAAACAAACGTTAATTCCGGCCCACTGAATCACAACCCACACTTGGGGTAAATTGTTTATTTTTTAAAAAAAGACCTGATATTGACCTTAATGGCGATTAAAAGTGGCAGACTCCCTTCAGGAGGGCAGCATGCGTAACACCGAGGCTCAGGAGGCTCAGGATGAAGACGCGCTAGCAGCCCTGTCGGCCAGAGCCTGAGGCCTGGGCCCAGCCCTGGTCACCAAGTTTCCCTCCGCTGACTCTGAGCAGGGTCTCCAGGTTCTCCCTAAAGGTCTGTGGTGATTGGGTGTCCACACAGGTCCCGTGTGTCCAGCTGAGATTCCCGGGACAGACACGGGAGTCGTCAGCCTCCTCTTACTGAACTCCACACGCTGAGGCCACTGCAGTCGCACCAAATTGTCAACCTGAGGCACAGCCCAGGGGAGCTGGGGGCTGCCCATGGCTGTGCCCAGGGAGGGAATAAACAGGAAAACTCAAAGCCACCCGAGGTCCTAGTCCTGGGACAGGGGCCGTGAGGCTGTGCCAAGAGGCCCTGCGGAAGTGAGGATGCCCTGGGGTATCTGGTGACACTCACTGTCCTTTGAGCCCTCCTGGACCCACGTGCCCCTGCCAACCCTGTCCCCTGTGCTGTGGTTCAAGTGCGTCTCCCAAAAGTCACACGTTAGAAACTTGGGCTGCAGTGTGTCAGGTGGGACCTTGAAGAGGTGTAGAGGTCATGAGGGTTCCTGGAAATGGAGGTCTGGCCTCTTCCCTCTCTCCCCCACCTGGCAATGCCCTCTAGCAGGCCACAGCACAGCCCAATGGCCCTCGGCAGATGCCAGGGCCTTGGTCTTGGACTCCCAGCCCCTGGAACTGTGAGAAATACCTTTGTGTTCTTTGTAAGGTTCCGGGGCTCAGGTACCCACTGCAGACCGACACCCCTACCTGCCCGCCCTCACTGCGGGTTGGTACCTGCGTGTCTGCACACCGCCCAGCGTCCTTCTGACTGAATGTGCTTCTGACGCCCTGGCCACCTGCACAGGTCACCCTCTGGCCACCTTGCTCCAGAGGCTCTTGGCTTCCGGGAACTCCTGTAAGAAACTGCCAGCCCAGCTCTCCTGGAGGGCCACAGCCACCCAGAAGCCAGCCAAGGACTGACGGGCTCCCCTGGCTTAGCCTGTGGGCAGCCCTGTCCAGCTCTCACCCCTGCAGATCTTGACCTTGCCCTGGTCACCGGGAGCCGCAGCACCTAGTGCTGTGAGGGGCTCCTCGGCTGGGAGGGGCGAGTGTGGACCTGTCCAGCTGGGGCGGCACCAGCCAGCTGCGTGAACTCACTCTCAGGCTCCAGATTCACCACTGAGGGAGGCCAAGGGCCAGGGAGCTGAGGACCACTCTCCATCCCCACGCCCCGGGGGTCGGTGAGCACTCGGCGCCTGAGAGTCCAGCCAGAGCCGCGGACCCGGGGAAGCAGGGAGGCCGCGCCTTCCTTCCCCCTTGCATCATTGTCTGGGAACCTGAGGATGGCCCTGTGCCATGTCCTTTCCCATCCTGCTTCCCGTCTCCACTGTGGCTACCCCTCCCAGGTCGGTCCCCAGCTCCCAGACCCTCCGCCTATCCTTTCCTGGTGACCGGGCTCCCCTCAGCCTGGATTCCTCAGAGCTTCTGCCCAGTGAGGTCTGAGCACTGACTTTGGGGACTCCCCAGGAATGCACAGCCCCAAGCAGGAACAGTCCCTGTACCCACCTCAGAGTGGGCGGTGTCTGCCCAGGAGCCCCGGGGGAGCTGGCCAACAGCTGCCCCACTCAGGGTCAGGCAGGACCAGCCAGTCTCAGCCAAGCATCTGCATCATTTCACCTCCTCTGGAATACGATGCTGTCACAGCAGACCCAGCATCACCTGGGATGCCCACACAGCACCCCAAGCCATATATCGGTAGCTGAGTAGGGGTCTAAGTGCAGGGACTGGAATGGGCACTGAGGTCACCAGGTGGAGGACCGGCCTGCCTGCCCCCATCTGATCCACAGCCCTTTCCCAGGGGGCACCCTGCACACTCTGCTCCCTGCAGGAAACAGCCGACCTTTCCCAACTTGGCCCTTTGTCTACCTCTGTGGGCTGCCTGGGCCTCGGTGCCTATCCCAAGTCCCTGAGCACCAGGACATGCTTGCTTAGGCCCACGAGGACAGGAGACTGAGGCTTGGCTTTGTTTTTTTCTGGGGAAACAGGATAAGAAATGAGAAGTAAAGCACAAGCCCACGTCAACTTCCCTATTCACTCTTTTTTAAAGTTCCAGAATATTTTCTTGATATGCAACGGGCACATGGGCTTGAGAAGAACTTAAGGCCCAAACGAGCCAGGCAGGCGCAGCTGGCAGCGGGCTCCGGTCCAGCGGCACGATGTGCGGGCAGGGCCTCCCCACTTCTAGAGCTCTGCCACACTGCAGCGGCGGGGCCGTGCCCTGGCCTCCCCTCCTGCCTTCTGGGCCTGTCTGGCCACCCTCCGTCTCACTGCCCTGGGCTAACTGGCCCTTCTCTCCCTACCTTCCAGAAAGGCTGTTGCCCTCACACCTCACAGGGGCATTGTGGAGGAGCCCCGCCTGCCATCTGCCGTCTCTGCCCCAGCAGAAGCAGCGAGGGAGGCCGATTACCAGGGAGGTGGCCATGCTCACCCGGAGCACACACGATGCTCTCGGTGCCCACAGCTCAGTGAATAAAGGAAAACCGTGTTAATGCAGCACAAAACGAAGGCCCTCCGCAGCGGCTGTCAACCTCTGGGCTGTGTGTTCTCCTGGAGGCTCTCCCGCAGAGTGCTCGGGGCTGGGGCAGGGAGGGAGCCCCACAGAGAGCAGGAAAATTGCACAGGTCTTTGGGGGACAGGATGGGGATAAGCTGGCAAAGGGAGGACTTGAGATTTGGGGAATTTTTTTTATCATAAACAAGGAGAGACAGGAAGGAGGCCCTGCTGGGAGCTTAGGAACCCACCTGAATGTACCTTTTAATTCACAAAGAGAAAGAGCCAGAGACTGGCCCCTCCAGAGAGTGAGACCTGGAAGGTGGTGTGGAAAGGGGAGTGTGGTGAGCATGGGAAGAAAAGAGGGAGAGCGGCGAATCGGCCTTGTTGGGGCCAAGGCCACCAGGGTGGCGGGCACCCAAAGGCAAAGGCTCAGCCTGCGGTCTCCTGACAGCAGGTCAGCGAGCAGGCAGAGTGAGCAAGGGAAAGGCCAGACAGAGCCCAGGGCTGTGCGCTTGGCGGGCCATCCGCTCTGCCTTCTGCTTTCCATCCTTCCAGAACCTGTCCTGACCGGTGCGATTTAGCATCTTGGCAAGGTACCGGCCTGTGGACCCTGCCCAGCACAGATGGGCCTCCACTCCCCTGCACCCTGGAACAGACTCCAGCAGGAGGCCCAGGGCTCAGAATCAGAAGAATGGGGCCCCCAGCAGCCCCTCCACAAGCCCTCCAGGACCAAGGTGAGGCGTGCAGACCAGCAGAGGTCTGCTGGGCTCTTCTCCCTGTGAGCAGACTCGCAGGCTCGGGAGCCCCTGTGTCCTGGGGCCTGCACACAGTGGGCAGGGCTGTCCTGGCTGTCCTACACTTTTAGCTCACAGCTGCTGCGAGGGAGAAGCCCTCCAGCGCAGACCAGCAAGCGTGGCCGCCACAGAAAATAAAGTGATGGCCTTTGAGACCAAGTGGTGGCAGAGCGCTTTGCTCCCGATGGGCGGGGAAGAGTTGTGCGACTGTTATGTGTGGATCGACTTCAGGGCAGGGAAATGGAAGGCCACAGGAACATCGCCCACAGTGGGGTTGAGACACGGACAGGAGGCCACCCGCGGGTGCAAATCACAAGGTGTTGGTTAAATCTCAATCTACCCACAAGGACAGTTCCAGTCCTGCTCTCATGGTTGGGACAACATGGCCACCTGTGCCATGAAGGAGCCCAGAGGAAAGACAACGGCAATCCTACTGGCACCTCCCAAGGCCAGCGCAGCAGGCAGTGGGCACAGCTGGATCCTGATGCGCCTGGAGCCTCCTAGGGGCCATGCTGCGTGTGGATGGGTGCTGGTCACCCCCAGAGCTGGGGGTGAGGATGTAGAGCTGAGTGGAACGTGGGGGACAGGATGGGGGCACAGAGCATGGAGCAGCCTGGACATGGCCACAAAGAGCTCCCTCGCCCTCTAGAACCAGCCAGAACCTTGAGCTGAGCACAGCTGGCCTCGGCACCCGGCCCACATCCTTGGGTTCCGCATCTTGGACTCAACTGACCTCAGATCAAAAATGCTGGGGAAGCAGCCATCTGCTCTGAGCACGCTGCAGGAAGCAGGCTGGTGGGGAGGCAGCAGTGGCTCTGGGGAGGACTCCAAACCATCTCACGGTGCGGGCCCCAGACTCCAAGTTCTGAGCCTGAGCCACAGGTTCTTGCAATATTTATAGGTTATTTGATGTCATCTCAGACCCGTCCTGTCATTGGGACTTTTTCCTCATCTGCTCAGCGTTAGGCCTGCGTGGCTGTCACAGGGCAAGCGCACAGACCAGAGGAGAAGAAAGGCTCTTCACAGGCGTCGGTGACATTCAGGAGGGAGCAGTCAGACTCTAGGGCAGTCACCTAGCATCTGAAAGGCAGGACCCTGGTCAATCAGCTTCCTGGAGAGAGGCTGGGAGGGAGGGCCACCCTTCCTGGGCCTTGGTCTCTTACCGTGACGTTCTGTAATTTCATTTCACGACCAGGCCTGGTTCTGCCACCACGAACATACAGACACTCCCCTGATCATGCCCTAAACACTGCAGCATGGCCGCTGTTGACAGGGCATTTCTTGTCTGGGAATCTCAAATAACCCAGACACAAACTAAAGTGTGAAAGAGGATGTGGGCAGTTTATATGCAAACTCAACGCCATTGTGGGTCAGGGACTGGGTCCTTGTGGATTCTGGTGTTCCGGGGATCCTGGAACCCATTGCCCAAGGGCTCTGAGGGGCAGCTGTATGTGAGGAAGTTCTGTTGGGGAAAGCAGCCCTGTCCAACCCAGCAGGGCTGGGGCAGTGGGGACTCGTCCTTGCACTCCACGCAGCCTCCTGGCTCCTGGCCAGCTCTCACAAATCAGACGGAATGAAATGCACCATCATAAGACGCCAGCTTGGAATCAATCGGGAGACTCTGACTTAAAAGCTAGCAGGATCTCTAGGCATGCCGGAGGGTTCTAGAGAAAGGTCCCAGCTGCTCGGCTCCCGACAGCCCTGGCTCTGCAGTGGGGACACTGCAGCTCACAGGCACCAACAGCTCCTCCTCCGTGGTGACCCTCACATCTCGTCCTGGGGTCGTCAGTCCCCATGCTGGGCATGCCAGCGCTTTCGTGGGCCTTCTGCTTAGAATGTAGTGTGTGTGTTCTCATCCCAGCAGGGTTAGGCTCTCAGGCCAGTCCAGGACAGCCCGTTCTTGTCTCCTTTGCAGGTGGACAACATCACCGGAACGCTTCATGCTCTCGGCATTGAAGTCAGCACAGAGAGCCACACACACCACGCTTGCCTCCAGGAAGCGAGGCCCAAGCTTGGTCTCTAGACTTGCAAAAGCTCTCCAGCAACTCCAGCCAATCTTCCAAGACAGGTACTGGGGACTCATCTGATCCTGGACCACCAGAAGGTGGTCCAGAGCTGTGGGGACAGCTCCAGGGGCTGAGGAGGTGAGGCAGGGCAGGGAAGGTGGGAAGAGCCAAGTCCCAGGCCAGGCAGCCTTTGCAGATGAAGGATTTTGGTCACTAAGCTACTTCTGAAGGTGAAGCTTGGGTGGGATGCTGGTTCCAGAACTCCTCCACAGCAAGGGCTGGTGAGTGGACCAGGCAGAGCTCCCGGTCAGCACAAAGGACCCACGCAGGGGAGGAGGCACTGGGGACAGGTGCCTGGCAATGTGGGAGCAGCTCTGAACTGGGCCCTGAGTGGAGGTGTGAGGAGCGTGAGGTTCGTGCCAACAAAAGCCGAGGCTGCCAGCAGGGGCTGCCGTGGTGCCCCTGAAGGGGCTGCCCAGACAAGAGGACGCTGGGCAGGCAGCTGCTCTCCTCAGGGAACGTGTGCCGCGCTCCAGGCCAAACGTGGGAGGCGGAGGCCGCCAAGGGGAGGGGTCAGGAGGAAGGAGGTACAAGCAGGGGCGCAGCCCTGCCCTGCTGCAGGGACGGCGGGCAGGCTGTGGGCACTGGCTGCTGAGCTGAGATCCCTAAGGTCAGGGCCGAAGGGTGGTTTGAGCCCTTCTGACTGCTGGCGGTGACGTGAGAGGAGACAGAGACGAAGAAGCCAAGCAAGAGGGAGCCGGAACCCCAGGATCTGGAATGTTCTCAGATTGTCGATGTTGCAGAAACACAAGAAAGCATGCCCAGAAGGGACCCGAGGACGTGGCCCCTAGCGCACGGGGACCGAGCTGTCAGGATGTCCCCAGCTGCGAGCTGCTCGCGGCAACCTGAGCAGGATGGACCCCAGAGTTTGCTCCTCAGTCACCAGGTGCACGCAGCTCGTGCCTGCGGGTGCCTCTGCGTGAGGCACTCTGTCTTCAAAGCCGCAAAGTCGCCTGGGCAGCGCCAGGAGTTGAAGGCTCCCGGCGATCTCGCGCTGCTCCCCACTCAGCCCAGCTGCCATCGCTCAGAGGTGCCATCATTTGCTCCTCGGTGCATGAATGCGACGTGTGCTGCTGATTTAGCTCTGGTCCAGGCAACCGAGCTTCTCCTCTCGTCTCTGATTCAGGAGATGGTCAAGAGCACCGCGTTCCTTCTGCCGGCCGTGGTTTTCCCTTAACTCGTAGCTGGTTTCTAAGAGATCAACCATTTTTCTTGTACACCATTTTTCCCCTCTTACATTTCAGAGGGTCTGAGTCTGATCCTGAGCGATGGTTTGACTGTCCCTTCATCCCTGCTTTAGGAGCGTCACCAAGGGAGTAGCTCCCCTCGCGGCCAGGCAACTGGCCGAGCCAGCACAGCCATGGAGGAGCCTCGCCTCAGCTCTGAATGCCACAAGCCCGTCACTGGCTCAAACCACATTCTGCTGGGTAAGCACCGGGCCTGCGGGCCTGCCGTTTCCACGGGGTCCACACTGGCACCCAGTCATAGCGTTCGATTTCAAGGGGGCAGCACAACCGCCCTGGCAGAGCGCTGGGAGCGTCAGGCAGCAACCCTCCTGAAGCGCGTCCCCACGCAGGCAGGGCGGGCAGCAGAACTCAACGCTGGTCAGACATGAAAAAAGGACAAGTGGACGGCCACGTGTTGGTCACTTTGGTCTCAGCTTGGAGCGTGGAGTGGGCCTAGCACTGAGTGGTAGAGGCCGGCCCGGCTGGCTGCACCCTGACCTGTAGCTTCCTCAAGGGCCTGGGCTCCTGCTCCCCGACGCCACCAGCTCTCTAGGCCTCATTGCAGGAGCACGATGGCCTCCTGGGCCCGGTTGCAGGGAACGGCTGAATTCTCTTTCCCTTCAAGGACACATCCCTAAACACCCAAGACCTCCCTCTTGGCCCTACCTCCCCATCGGGCCAACCTGGGGACAAGCCTGCACTTAGCATGGGCCTTCGGGCGACGTTCCAGTCCCAAGGCATTGACACCTGCTCGTGCATTTCAAGTCTCCAATAGCAAGTATGGACAAGCACACAGGCAAACAGGACTGCTGCCACCACCTCGTGGGAGCAGGAGACGGAGCAGCCACCTTGGAGGGCACCATGGCAGCATTCGGTCAACCTGAGGAGGTAACTCCTCTGTAACCTGATTCTCTTACAGGCAAAGGAAAAGAGGTGCCAGGTCAGCTTTACCTGGTCAGCACTCAGTGGTCAGGGTCACTAAGGTAGCATGTAGCAGTGTCCACCTGCACCTTGGGCCTGCTCTGACCACTAGGCAACCCTGCCTCTCAAAATAAGGGATGAATCATGGGATGTGATCACCGTGTATTGGGATTTTGGGAATTTTACCAAGCCCAAACTTTTATTCACCCTAATGTTTTTTTGCAACAACAACACACTTCCAAAGTGTTCAATGCAAATAGAAACCGTAAGCAGCAGGCGCCGTCTCCTTACCTGTTTCAACGCCACGGATATCAGAACTGCAAGCAGAGAACAAGCCAGTGCATGTATTTTTAGCTTTCACGTTAGCATGAAGCATTCAGCGTGGTCATGTGAGAACTTTCCAGGAGCGTTCCAATCACTTAGAAATGGCCTATTTTCTAAAAGAATCCAGGCATACCTCCTGGAGAAAACCTAGGTTTCTAAGGGTTTGAACTGGACTTTCCCGTCGCATGAGGGATGGCTTTGCAATTTCTCGCTAGTTCTGCACACAGGTACTATGCTCCTAAGTGTCGGGACGTGGGCTGGAAGGAGCGTGGGACCATGGCGCCAGCCTCTTTGTTCTGCAGATGAAGAAAACCTCCAGGTATGTGGCTGATTTCACGGTGCTCTCCCCAGCACCCTCGAGACCCTTCTCTGCTTCGGGGAAGCACATCTTCCTCCCTGGGAGGGAAGGCTCCATCACTGAGCCTTCCAGGAGATGGTGGGAGCCTCAGTGTCGGGTTTTATGTATTTAGATCTTGAATCCTCAGAGCTTCAGGGTGTAAGAAGGGGCCGTCGTTACAGGACTGCGGGCTTATGATCTGCGAGCTGCTACGCAGAACTGAAGGTTGAACATCAGAAAACACGTTTGTAAATGCTCAACAGGTCCCCAGTCCATTTAAGAGCAAGCCTTCATGCCGGGCAGGTGCTGCGAGAAGTCCATCCTTGGTCTCCAACCTGGAGTTTTATTGGCTAGTGACAGAGCCATGCACACCGGCATGTGCAAACACACAGGTGCATTCATGCATCCAGAACAACACAAACTGAAGCAGAGTGGGTCAAGCTGATGCTTTGTAGAAGCCCAAAGGAAAAGGAACTTTCTGGGAGACGAAGCAGCGGACAGTTTCCAGAAGGAACCAGGCAGAATGTCAGGCACATGTTGGAGTTAAACTCACACCACTGCCCCTCGAGTGCAGGGAAGCAGCCACAGGTAGTATAGCCCATTGCCAAGGACAATATCCCTAATTCTAAAGACCTAAAACAGTTTGGCACTGCTTCAAAAAACCAACTTCCAAACTGTGAGTTGTGTCATTTCTTATTTTAAAAATCATCAGATTAAATTGTCCAGGTGGCAGTGGACACTCTGCCTGGTTCCTTCATGGGGACCTAAGAAACTGGGAAGCTGTGACCTGGGAAGATGAGGAGGCTTCTGCAGCAGGCAGAGGTCTTGGGTGAAGGTGCGCACACCTGTCTGAGGGTGACGGGGCGCACAGACGGACATTTTTAAGACAATTGCCGAAAAGCCAGAATATCCACAGAGCTTCCCCTGCAGAAGGCCTTGCTGGAAGGTTGAAGGTCAGTCTGTTCAAGAATTAAAATATCCAAGGACAGTAGGTGGAAAAGTACAAATTGCAAAGACGTTCCAGCATTGTAAGCTCACTCTTCAGTGCACAGAGGGATGACTTTGCCAAATCGCTCAGAAGTCTCGAAATAAAATTTTAAGTGTATTCTAGAACAAACGGGCTCTATGTGAAGACACGACGCCAGGCTGAACCAGAGACAGGCGGCAGCAAGGTTTTAAATTAGAACACAACGTATAGCTACCGTGTACGCACGGAGACCGGCCTGCTCCGACAGCATGCGGGCGGCTCACATGCGCCACTCAGGGGCCGACCAGCAGCGGGGTGACCTGAGAGATGACCGGAGGGCCAAGGACAAGAGGATCCAGCCCTGGTGGGGTCTGGCCTGGCGCCCCCGCTGCCTTCCTGAAGCAGCCACCCGCCCCTTTCCTGGAGGCATGCCTCCCACCGGGCTGCCTTCCTGCCAAGCGCAGGGTCCAGCCTGACCAATCAGCGCGCCCCACCTACCTTCGCTATTGGCTTGGAAGTGTTCATGTGACCCGAGCTGGGCCAATCAGAGCTCAGGCTGGGCTACTGGCTCTGGAGCCACGGGGAACGGCTGTCTCCCAGCCTTGATGTGGGTAACCCGAGGGCGAGGTCCCAGCCTCCTCTCCAGCCTGCGCCTTTGCCAGACAGGACAGGAAGAGGGGAAGGGAAAGTCTGGCGACACAGGGGAGCCTGACA
Organism: Glaucomys volans; assembly: GCA_020662805.1. Taxonomy (NCBI): domain Eukaryota; kingdom Metazoa; phylum Chordata; class Mammalia; order Rodentia; family Sciuridae; genus Glaucomys; species Glaucomys volans. The sequence goes on along the minus strand of JAJEJO010000701.1, from coordinate 341,634 downwards.
GGCCCCTGGGAGCCCCGGGGTCCCATCAGTGTGAGCCCCAGGACCCCTGTTCTCGGAGCGGGGGAGGAGGTTGCAGCGCAGGGGCGCCCAGCCGAGTCACCTGCTCAGTGGGGTTTAGGTGGGGTTCGAGGAGCCTGCAGCTGGCGTGCCCAGGGAGGAGTAGCACTGGCTGTTCAGGCAGGCCTCCAAAGGGAGC
>JAJEJO010000701.1:270174-341208 GCA_020662805.1 Glaucomys volans | reverse complement strand
ATGGGCCTTTTCTAACGCAAGCCTCACTGCCTCCTGAGATGGAGTCCTTGGGGGGGTCTTACTAGTAATTAGGAATGTTCTGGAACAAATGTGCTGCCTTTCCTTCCCAAGGAGGTCCCTGGGGTGTTTCCTGAGGAGAAACCCTGCTTTCCACTTGAGGGTCTCCTGGGGTCCCTGGCATCTTGGGCAACCTGCAGTTTACAGACTGCCTTGTCCTGCCACTACGCCCAGGACCCTGCACAACTGGGATTGTTAGCTAGGCGCTCAGGGAAGGTGTCAGAGTCCGGGTATGAGAAGGATGCCACTGGAGGACAAGACAGGGAGACGAGTCATGTCCCTGTTTAGGATAAGTCCCCTTCCCCATGACGTCTCCTGCCTCAGGTTTGGTATTTTAAAATGACCCATGGGGTAAAGTGGGCAGTATTCTGTTAGGTTTTCTAAAGTCACCAGTGGAGAAAGATTGGACAGTATTCTACTTCAGTACCTTACGGTAACCAATGGGCAAACAGGGTGAGGCTTCCAGTCAGGTCCATAGAGGGAGAGAAGGCCTCACAGCTCAGCATAGAAGACCCTGCTGTCCAGACCTTGGGCCTGAGTCTCTCTGTCCCTCGTGCTCAGCCCGCTGTGCTCTGCCTCACAGAGTGCTGCTTCCTCCTTCACCTGCAGTAAACCTGCACTTTACCTGTAACTTCTCAATTCTTGCTCAATTCTTTGTTTGGACAGCGAGGACCTGGATCCCCAGCTGGGCATTCCAACAATATCAGAATGTCCTACAGACCCAGGACAGGCTTTTCTATCAGATTCTGGCCTTTGCCTTCAGGTTCAGAGAGGTTCTGAGGTTCCGTGGTTCTCTGGTCCCCTTGATGCTAGGAATCCTGGCCACTGACTGAGCAGATCACCACAGGTCCACTTGCCAGGCCCTCACCCAGGGCCTTAAACATGGGGAAAGTGTGGCCAGAGAGGTCTGTGCCCAAGGGGTCCTCTGACTGAGGCCTTGCCTCCTGTACTTGTGAGCTCTCAGAGCAGCAAGGCCACGTTTAAATGAAGGAGTTAGGGGAGCTCAGTGGGTTCAAGTGTCTGGCGAGGCCTGGGAGGGGCCATGGGGCTGGTAGTAAGTGGCAAAGCAGCACCCCCACCCCAGCAGGCAGAGTGCCTCCTCCAGGAGCACCCTGGGATGGGTGCTCCTTGCTGCAAATGAAAGGTTAAAAGCACCACAGCACACGACCCCAAGGCCTTTCCTGTTCTGACACAGTGAATGACTCGTCCCCACAGGCACGGGAAAGACAGAAGGAAGTCCGGTGACCCGGCAATCCCGTAGGGAACTGTCCTCACCCTCTTTGGGCATGGAACCACATCGGCCTTCTCCCATAGCCGGGGTTAGCATGGCCCACCTCACCCCATCACAGAGACTTGGTCAGTACGTGCAATTAATAAAACATGAAGCAGGAAGGTAGTTGGACTTAATTTTATTTTACCATGTGAAAGAAAATCCTTTAGCTTTTTAAAGAGCTTTATGAATCCTTCAGAGATTCCTCTTTGAAACAAGTTCTCTTCTATTCTGGGTTAAAACCAACTGGAAGGGGGACATTATTTTAGGTTCTTTATTGACTTATGCACTTTCACTAAAGCACATTGTGAGTGTTTTCCTACCATCCCAACATTTTGAGGCTTAGAAAGTGATAGAAAGGTCAACAAAGCATGTACAAGCCATAATGCTGTAATTGTTCTGAATTCAAAATGCTAGAAGAGAAATATTTCCACATCCTCCATTTCAGAAGAATGGGGACACTGTTGCCCATTGTGAGCGGCTTTCACCAGCCCTGGACCGCCCGCCTCTTAAAAGGCAATGAGCACAGAGCCTCAGCCTCAGGCAGGATGCTTCCACATCCAGACAACTCACGCCTTGCACATCACTGAGCATGCTCAACTCTAGCTCAGATGCAGAGAATTCTTCGCTTTGGATAAAGTTGTTAAAATGCCTCAGTTTCCCCAATGAGGTTGGAAGTGAGCTCAGGGCTCTGGGTCACCTTCCAGGGCTGCTCAGACACAGATCCAGGTGTGACCAGTCTCCATGGTCATAGACCACCCACATCCAGACTCACAGCAACAAATGAGATACCCCCTGGTGGTTGGCCAAAGTCAGTGTCCTCCCAAGTCATCTGGGCTTTTGGAAGTCGGGCCCCTGCAGCATGCTGTGGTGGCCTGTGCCTGTCACTTCCTTCATGCAAGGGAGGTTGATGGTGAGAGGCAGCAGAGGGGACAAGGAGCACCTGAGAATCCTTACTTGGTCCTGTCTGTTGGGACACCCCCAAACCTGTGCTTAGGATCTGTGGTTCTGGAGTGTCATCACCCTTACCAGCTGGTCATCTGGGCAGTCAGGGAATGAGTGATGGCCCAACACTTGTGCACCCGCCCAGTGCCAGCATTGTGCTAAGGCTACTAGATGAATAGACATTGTTCCCTCTCTCAAGGACCTTATTGTCTAATGCAGGAGAAGGACAAATAAATAACAACAGTATTAAAAAGTGCTGCCATCAACGTACACACAGTGCATTCTGGAAGCCAGAGGAAGAGGCCGTGCGTTGGCGGGTATGTCGCTGTGCCGTTCGACGTCAGTGAGAGGTGTGATCAAAAGTGATTCCCTGTTACGTTGTGATGTCAAAGGAGCTGCTTAAAAACCCGTGACCTTGCTGTGGGTTCCTGACCTGTCGAACTGACACGTTGGCAGGCGCTGTGCCGGGGCACAGGTACAGCGGCAGTTCTCAGGGCCAGGTGGACAGGCCATCTGGGACCAGCTAGGAGGCCAGGGAGCATAACACCAGACAATCTCGGAGCAACCACCCAGCACGACCAAGAAGCACGGCTAACAAGGCCCAGCTGGGGCTGCACTGGCCACCACTTGGCTGCTCAAGCTCAACTTCACGGCCAGGCACGTTTTGCCACAATGAAAAAAAAATACTCACTGATCAAAGTAAGGGAGGACAAGGGAACTAGTAAATGATGAGACGGATGAACCAAGAGGCAAGATGGTGGATTTAAACTCCACCACGCCCCAGATGATCTCAACAATAATGGGCTAAGTCTCTAGTGAAAAGGCAGAGAGTGCTGGACATGCAAAAAACGAGGATCTCAATCTACACTGCCCCCAAGAATTCCAGTTCAAACGCCACTACACAGAGGAAGATCCCGGAGCGATAAAGGACCAAGTTTATCATGAGGGTACAGCCATCCTGAAAAGTGGCTAAAGGAGAAACCGGAAGGACAGACGGGAGCCGTTGGAGCCGGACTACTGGACATTCAAAGACGGATGCGTCTGACCTGATTTAATCATGACATAATGTGTGTGTGTGTGTGTGTGTGTTGAAACGTCGTTCTCACCAAAGGAAAAAATTTTAATTTAAGCTGGAGATTTAAATGTTCCTCAGTAGTTGGGAGAACAAATAGACAAAAAAATGAGTGAGACTGTCTCCTTGCCCAGGGACAAAGTGTCCACCTCGGTCAGCCCGCTCGGCAGACGCTGCACCCACCCCGTGCTCTGGGCTCTGCACCCTGCATCTCACTCTCACCAGCTCCCACGGCTGCGAGAAGCCACCGCAGCGCACATCTGAGCAGGAGCCCCAGCCGAGTTCCAAACCAACCTCGATTACGGAGGCCGAAATGTGAATTCCAAATAATTGTCCCCTGTTGCAAAGTATCTTCCCTCTTTGGGTCACTGTCAGGTCGTTTAGAGCATTAACGTCCTCCTCGTTGCAGTCCATACAGAAACCGACAGGGGTGGGCGGGCCTGCAGGCTGCGGTCGGCCAGCCTTGATCCAGGAGTGGGGCTGGGGGCTCATGGGACAGATTTTTCAACTTTTCTTGGTCCCTAAAAACCTTTCATAGTAAAGGATCGAGAGAAATGCAAAAAGAAGCTATTGCATAATATTATTGTATAGGTTATTGTATAAACCACACTAGTGATGTCCATAAGTCCCACGTCCCCATCTTGGTCCCAGTATGACCTCACTCCATCTCCCACCATCTGCCCCACACAAGTCCCCTGGTGCATGGGTAGGTTCCCCGTCCACAACGGGCACCCCGCGTGGAGCCCAGCCCCTGACCCATCCTCACAGTCAGCCTGCTCAGCCCTGCGGATTCCGAGCACTGACTGGACAGGCACAGGGGGTCCACACCCCACATGTTCCCTGTTCACAGCAAGCAACCTGCTGTGTCCAGCCCTGGCTCCTGGCACGTCCTACTCTTTGTCTTCTAGGACGCACATCCCGGTCACACGGGCCCTGTCCTGTGTCCAGCCCTGGCTCCTGGCATGTCCTTCTCTGTCTTCCTAGGACACAGTGCTCCGTCACACAGGCTCTTGTCCTGCGGTGGCCAGGGAACTCACACAGCTTCCCTCTCCACTCTCAGAGGAGTGGGGACTCTTACCATTCGAGTCTCGAGTTTCCCTCAAGGCCCCCTTTTAAAACCTTGGTCCCATAGCTCCATCAGTGGGGTCGGCAGAGCCTTAGGAGGTGGGGCTTAGCTGGCGCCCCTAGGTCATGGGGTCGTGCCCTTACGGGAGACTCTAGACCCAGCCTCTTCCCGCTCCTCTCGCTTCCTGGCCGTGAGGTAGACATCTTGCTCAGTCTCTCCCCCCGGCCCCCCAACTGGAGGCCTAATATCACTGTGTCCCCTGACCACAGCCTGGCCTCTGGCATGGCGGCAGGAATTAGCCTTTGGTCCTTGCCGGTTGCTGTCCCCGGTGTGTGGTGGCAGTGATGGAAGCTGACCAGCACGGGGCACCCTCTGCCTGTGAGTGGACTCCGTCCTCCCTGGTGAGAGACCCTGCCTTTTGGCTCTGTCCCTCCGGGGCCTCTCCTGACCTGCAGCTGCGGTCTGTCCCTGCTCCTTCCTAGGCCCTGCCTGGGGCACCGCCTCCATCGTGCCCTCCTGACTCGAGGTCCCAGGGAGCCCCACTTCAGGGGAGGTGGGATTCACGCCGCTGTTCTTGTTGCTCTTGTTGCTTGTGGGTCCTGCCGCCATTGTTGAACCAAAAGTGTTCTGATGCCTCTCACATCAGCCCTCGTGTCATTACGGCTTTACTGCCAGCGTTCTTCCTGAAAGCAGGCGTCTCTCTGGTTGAAGGACATCTAAAGCCTTCTTTGACATTGCTGCTTGGTCATTGGAGCAAGACGCTCCAGGCTAAAGGGAAGGAGGCTGTTAGGTAAATCCAATTTCCTCTGATGAACAGGAAATGAGTAAAGAGGATTTCTGAGCACAAGGAGAGCAAGCACGGTTGTCTCCAGGTGAGCAGCATGTAAAGGGAGCCGCCTTGAGGTAAGGAGGCTCTCGGGGGCGACTCCTTGTGAGCAGGTGACACAGTTCTAGGCAGCCAGCTGTACACCTAAGGCGGATTTAATCTTCAGTGTGATCCCAGGTAACAAGGGCTCTGTGTTCCCTGCGACTGAGTTGCTGAGAATTTCAGCATCCCTGTATCACAACAGCAGCAGAGGGGTATGCACCAGAGCGCCAGCACGCTCAAAGGCCCTGTGGCCGACCTGAAGGTTCCCTGTGAGTGTCCTGAAAGCTCCAAGCTGTACATCCAGCTGTGCTTTTGTGATCAACTTGTGACCAGCTGACAGATTTGGCTCCATGGAAATGTCACAGGCCAGGCTATGTGGGCAATGACCAAACAAAGTCCATTTTGCTCTGAGACTCCATGTTGTGTAGGAAATGAGCCTCTCCCATGGGAGCACCCCACCTCTGTACCCACCATCAGTCACTTAGCATGACATGTTTAACAATGCAAAATGGCGATTCTTACATGAAAAATTGTTGTCTCTTTGATTCCTATGTTAGTAACCATTAGTAACCATTCCTTAGTTTGCACCTAGGTAAGGGTCATTGGACCCACGTCCCCTCTGCTAATGAGTGCATGATGTAAGTTTGTAATTTCAAATCATAGCAACAGACACTTATGATTGATGTGATTCTTGGTATAAGAACCCCTCCAACCCTATGGTCAGGGTTGTTCTCCCAATAGCCATTTTTGGGGCCTTGTGTGAGACAGTCAGCCGGCCGGCTTAATAAAGACTCAGATTTGGACTTCTCAGTGGCGAACGTTCTGTTCTTAAGTTGCGCCCCATAACAAACTAAGGCCTTGGGGCCAGAGAATAAGAAGGGTTTCATGGCAGAAGGCCACCTGGCTCCCACTCACTACCTCCCACCACAATCCCAGGCTACCTGCTCTAGACCCCAGCCTCACCTGCCATCCTGAGAAGGTGACCACCTGCCTCCTGCTCTGTGACCATGTCCACCCTCCACGGTGCCCCAGTGTGGCCCCATCTGCTTCTCTCTCTCCCCCCCCCCAGGCTCAGTCGCAGAGCTGACAGTGCTCATGGTGTCTCAGCCTGCCCTGTGGCCCCGTCTCCACCACAGCCCTCGGGGATCCAGCCAGCATCTGCGGCTCTTTCCTAACGACTACAAACCTGCTCATCTTGCTCAAGGCCAGAGCAGGACCTGCCATTAAACCAGGTGCCTCTGCAGCAGCCAGCGATGCCTGGCCTCTCACGGCCAAGTGCCCAGGAGCAGTTCACCGCAGCCTCTTGCCTTTCAGATCCGCCAGCCCCCTGCACCCAGCCCAGCAGGGGCCCCGGGTGCGCTGCCTGTCCAGGCTGCTCCTCGCTCACCCTTGCCACCCTTGCTGACCACCCTCCCCTGCACTGGGGGACCTGAGTCCTGTCACCTCCCTTCTGACTGGGGGACCTGAGGGGAGGTGACAGAAGTTTTCCAAGCACATTCAGTGACTTGAACTCATTAGAAAGTCGAGATCCAGGTGTCATTTAAAGTCACCTGGCACTCAGCTCTGTCCCAGTCTGGCACTGGAAGCGGGGTGAGGCAGGTGTGCCGCAGCCTGGCTTGTCCTCGGAGGGGGCTGGGAGGGGCCGGCGGTGCTCTGTGGCCCTCCCACCTCCTCACAGTGCCCACTAGTGAGCGTGCCCAGTGACCAGCTGCGCTCCCTCCCCAGGCCTGTTTCCACTGCTCTGAAACTGCAAGGGGCCACAGAGCGGGCACAGCAGGGGCAAGAGAGGGGCCTGCGGGGCTGTGGAGGGGCCAGCAGCCGCCCAGCGGGATTTACAGCTGGCCTGCGCTGGGGCTGCCGCCGTGTCTGACAGGGAAGCTGCACACGGCCCCCAACAGTTTAGATTGTGGTCAGGAAGGGTTTTGTGGGAGTTCCAGGGCCCGGGCGCTGAGGGCTGCCCAACACTGCCATTGGCCAGGTGTGCAGACCTCAGACCACAGCCAGCCTAGCACGTGTCCCCCTAAGAGTGCCGTCAAGCAACCATGGGCGCCTGTGCCCAAGAGAGGCCCACCCCTCACTGCTGTGGGCAGTGCCACCCACCCTGCCCTGCACTGGCACCCGATGGGCATCTCTGGTCCCATCTGGCCTTCGGCCCTCCCTCCCGACATCCCACGATGAGCAGGCCTGCAATGCTTGTGCCCAAGCCCTGGCATGGGCCGGGCAGCCCACTCAGCCTCCACGCTGGGGCTGCCTGTGCCAGGCCTCCTCGAGGGCTGCCTTCCAGCTCCCTGCCTCTCCTGCTGGTCCTCCCGCAGACCTGCAGCAGGACCCCAGCGCCCAGGGTCCCCTGGGGAAAATCTGACCTCCCAGGCCTGGCGCCACACCCTGGGGACCTGCAGAGAGGAACTCCTGTCCTGGTGCCAGGCAGCGCTGCCTGAAGCAGGTGTCAAAGGGCCTCCCTGCAGACACAGGGAGCCGACACGGCGTCCCAGCTGCCCCTGCAGTGCCATCAGAAGACCCCCTTGACGGCCCCCTCAGAAGGCAGCGCCTTCTCATCCCTCTTTTATTTTTGTGTCCTGGGAGGCTCAGAGGCTTTATTCTGCTCCTTGTAGGAATATTCCACCCCCCATCAGGCGGGGGTTTATTGTTCACCTACTGCACAGCTCAGGCTAGATTCTGGGGCCCCGAAGGGCAGGTGCTCAGCCTGGAGGCAGCTCTGGCCCAGAGATAAGGACAGAGGCGAATGTGATCCCTACAGCATGTGACAGGCCAAGAACACAGACAGGCACTGACCCACCGGGTGCCAGGACAGCCTCCTGGGAAGGCCCGACCAGGCCTGAAGGACAAGGGTGTCAGCCAGGCGTGGGGCACGGGAGGGGGCAGGAGCAGGTGCCCATGCATAGGGGATGCTGGAGTGGGGCCGTGGTTGGCAAGGCGAGGATGCAGAGGCTGAGGTGCTGGGCGAAGGGTTTGTGGTGCTGGTCTGCGCTCGGCAGCCAGCTCTGCAGAGATGTGGGCCAGAGACGGTCCCAGGCTGCTCTATGTTTGATATAAAGGAAGCATGCAATTTACAAAGGATAAAATACACGATGGCTTTTCTTACACACTCATAGAGCCAACTGATTCACACACGATGCTTCCATTAATTTTTGCCAAACTCTCTATTTGTGGCCAACCTGCCGCTGCCATTCCACCATGGTCTGCGAGCGTGTGTGCCGCTCACCATGAGCCCGGCAGCGCAGGGCACTCAGGTCGATCTGCACTGACCAGTGTCCTCACCCTCACTGCCTTATGGCCTGACCCTCCCTGAGACCATCCGTCAAGCCTCAAAGTGCAGCTCGTGCTGCTGCCTGCAGTGCAGATATTCCCGCGACAGGATCTCAGCTGTCAGTGTGACGCAGCTAGAGGCGGACGGGGAGGTGCCAGTGAACTGCCTGGAGGACTTCAGCCAGCACAGAGGTGAAGAACTCTGAGCACGCAGAAAATAGTAAGGTGATTGGAAAGCCATGTCTTTTGAGCCTTTGTTCCCTTTCCTCAACATGATTTGTGAATCTATGTCTCCGATTTTCAGTAACAGCTGTTTGTGAGTGGTTTGCACACCCTGCCGCAGCCTCCGAGGGCACCGACCTGAGTGCGTCCCCTGCCCAAGCCCTTTCCTCGTCCTAATCCTGGAGCCCGGGGGCTGGTCATCCCACACGGCCTAGGACATTCGGGAAGCAGATGGAATATGAACTGCCCATCAGCTGACACTGGCACAGGAAACCATCCTGAATCATCCTGGTGGCCCAAAGTAGTCACCAGGACCCCTAAGTGTGGACAGGGAGGCACAGGAGGCACAGAGGGACCAGGTGAAAAAGACCCCCCTCAGGCTCCTACTGCCTTTGAGGATGAGGGAGGGGCCTGGAGAAGCCCGATTCCTGCCCCTCCAGAGGAGCTCAGCCATGGACACCTTGACAGTGGCCAGGTGGGCCGGGTGGCACTGCTGACCCCAGAGGGTGAAGACCGTGTGAGAGCGCTGCTGCCGGTTCCCAGTGTCCCGTCCTGGGTGGCAGCCAGGGGAAGCTGGTCCCCAGCCCTCCACTGCCCACGTCCTGAGCTCTCTGGGCTTGGAGCAGGCTCTGAAGGTCCCTCTGGGGACCTGGGCCACCCTACCCCACACCCTTCTGGCCTCGCTGCTTGGAAGCAGCTCAGCAGAATCACTCCATCGGATCAGCGTGAGGATTCAGTGGGCCACGAGCTGCAGAGGCCCAGGCAGCACCCCAGCAAGGGCCCCTCTGGGAAGACCAGGGGCTCCTGTCCCAGAACCAGCAGGACTGAAGCCAGCTGCGTGTAGCGCCGGCCGGCCTCTGTGCGTTGTCTCTGACAGACGCACCCGCATGAGCCGCCCGCTCCCACCTGCGGCGAGGCCCCTGCCGGCAGGGCCCTGGGGTTTGTGTGTTGGCCTTTGTCCTCCGAGTCTCCCACCACTTGGAGAAGGAGGCCAGGATGGGGCAGAAAAGGCTCTTCCCCTGGCCACAGCAGGGCTGCAGGCAGCAGGCGTGACATCGCAGGTTGCCAGGTGAGGCACACAAAGTTCCAGGAGGAGGCTCCAGAGCCTGGCGAAGATGGGAGAGGCAGGTGGGTACCTCTGCCTCGGGGCCCAAGTCTGGGACGACAAATGGGAACTTGGTCATCAAAAGATGGATAAAGAGCAGAAACCAAGACCCCCCTCCCACACATGGCTTCACCCTCCAGTCCTGGCCCGGTAGGTGACCCCCGATCCCTCCAGGGACTGGGCCTGGGAGTCCAGAAAAATCCACAGACCAGGCTTGCTGCCTGAGGGCAGCCTGAGGAGCAGCTGGCCAGGGGGGTGCACCAAGGGTCTCAGGCTCCCCTTTCTTCCCACACCCTCCGGGCCCCATCTCCTGCCCTGAGCCGACCTCCCTGACCAGCTGCCCTCCAGTCTCGGGGCACCCGGGCAGGTCAGGCGGGTGGGAGATGAACCCAGTGAGGAGCAGGAGGCTGCCTGTGCCGGCCCCCAGGTGGGTGGGTGGCTCCCCAGGGGAGGGTGGGCCTGGGGGCAGAGGAAGCTGTGTGGAGGGTTCTGGGGCTGGCAGCAAGTGCCCGGGTCGCACTGCTGGATCACCTGGGGTCTGGGCCAGGGTTTGTGTGTGCTCATGGAAGTCACCCGGAATGGCAGGGGCGGGGACCTGTCATGGAGGCTCACTGCAAAGAAAAGGAGCAAAGGCTCCCACAACCATAGCCCCAGTGTCTTGTGGGGTCTGAAGGACAAGGTGCCAGGGAGAGTGGCCATTCTCCAAGTGTCCTGGACACTTGTGGATGTGGTGGGGGGCCAGTTCCAGGCACAGAGGGAAGGTCTGGCAGAGCAGAGGGGCTCTTGTCAGGCCAGTGCCCAGAATAGATCAAAGAGGTCTCTGTAGAATACTATTTACTGGGGACTAGCTGCCCCGGCGTGGGCACCCGGGGGGCATACGAACCACGAGTGCCTCAAGAGGTCCGGCAGGGGCACGATTTCCAAGGCAAAAGTGATGAGCTGGGGCAGCAGAGGTCCTGACCGCACTCCTGGGCCACAGTGACCGATAACAAGCATGGAGTTCCTCTGCCCCTGAGCAGGCAGAGGCTGGGTGGACGTCCTGTGCGTGACTGCAGTGGCCTCCACGCAAGCTGGTGGCTCTGGTGGTCTCCTGTGAAGCATGGGTAGGGTGCGTCCGGCTGTCCTGGCTTTTCTGCAAGGGCTGACCACAGCAGCTTCACTGTGGTCTGAAGCCTGGCTCCCCTCAGGCCTCAGCGCCCCCTAGAGGCAGGTCAGTTGGGCTGGACGGCCTGACCCTCACCCCTGCAGCATGACCAGGCACTAGGACCCGCCTGCAGAGGCCTGCTGAGAGTCCTCTGGGGGACGGCGCCTGCCCTGTAACGCCCCGAGCTCCTGTGAGGACTGGGTCAACACAGGGCCATCTGAATTCAGAACCAAGGCAGCTGGTCCCAGCATCTGCCTGACCATCCCTCCCATCCTGCCCACTCCCCTCCATGATGCTGAGTGTGTGACGGCTGGTGATGGAGGTGACAGTGCCTTCAGAATCCCCCACGAGCACCCCTGTGTCATGAGTATACCATCCTCACCAGACCAGGAAGCCTGCGTGGCCACATGCCAGTGTGGTGTGGCATCTGCCGGGACCAGGAAGGGTGCCTCCCTCCACCTGCAGCAGGCAAGGCAGGGCTCCTGGGGCATGGTCCCCATGGCGACTGTAAGAACGCCTCTCGGACAGTGAGGGGAGACCCCCTGGGACGTCACCTGGGTGGTGTTCTCCAGGCCTCCCTCATGCCCGGCCTTGTTCCCAGACCCCAGCAACCAACCAGAGGCTGTGATAGGCTGCTGGGCAGTCCACACTGGTGGCCCCTGGAAGACTGTCCTGTCTCCACTCAGCCTCCAGGGTCCTGGTCTCCCAATGCCCAGCTTCTTGCCTTCCTCTTCTTCCATCTGTTCACTGGGGCCACAGAACTCTCTGGATTCCATTTGGTGAGGATCGAATCTGCAGGAAAGAGGCCATGAGAGCCTGCTGCTTGGTTTTTCCTAGAATTCTAAAATAGTTTCCACGCGGCGTGGCTTTTAGTGCTTCCGGTTGGATACCCCTTACCTGAAGTGCTTGGGACCAGGAGTGCTTGTGGATCTGGGATTTTCTCATATTCTGGAATATTTGCACACATATTATGAGCCCTCCAGGGGGTGGGCCTGTGGCACCCAGGCCCGGGGGCCTCTTCCCCTGGGCCCTCCCTTGGTCTCCTGACACAGGGCCGAGAAGGTCTCAGGCAGCCTTGATGGGGACATGGCAGCCGACCCAGAAAAGCTCTTCAGGGTGTCCCCTCATGCCCTCTGACCTGGACTCCCTCGGACAGGACTGGGGAGAACCAACCAGCCTGTCCAGATGCAGCCAATGTGGGTCCCGTGTGTGGGGATGCGTGTTGCCCGGGGTCTGGGTGACGTCCCACTGAACGTTCTGCGTTGTGACTGCGTTTCCTCTGCCTTCGAGCGTCCTGGGCCTTTGTGGCTATAGTGCTGTCTAGTGCTCTCGCTCCCTCGCCCCCCGCCCCCTGCCACGCCCCCCACTGCAAAGCCCGTGGAGAGAGGCTGGAGTCTGGTCGGGTGGAGTCCTGGGCTCTGCACACCAACTCTGTGACACAGAGACCCAAGGCGGCGTGGGCCCGGCCCTGGGTGTGAAGCCCTGGCTCGCCTGCCCGGACTCCCACGGGCCCTGGAGGCCTCACCTTGGGAGACCAGCCTGGGAGACTGTTGTTTTGGAGGCTCCAGAGGCTTTGGAATGGGGACAGACCCCCAGAGGGGTCCAGGAACTCCGCCTGCAGAGACCGAGGGTCTCCCCGATGGACTCCACCATTACTCAGGCCCTGGAGGGGGATGGATCCCCTGCGTCCCCCTGAGGTCGGCCCAGCCCAGAGCTGTCGCCATGGTTACCAGCACATTGGTTTTTGCTGAGCCGGTGGCAATTTGTGGTGCTCCAAAAACATTTGTCAGTCAGAGGTGCATCAAGTAGGAGGCGGCTGGAGTGCTGGTGGACACCTCCGGGGAGCTCCGGCCCCTCTGGTGGGTGCTCATGGCTTCTGGTCAGTCCGAGGTCAAGGGAATCCTGAGCCCAGGCCACCCTTGACCCTTAGTCCAGCTCTTCCTGGGTTAGGGTGATTTTCCTGCCCTGAAAGAGAATCGGAACTGGAGACAGGGACAGACTGGCCTCCCGCAGCCGGGACATGTCCTGGGGGGAACTGAGCACTCAGGTCGCTCCTGGGGCTGACAGGTGTCCTCGGGCAGTAAAGGGTTCACTCAGAGGGGTCAGGTGATCAGACCTTGCACACGCCAAAGGACTGGCTCCTGCAGGGTCCTGGGCTTGACCTCCAAGCCCTAAGAGACTCCAGTGTCTGGACCCCTGGGTCTGGGCCCCGCAGGGGTGAACTTGACAGTGGATTCCGGTGATCTACTGGCTGTGAACGCCTGAGGCGCTGGGCCTCCGGTGTCTGGAGTCTGAGAAACCATCCTTGATAATAACCCTGAACTGGGGGCTTGGGTGGGCTTCCTTGGGTGGCAATGCTCATCTGGTTTGTCACACATCACTGCTGGGACAATCTAGTGCTATCTGAGGACCTCACTGAAGAGCAACTGGAGGCCAGGCCTCTCTGGCCTCTCCTGGCCTCCCCTGGCCCCCACCCCATGTGCCTTTCAATCGCTGACTGCAGTCTGTCCTTTTGTCACAGAAGACTGTGCTCTGTCCTGCCAGTCTGTTTTCTCCCAGGGGTTTCGGGAACCTTATCTGTTTTTGTTTGTCCTTTTCAGGTATCCATGACAGTAGAGTGCATGACATGTTATACATACATGGAGTATGACCTGTTCTAACAGGATCCCATTCCCGTGGCTGCACGTGATGTGGAGTCACATGGGTCGTGTGTTCACATATGAACATAGGAGAGTGAAGTCAGATTCACTCTCCTGTCTTTCCTATTCCTATCCTCCGCCCTTCCTTCATTCCCTTTGTCTAATCCAATGAACTTCTATTCTTCCCCTGCCTTATTGAGAGTCAGCATCGCGCACATCAGAGAGAACATTCAGCCTTTGGTTTTTTGAGGATTGACTTAATTCACTTAGCATGGTAGTCTCCTGTTCCATCCATGTACCAGCAAATGACACAATTTCATTCTTCTTTGAGGCTGAGTAATATTCCATTGTGTATATGTGCCACATTTTCTTTATCCGTTCATCTGTTAAAGGACACCTAGGTTGGTTCCATTGCTTTGCTATTGTAAAGAGCCGCTATTAACATTGATGTAGTTGTGTCACTGTAGTGTGCTGATTTTAAGTCCTTTGGGTATATGCCAAGGAGTGGGATAGCTGGGTCAGATGGTGGTTCTGAGGTTTTCTGAGTACTCTCCATTCTGCTTTCCAGGGTGGTTTGTCCTGAGTCTTTCTGAAGAGTCCTTCATCCTCAGGGTGCTCGGGGGACCCTTGGCACACCCATCTCTCCCTCGAAGAGGCCCTGGCTGAGCTTCCGGTGGAAGAGGATGCAGTTCATTGCTGCCCTTTTCGGGAGGAGTTTGCCTTCCAAGCTGCGCCCTGTCTTCTCACAGCAGGGAGCAGGCTGGTAGCGGTGGGCTGGGGAGGAGAGTGGCCAGTGGGGTCCTGGTCTCCACCACCTTCCCTCCCTCAGCTGAGACTCCAGGTCCACCCTGGGGCCAGGCCCCAGAGCAGGACAGCAGTCCTCTCGCCTGGTCACTGTCCTGCTAGGGCTCAGTCCCGGGCAGCCTGGGGCCCAGCCCCAGCAATGAGCCTGGCCTCGCTCCAGGCCTGATTTCTACCCTCAGGCTGGCTGTGGTCACCTGTCCCCAGTCTATGCACTGTTTTGGGAGCCTGGCCCACACCCCCGTGGACGGCTGGGCAGCTCCTCTCTGCTGTCCCTCTGGCTGGGGTGGAGGCAGGTGAGGTAGCCCCTCTGTGTGCGGGGCGTGTGCACTGCCCAGGGTGCGATGGAAAGTCCCCAGATGTCAGCCCTAGAATCTTGCTGGCGCCTGCATCGGGGCTGGGTCTCACTCCCAGATCCTGGAAGCAGACCTGGCAGCTGACTGAGCAGCCCCTGGACAGGTCCCTGCCACTTGCCTGCCCCAGGAGCTTCGCTGTTGGCTCCCCGCCAGGTGGGACACCCCACTGCAGCACCCCCATGTGCTCTTGGGGTCCTGCTTCTGCTGGGCACTGCCCTCTGCCTGCAGCCAGGATTCCGCGGGGCTTTCTGACAGGGCTGTTCCACTTGGCCTCCTGGGGCAGGAAGCGCGGGGCCAGGCCAGGCTGAGGCCCAGGAAGGGCAGGCCCGTGGGCAGAGAGCTCAGCTCTGCACCAGGAGGCTGGGCCGGCATCACAGTGTCACCACGCTGCTTCACCCAGCAAGCTCCTGGTGGCCCATCACCCTGACAAGGGTGGTGACAGCTCCTGAGCCCACTTCTGAGACCCTTTCCACAGCCCAGACCCCAGAACTCAGGGAGGCAAGATAGCTCCTCCCAACCACAAAATCGGTAAGAGTGTGTGGTGAAGGACTCATTTGGAACCGGTCAACATGAGCCAAAGTGACCCGGAGTTGTCATGGCAGTGGGGACTTGAGAGTCTGATGTCATCCTGCTGTCAGTCAAAAGTCAAGAAATGGAACTGGGCGGGACTCTCTGGAAGCTTCCTTGGGATCCCCAATAAAACTGGGGTGCAGGAGGCACACGCTGTCCCTCCTCTCTGAGAGGACCCGCTCTCTCTGTTGAGAGTGTCCCCTTCCCTTTTCCTTCAATAAACTCATGCTCATTACTACGAGCCACGTCTGAAATCTTTCTGACTTGATCACAAGCACTGGGGTATGCAGGGGGTCTTTGTGCTGCCTCAGTTTCCCAGGAGGTCCCAGCTGTAGCAGCTCCCGAGCAGGGGGTCCTGGAACAAGCCCAGAACCTTCTGGGCTGATCTGTTCCAAGCCTGCTCGGGGCCAGGCACTGTGTCTGTGTATAGCGTCTTTGACGATGTCACCTCTGCCTGGAGGGAGGACAGTGAAGTCAAGCAGCACCCTGGCCAGGTCCGGGAGGGGGCCTCGGGCTGTCACGGAGTGACGGGTCAGGACGTCTCGGTACTTTGCCCAGCTGCCCTGTCCTCGAGATGGGAAGGGGAGGCGTGTCTCCTTCCCTTGGAAACCCAGGTGGGAGGGCACTGCCCAGGCCTGAGCTGCCTCCCGCACTCCCGGGCACCATGCGGCTCCGTTTCACCCTGAAAGTCAGCATCCCCTTCTGAGCCGTTGATAGGTCCTCCCAGGTGCCAGCAGAGACACGGCCCAGCACCCAGCAGGCCTGAGGAACAATTTCAAGTTCACCTTTGCTTGCAGACAAGAGGCTCCAACCAGGCAAAAAAGAACTAGGGGAGCCAGGGCTGTGGTTGCTACAGAGACAAGGGGACCCTGCAGCCCAGACGCACACCCTGGCTTAGGGCCCCATCTAGTGGACATCATGAGAGTTGTAGCCATGGCCAGAGTACCAGCGGAAGGTTCCAGTGATTCTCCACCTCTGTAGGGCCTTCACCTCCCACAGACCCTCTTCCGTCAGACTCCACCTCCTTCAGACCCTTTCCCATTAGAGTGAGTCACAGCCTGGGATCCTGGGCCCCAGGTGGTGACTTCCAGGGACACAGAACCCAGCAGGCAAAGACCCACCAGCCTGAGGGAACCCCAAGAATTCCTCCACGCCTCAGAGGTGCTCTGCATTCTAAGGTCCATGAGGGGCCTCCTTCCCATTCCCACAGGGGCAGGGGGACAGCGTGGACTTTATGCCCAGGTGGATTTAACTTACCCTCCAACCCCCACCCCCACCCCCGCCACATTGAGGTTGAGCCTCTGAAAAAGCTGCTGTTTTAGTCAGTTTTGTTGTTGTTGGGGGGCAGGGGGTTAGGGTTAGGGTTAGGGTTAGGGTTAGGGTTAGGGTTGTTGGTTTGTTTATTTTTATCTCTGTGATCAAAAGACCTGGCAAGAACAATTTCAAAAGGTTTATTTGGGGCTCATGGTTTCAGAGGTCTCAGTCCATAGTTGGCTGACTCCATTGTTCTGGGTCCAAGATGAGGCAGAACCCAGGGAGTGGGGAGGAAAGCAGCTCAGGACATGGCACCAGGAAGCAGAGAGAGAGCTCCTCACCAGGGGCAAAATATACGCCCCAAGGCACACCCCAGGGACCCACTCCCTCCCGCCACCCTTCCTGCCTACAGCTACCACCCAGCTAATCCCCACCAGGGGAAGACTGCACTGATTAGGTTAAGGCTCTCATAACCCAGTCTTCCCACCCCTGACCCTCCTTCATCATCTCACACATGAGCTTTGGGGGACACCTCATATCTGAACCCTAACGGCTGCATGGCGTCTCCAAGTCCTCAGAAGGGACTCCAAGTCCTCAGAAGGGAGAGCGCTCAACTGGGGGACTGGGCACAAGGGTTGAATATGAAGATGTCCACAGGGTCCCACACAATCTCCACTCTGCGATGGGATGGCCAGGGTCACTCATGCTGGGTGGGCATCATCTGGGGAGTCTCCAAGGCCCTGAAGTTTGGCCACAGGTGTCTCATTGCACGACCCAGGGTGACATCTGCATCAGAGACACCTGAGACCGTCCTTCCTCCCTGTCTGACACTCTCTGGATTGGATCCCATGAGCCATGCCAGCAACGAGTCTGGACTCAGAGGCTTTGAGCCGGAGGCAATGCTCAGTCTGAGGACCTTCCTGCACACCGCTGTGACCAGCTGGCCTCCCAGACCCTCGGGTTGGAGCCACGGAGCACCAGAGCAATTCTCTGTTCCTCTCCCTCCCTCCTGCCTGAGGTCTCCTGGCTTCACAGTGGGTCATGTCCACAGCGGGTTCTTCAGCTGGGTTGTGAACACTTGGGAACAAGGACTCCATCTCATCCTTCCTGTCTTCCTGATGTCAGTGTAAGAACTGGGACTCGGTAAACCTTCCCTGGTTAGACTGACAGATGGATGCGTGGGTGGGTGGAGAGAAACATGGATAGATAGGTGGATGGATGGAAAGATGAGTAGGTGGGTGGGTGACTGAGTGGGTGCATGGTCACAGGAGTGGGGACACCTGTTACTGCTTAATGATGGGCACGTGTGGACGGTAGAACAAAAGGGTGGATGGATGGATGGATGGGTGGACAGACGGATGGATGGAAAGGTAAGTCAGTGGGTGAGCAGGTGGGTGCATGGTCACAGGAGTAGACATCTTTAATGCTTGATGATGGGCACAGGTGTGGACAGTTGAACAAGATGGGCGGATGGACAGACAGATGATAAGTGAGTGGACCAGATCAGGGGCAGCCATGGCATCAAACTCTCTCCTCTGTCGGCCCCTCCATGGCTCCCAGCAGCTGCTGGTGGCCATCTCCCTCCCCGGGTGCTCCCTGTGGGCAGCGCTCAGTCTTGCTCTATTTTTGTCCCGAGCACTGAGCTTGGGGCCCCGGGCACTGTGGCTGCTCAGGAAGAACTTGTTGGAGACTTGGGTGTGGGAAGTAAGAAGAGGGGAGATGGGTTTTCATTACTACAAAAAACACAATAAAGGGAAGTAGTGTGTTTATTGAGATTACATAAAAACTGCAGATGAAGTTTGAAAGATGGGTTTTAAACACATGCCAACTACTTCGTCTGAAATCCAAAGAGCCACCCAGGCACGGAGCTCAGTACCTGGGATCCTGAGTGTCTCACACTCTTTTTCAAGAAAGGCAAACGGCAAGGACTGCCATGATGCCAGAACCAATGGATACGACTTAGGAAGGACCAGAGATGTGTTCCAGGTCTCCCCAGGAGACCAGCCTTCTGAGAATGCTTGGTGAGCCTGTGGTGTGAACTCAGCCAGATGGAGAAGTCAGCACACCTATCATATTTCAATGTCAAGGCAATTTATCCTACTTGTTCAAATGGGTTATCCACACACATTACTCACTGTTACTCTCAATCTGAGAATATCTGATAAATCAAAATCTTTTCCCATAAATTCTGTAGGAGTGACAGTTAATTACTTTTTTAACGAACTCTTTTTTGGAATATTTTTTAGTTGTAGATGGACACAATATCTTTGAACCCAGTGCCTCGCACATGCAAGGTAAGCACTCTCTACTCGTGAGCCCCAGCCCTAGTCTGACAGTAAATTATATTCAGCAAAATTACTGTCAAGATCGAAACCTAAGACCCTGCTATCCTTCTAAGGTCATCAAGGGGAAACACTGTGCTTCTAGATCTCAGCTCTCTGGACAATTCTCATTCATTTCAGACAAGGGGAAAGCAGTGTCTCCTAGCATAGTGTTAGAGAAAAAGCCCTAACCCACACCCTGCACTCGAGAGCCATTTCCCTGTTAATCCGTCTTGTGACCCGAGGTGCCTCCCTGTCCCCCTTCTGCTTTCTCATAGCGTAGCGGGTACAGCGCCCCCAGGGGGGATTGCATGACAGCATGGCTGTGAGCACGTTGGGCGCATCGCAGAGCAGAGTGTGTGTGTGTGTGTGTGTGTGCGTGTGCGTGCGTGTGTGAGTGAGACGTCACTTCTACTCACTAGAAGACCTTCCTATTAACAGCGCCTTCCGAGTCGCCTTTTTGCTGATGAGGGAAGACAAGCTGGAGCGCACACAGCTGCTAAGAACAGCATGCGCAATGCTGACCGGGCGGATCTGTCGGTGACAGAGCTGCGGGGACTGTCGAATGCCTCCGAAACCTGGAGAGCCGTGGGTGGGCAGCGTGCTGGCGCGGGCTTCAGTGAGCCAGGGTCGCGTGGACCCGTCTGGGGGGCGAGGCCCGCAGGGGCTGGTGCTGGGGTGGTGTTGGGGTGGTGTTGGGCTGGGTGGAGGGCCCAGGACTCTCCCAGACTCTGCCCGCCTCTCCATCAGGATGGCCTTGGGGACAGAAGGGGCTGCGGCCATCACTCGGGGCTCCTCCCAACAACGGCACAGAGCACCCCACGGAGGACACTCCTGCTGATGCTGGACTCACACGACCTGTGTGGGGAAGGTGGACGCCAGGGTCAGCGTGCACGCCAGGGTCAAGGTGCACGCAGGCAGGGAGTTCACAGAGGGGGCCCTCCGGGTCGGCAGGTGCCACACCTTCCAAAAACATTCTTTTAAAAGTCTGCAGACCTTTCTGATCCTCATCCCTAAGTAGCAGAGCGTGCTGACCCTGTGCCTACCATGTAGTGGCCTTAGGCATTGGAGCCTCAGGGGGCCTCCCGCACAGGGCAGGTGTGTGCTGGGTGTGGCAACCTCATGCTCCGTGGAGGTGCAGGGTGTTCACAGCCTCCCCAGAGGCCCGCGTGACGGAGCAGAAGGGCATCCTCGAACCAGGAGGGGGTGACCCAGTGGTCCTTCCTCCCATGAAGCCTGGTCCCCGAGGACAGCAAGTTTTGGGGGACGTGCCTGAGAACAGACCCTGGCATGTTCAGCGTTTGGGCTGGGCGTACCCTGGGGAAGGCCCCTCTCACGCCCCTCATGTGGTTGGACTTATCACACTCCTTTACAAATGAGGAAAACGAGGCACAGAGAGGCTCGGGAGCTTCTGCAAGGTGGCCCAGTAAGGCGGTGGCAGCATGGGATTTGGGGCCTGTGCCTGGGGCTGCTCTCACCACCCTGCATCGTTCAACCCCTGGTTTCTTGGGGACAGTGATGCGCCATCACTCAAGCCCATCATTGATCTGCCATCATCCCTGTCCTCCCTCTGGCCTCTGAAGGTTGCTTTCCAGGAGGAGAGGAGGTGTCTCCAGGCAGGGAGCACAAAGCACCCCGCACAGGCCTGCCCCTTGCCAAGGGTGACGTCGGGCCTGGCCCTACACCCACCTCCAAGTCGGTGGGCCTCCTAGTCAGAGAACACCTGGTAGCTGGAGTCGTCCGGCCGGAATCTGAAGTTGTATTGGCCGGTCAGTTTCTGGTAGCGCATGATCAGGAAGGCCACCACCCCTGCCACCGCGGCAAAGCCGGCCACCACGATGAGAGTGACGTAGCCGGTGCCCAAGGCTGGCTTTGCACATGCAGGTGCCCCTGTGGGTGAGACAGGCAGGGTGAGAGACCCGCGGACCAGGAGGAGGCTCCGTGGACCAGCACCGAGGAGAGCCGTCGGAGGTGAAGGGCACGTACCGCAGGCCCCGAACGGCAAGCGCTGCCCGTGTCCACCGCCTCCCAAAGCACCATCCAGGGGAAGCCGGCAGAGGGGAGGCTGTGTGCCTGTGGGTGCCCGTGGGTGCCCGTGGGTGCCAGACATGACGAGGCAGGTCCCAAGCCCACGAGGACCACTCAGCCGCCCAGCATCCCGGCTCCGCCTTGGCTGAGAGGCTGGAGCTATGTGGTGAGGGCTGGGCCTGCCCAGGGTCACCTCCGGGAGCAGCGGGCCTGGGCAGAGGAGTCACAGAAGCACGGGGTGCGCCTGCACCCCTGCCTCCCCCCAGGACGCGGAGCAGGCTCTCAGAGTCGCCGGTACTCCCAAGGCCACAGAGCCATTGGGCACGGTAGCCGCAAAGCGGAAGCAGCCCTCATGTCTGTCAACACATGATGGACGGGCCAGCTGCCGTCCAGCCACAGGAGGGAACTTGGCGTGGAGAGGAGGAAGCTCCGCTGACTCATTGCAGCAGAGAAGAGGTGGAAACCTCTCGTGAGTGACAGGCCAGTCCCACGTGCACGGCCCTGTCCACACGAACTGTGCGCAACAGGCCAACAGGGAGAGAGCACGCTGGCGGCTGCCAGGGCCCAGAGAGCGGGGAGGCGGCGAGTGGGCAGGGCTGGCTTCGGGGCCGAAGAGGCGTTGGAACGAGGGAGGAGGGGCTGCACTGCCACTGAGCTGTGGGGTCAGCACGAGGCTCGGTGCTCTCTGACCCTCCCACATGGCCTGAGACTCGTGTGAGCCTCTGCCGGCCCTCAGCCACTCCCGCAGCCCAGGGGAGGGCCTGACCACTGCCACGAGGGGGCCTGGCCTGTGAGCAGGCGTGAGTGGAAGGTGCCTACGGCAGGATCAGCGTCCCCAGCCCCGCCCTGCCCTGCCCTGCGGGGGAGCACCCTCAGCACGGCCGGAGGGCATGGCTGGGAATGGGCCTTCCTGGGGGCCAGAGGTGCTCACAACCCCACCTCCTACCCAAGGTGACCTCTGGGCAGTTGCCCATAGTGGTCACTGCTGGGGGCTCCTTCTGGGATGCCCGGACAGTGAGCCAGGTGCAAATGGGCAACCACATCCCCCAGGATCAGGAACGGTCTAGAACCTCCTGCCCCACTGCAGGGACCCTGACCTCCCAAGGAACCCAGAACCCCCAGGGCCTTGCCAGCCATTTCCCTGGACAACTGCATGGGTGGTCCTACATCCAGAGTCCAGGGGCAGGAGAGTGGGCCCTCCCTTCCTTGGGCTCCTCCTGCCAGGACAGGCTGTCTGCACCGAGGATGCTGGACACAAGGACAAAAGGGGACAGACACCTGCTGGAGCTGGAGCAGAGCCAGCCCAACAGCAGCCCCTGCTCCACTCCTCCTCCCAGAAGCCGGGTGTCTGTTGCCTGCACTGGAATATTCCTGCCTGACCCACCAAGTCAGGTGGCTCAGAGTGCGGTCCTCAGGCCAGGCTGTCCCGACTGCTTCCACGGCCCGGGAAGGGCTCCAGATCCAGGCAAGATACATTGCAAGTGGGGACGTGTTCATCACAATTTGACATATGCTCCGGCGGGTGTGTCCCCACCTCTTCAGGTCGTGCAGTCAGGGCTTGTGTCTGTCCAGGATGCATGAGGAACTTAAATAGCCGCAAAGACTGAGCTAGTAGGGCTTTTGTAAAGGGAACAGAGAGGGAAAGTGTCAAAGACCCTCCTATCATCTTCCTGAGTGGCCCAGGAGGAGCTGGCCTCTCCTGGAGTTTGGAGTCCTAGCTCAGTCACTGTCTGGGGAGGCCCAGCCTCCTCGCCTCTGAGCAGGCTCAGTAATCATTCCAGACCCTCCCACTGGGGTGCGTGGGCATGCTGTGGACACCAGCCTCACTCGGTCCACCCCTTTGACAGGGGTGAAGCCCTGCCCAGTGTGAGATAGGTGGGCCGCCTAGGGACTGACGCTGACAGTCTGTGTGGGTAGCACACTCCTGGGGAAGGACCAGAGGGACTCTTACAGGGCCACTGCACTGTGCTGTGTGCGGGGCTGTGCCCCCACGAGACACCTCCCAGTCCCGACTCCCAGTGCTGCAGGCACTCGGTGTGCAGGAGGTGACCAGCTAAGCTGAGGCACTGGGATTGGCGGCCCCATCAATCCAATGAGCGTTCCAATAAGAGGATGGCCATGTGGAGGCAGGCACACAGAGAGAAGGACGTGAAGACAAAGGCAGAGACCCGCCAAAGACGGGCAGCAGCTGGGCCTCTGCAGGTCCCAGAGGCAGCCCTGCACACGCTGTGGCTCCAGACCTCGGGCCCTGCACGTGAGAGGATTTCTGTGTTGTAAGCCCCTCTGGGTTGTGGCGATTTATTCCAGCAACCCAGGACACATGAAGGGCCATGGAGTGAGCCCCCTAAGGAGCCAGCCCAACTCCTGGGGAGCAGAGAGGGGTAGGCCAAGAAGAGCTGGAGCAGAGCCAGCTCGTCCAGATAGCAGCGGAGCAAGCCCACACAGTCCCCGAGGTCTGGAGGTGCTGGTGAAGGCAGGGACAGAGGACAGATCTGGAGGGGATCTGGTCTCCTCACCCCCGCAGGCTCCCATGCTGCCCCTGCTGACATGCACTGCTACCTGTGGCAAAGTCCCCACCTGCTGCGGGATTCCAGGTATTTAAATTATTTCTATTTTGTGTGACAGTATTAAACAATTGAAAGCTAAGATTACAAAGAGTAAGAATGGCAAACAAAACGTATGGTCCCAGACCTTGTTTCTGAGCTGACCCATCACACACTATCTGTGCTGGATATGCCAGTATGGGGCCTCCCAGTTACGAATGGCTAACACGTCCAGTGACTTACACGGGCCAGGCTCTGTGTGAAGTCGGAGTCGTTATCATCCCCAGTTCATGGGCGAGGGAAATGAGGCACAAGGTGAAAGCCAGCATGCCCAAAGTCACCGCACCTTCATCAAGCGCCAAGGTCAGGTTTTGAATCAGGAAGTCTCACAAATCAGCCTCACACAAAAGTTTTGCTTCTCCTACAGCCCCAGTGGACACCACACCCTTCTGATGTAGGTCACACCTAAACCACTACAATGTCCATCTTATAAAGAAAAAGCAGAGTTCCTGGAATCATAGTAGATGGATGAAATAGTAAATATGTGGATGGATGGATGGATGGATGGATGGATGGGTAGATAGATGATAAATTGATGGATGAATGGGATTCGGGAGATTTAGTGGTTTCCATAGACTGCACAACTCGTATATCACAGCCTAACAATCATACTCAGTTCTTCTAACTCCAAGTCCAAAGCTTTTCATACTCATTACGATATTCCATATAATGCCTGTGAATGGAAAGGCAACATGGTGCACCAAGTGCTTTTTCTTACCTGGGTCCCAGACTGACAGTTCTCTCTAGCCATTTAAGAGAATGAAGAGTGGAGAAAAAGCATGCTGTCCCAGAACCTAGACCAGCAGTCATCAGAGAACCCTCCATGGACTTTAACCCAAATGAAAGATTCTGGTTCATGGGCCTGGGGAGTGTTCTGGTTTTTGTTTCATTTTTTGCTTTTTTAGTTTTCCAGATGCTGTGGGTGAGAATCGGCAGTCGAGCAACCCTGGGGAGGATCTCTTTTCAGTTCCCTCCTGCTCCCTTCTGCTCCCTCCTGGTCCCTCCTGCTCCCTTGCTTCCAAGTCCTGGCCAGCACTTGGACCCCAGCTCTCACTCTGCATCTGAAACGCACAAGTTCTAGTCCAGGGAAACATCAAGGAGATCATCAAGGTGAAGGAGATGATCCAAAAGAAAAGGAAAGCCAGCCAAGATTGGGTTCCACAGCAAGAAAGGGGGGGAAACATGGGGCAGATGGCGGGGAGTTGGGGAGAAGTGGCTTAAAGCAAATGGAAGTTTATTCCTTTTCAGCATAAAAAGTGGAGTTCAGAGGCCAAACCTGGCTGGCAGTTGCTTCACGGCATCCTTGGGACCCAGGCTCCTTCCTTGTGCCCCATGGTCCTCATGGTCCCAAATGGCTGCTGGTCATCTCATTTGCATGCCAGGCAGCAGGACAGGGCACAAGGAAGAAGGGACAAAGGATGGCATTGGATAGTTTTGAAGGAGGTGCTCCTAAGGCAGCCACCACTGTCCCTGGACCTGTCACTGGCCAGAGCCCAGTCCTATGGCCACACCTAGCTGCCAGGGAGGAGGGAAGTAGTTCCCCTCCTGGGGGCCATTGTGCCAGCTACCCCCTGGGCTCTCTCACTATGAAGGGAAGAGAAGGAACTCAGGGACATCTGGCGGTTTCTGTCCTAGTACTCAAACCACAAAACCATTATTGTTTCAAAACCATCTGATGGATCACATGGAGAAGAATCGTCTTCCTGGAAAGCTGACCTTGAGAACGTGCGCGGGTGACCGGCTGAGGAAGTTTCATGTGGGAGAGCAGAAGCACGGCTCCTCGTCTGCATCATCAGAATAAACCAGCCTTTCACACGCACAGAGGTTGCACGCCCCCGTTTGGGCCTAAGCCCCTTCCCCTTCACACCCCTGCGCCCGCCCAGGCTCGGAAGCCCTCCCTGCCCGCAAGGCACAGCTGAAAGCAGCTCTGCTCATCCTGCGTGTGACTCGGAGCCTCACCTCCCCGAGGCTGGTGACGCAGAGGCAGCGTCACGCCGGCTCACGGGGCCCAAGGACAGCTCAGCCTCCACTGTTTCTATCCTCACGGGTCTTTTAGGAAAGCCTTTGCAGCTCACGCCTGGAAGCAGGCGCTCCCCCAGTTGCCTGCTGGCGAATGGGGCCTTTGCTCGCTTATCCGCACCCAGCCGAGGACTCACCTTGCCACCGAACGAGGGGCCCCCAGGACATCTGGTGCACTGCCGAGCCTGCGCTGCTCCTCAGCGACCGGAGGTCGTTGCAGTTCTGTTGTTGTGTGTTAAAGGAGAAGAGCTTAAAATCAATTGCACAGCACGTAGGGGCATCAGCAGCTCTGGGGGGGGGGTGATCATCGGAGATGATTCTGTCCTCTGGGCCATCCAGTCACTATGGACAGTCTAGATGGGACACGGGAGCGGTGGGAGCAGACAGTGGCTCTTCCCAGGGGGATGGTGCCTGGGAGGGGGGAGCAGAGCACACCAACCTGGGAGGTGGAGGACCCTGTCCTTGAGCCCCCTGCAAACAGCATGCTCGGTGGAGGCTGAGTGCTCTGCCTTCCAAGGCGCTGCTGCCCTTGCTCTCTCAGGGCCTTTGCCTTACAGGCAGCCTGGCGCTGCCGCCCTTGCCAGCGCTCACTCTGCCTGCCACTGGGGCACTGGGTCCCACAGAAGCGCTCACTCCTGAGCCCAGTGCCTGGGACCTTCTCACGTTCAGGTGGCTCCTAGGCAGCTCTAGCCCAGTGTGGCGGGTGTCCTGACACAGAGACAGACATCACAGAGGAGAGCGACCTCCACAGGCCGAGGACAGGTTGAGCTGGGGGAGGCTGGGCAGGGCCCCCCCACACCCCGGAAGGAAGCAGCCCTGCCAACGCTCCAAGTTGGACCTTTGATCTCGGCTGAGACAGTGAGCTTCCGAGTTGTTCCCTGTCCAGTGTGTGGGACCGTGTTACCACCCCTGGAATTGACTATGGCGCCCACTCTGAAGGACCATAGAAGAGACCCAAGTCCAGGTCAGACCACACAGAGCACAGGACTAGACGTCCTGCAGAGGGCACCTTGTGGCTGGTGACCTTCTTATCACTTCTGAGGACCGAATGGACCAGGTGGGCACACGAGTGCACCCCTCGGCCCCTATCATGCAGAGTCGTCTGTTCCCTGTTTGAGAGGGCGGTCTACTGTTTGAGAAAAGGTGACATTAACTAATTGGTCACATCATGGTTCTTCTCTCATCCACAGCCGCCAGCAGCTGTGGGTGGGTGAGCCCAGGAACGAGCGCATCCTCCAGAGAAGAGACACATGCTTAGTCTGAACAAAAGGCCCACAGAGCCATCTCCTCCTGGGGCAGCACGTGATCACACGCATGGTCACTTTGCCTGTGTCCAGTCTAGAGAACAGCTCCAGCACCTTGCAAATGCAAAGGCCTGGGGAGGTGAGATTAAAGCTATTCATCCTCCCTGTGTGGACGCTGGGCATGGGGAAGGGAAGATCTACACCCACCCTGATGCTTGGTGACGTTCGTCCATATTGCTGGGCCACACTCAGCTAAGCCAGCGTGTGCCTGCCCAGGTGTCCAGCTAGCCACCTGCGAGGAGGCTTGGGGCTGCAGGCAGCCAGCTGAGCAGCACAGCCTCAAGGTCTGTTCAGCCCGAGACACACCCAGGTGCCCAGCTCTCCCGGGGCCTCCCCTGGTGCTGCCTCTTCCAGGGCCAACCTGCAGGGCCCAGTGTCCCCACTCAGATGTCCCTGAGCCCCCGCTCTGACTAACAGAGCTGCTTCTTCATAACAATACAAATTAGTGCCAGCCACAAGCCAAGGAGCGCGGATACTTACTATCCTGCATGTGACCCTGGGGGACTCCACGCACACCCGCAGCCGGCAGTGCAGGTAGACCAGGGAGTTGTTGATGAAGGAGAAGATCCGCAGCCTGAACTGGGCCTTGCTGGAGTTGCCGTTCTCGATCACGCTGGTGTAGGTGTTGGGGACAGGGCAGCTGAGGGAGGACACGGGGCTTCTCAGCCAAGCAGGCCCCGCTGGCCCTTGGAGGTGGCCCCCCCAAGACTGTGTCCATCTGCATTCCCCAGGTTTCTTGGGAGTCACAGGGCCCGAACCCAGGTCCACATCAGAGTTGGCCTAGGAATTCCAGGAGTCCCTGGCAGGTGACAGGGTCAGGCAGGCAGCAGGTGCAGCAGCCCCCTGAGACCTACCTGTTGTTAATGAAGCCGAAAGTGACGGGGTCCCCAGCGTTGCTGGAGGGGGTCCCCCAGCACTCCGTGAGGACCACCTTGAGCTTGCTGTTCTGTCTGCAGAGCCCCACTTGGATCTTGACGTCCTCACTGGCAGACACACTATAATTTTGAGGTATGGGAGAGTCTCCGATGAACAGCTGCATTTTGGTGGCAAAATTCCCAGCGCCGTGGAGGTCCTCAAGGATGGTGTGAACCCTGCAAGAGGAAGCGGCACTCAGGAGGTCCTTCTGCTACCCTTGACCCACGCCTCCCCCAGAAGCAACTGTGACGAAGCGTGGGAATGGATGAGGACCCCCGGTGATAATGGATGGGGGCTGTGTGTGCAGAGCCAGCCCTGGGTCAGACCCCCACTGTCTGACCTGGGGCAGGGGGGGAAGGGCCCACAGCAGGCAGGGAAGGAGCCCAGGAGTGCTCTGTGGAGGCTGTGGGCCCTGCAAGCTGGAGGCAGGCCCCCTTGCTGCTTGGCAGGCGGCACACTTGGCCCTCTGGTTAATCCTAAATAGGCTGAGACGGGAATCTGGGAAGCTGGCGGTGTTAATCAATCCCAGCCTCCATCTATCTGTATAGTCAGTCTCAAAGAAGGGCCTCCAGTGGTTGACACCATGAAGACCCATAAGATCAAGGTGCTCGGGAGAAGCCGGAGCCATGGAGCAGCCAGAGTGGCCTGCCACTCACCCCCACTCTGGAGCATAGCCCAGGGATGTCAGGAGGTCGTTCCGGAAGGCACAGTGGATGGGGCTGAGGATCTTCAGGTGGTGGATGATACCCTCCGGGGAAAGGTCATTCCTTAGCACAGTCCTCACCACGGTGTTTGTCACATTCTGGGCACAAACAGGGATGTAAGTGGGCTCCCAGGCCCAGCAGGCCCTGCTGAGCAGTGGGCTTCGGCGTTGGCGTGGGACGCATACCCGCAACGTGCAGACCCCTGACCACTGCTCCCTGATGTGAATTGCCAAAGGGAGCAGAAAGCCTCGGCTGCCGCCTCCAGCCATGTCCCCCAGGGCGGTGGAGCCTGCCCACTGTACCCAGTCCCTTGCATTTGTGCAGACCCAGCCCTGGAGAAGGCTTAGCTTCTGATGCATCTCAAACCCCGCGAGAGCTCCCGTCCACCCCGAGCTTGGACCACACTGCGGTGACGGGGTCCCTTGCTCCACGCGCCCCGACGCGCTGCCTGCAGCTGTCTCGCCAGGGGCTCGTCTGGCTGAGAACAAGCCTCCCTCTCAGGCCCCTCCGCCATCCCTGTAAGAGACAGTGACGCGGGAGCAGCTGGGGTGGGAAGCACACCTGGCGCCACGGGTGGACGCAGGCCTGTGTGGCTGGCACCTCAGCGTCTGCCCTGCCCTCCTGTGGCCAGTGCAGGCTCGGGCCCGAGAGCCAGTGGCCATCTGCCACGGCCGCCCTCACCCAGCAGGCAGACTCGAGGCTCATGGTGGGGCTGTGGAGAGCTGCCTAGCTCCCCTCAGCCGCCCACACCCCACAGGAGCCCTGAGGCTGAGGCTGAGGCTGAGGCTGAGGCTGAGGCTGCCACTCGCCTCCCCACTAAGGCTCCCAAGAATCTTGAGGAAAATGAAAACAAAAAACAAAAAACGTCTTCTTCAGCCTGCGATGTGAGGGCTGGCAGGGAGCAGGGCTCTGCGGCCACTGGGATCCTGCAGGTGGCTCCTCTACCCAAGGGCTTCAAGAGAACAGTCGCGCTGGACAGACGCCGAGCCTGCAAGCAAACGCCCACTCGGCAACGGCCTCGCGCTCCAGGCTGACCGCACCTTCCTGGCCCTGCAGCCCCAGCTGGTCTCCAGCACACTCCACACCCTCCACCGAGGTGCCCTGTGGGTCTACCTCTCCCATCTTTGTCTCTGCCTGGCCTTCAGGGCCTCCCTGCCTCCCCTCCCCTGGGCTGAGCTGCTTGCTCAGTCCCAGGGTTGGAGTCTGAGGCTCTCCTCAGGACGTCACCCTGTCAGCCTCCAGCTGCCATCCCCCTGTGCCTGCGGCTCTTGGCTTCATCTGCAGCCCACCTGTCCCTCTGAGCAAGCATGCCCAGGCTCCAGCCAGGAGTGCCTGAGGGGGGGGTCCCGCCAACCTCAACCTGGCCCCAGAGACCCTGCTGAGCCACCACCTCAGCCCTAAATGTGGCTAATATGCCTGGGCCCAGGATCAGGGGACCAAATGTCATTGTGCACAGGCAACACCCCGTCTGCCCAGGTGTTGGGGGGATCAGGGCCTGTGACCCTTCCCCATCCCCTCTCCTAGAAAAGAAGAGCTTGAATTGCCACAAGGCCTCCAAGGACAAAGTCCAGCTCCCCTGGTTCCTGCCCTGATGTCACAACTGCCATCTCTCACCTGACTCCGCTGGTGAGGTTGTCCTTAGGACCCTCAGCTCCTCCATCAGCTGCTGTGTCCCTGCCGGGCCTCCCCCTCAGCCCCACCCGGACACAGCCGTCCCTGCCTGGGGGACAATCTACCCTTCCAATCCTGCTGCCAGCTCCGGGCCAGCAGCCGCCTGGTCTGCAGCACAGCTGACCTCCAGAGCTTTCTGTCTCCTAATGCCACTGCAGCCATCTCCCTCACCCCACAGGACCACCTGGACCTTCCCTTTCTAGGATGAGACCCTTCCCAAAGGGCTCCCTGCACCTGCACTGGTGGCCGGCCCAGGGCCAGAATTTTCCCCTGCCAGAGGCTCCCTTTCCCACCCACAGATGACAGGCACCCCTGGAAGCCTGTGGCCCCTCCACAGAGCTTCAGGCATGGCCCCGTGACCACAGCCAGCCTGGGAGGGTCCCTGCACCACTGTATCATCTCTGAGTGGCCACGATCCTGTCACAGATGGGGTCAACCCTGCATGCCTGGGGCCTGGCCCTCAGCTAGACTCAGGAGGACCCAGCCTTCCCCCAAACAGGCTTCAAGTTCGAAGGGAGAAGAGAGGTAGAGAGTGGGAGGATTCATGTGACGTGGAGATCGCCTTCCAGGAAGCAGGACCTGGGCCCAGAAAGGCCCACATGAATCCCAGGACATACTGGCCCTGTCACCTGAGGGGCAACGTGCACCCAAATGCATAGGCCTCAAGCCAACGGAAAGCCACTTTCCCAGACCAGGTCCCTCATCCAGAGCCTCGAGGCCCCTGGAAGACCTGGAACCACGTCCTCTGACAGCAGTTCTGATAAATGCCACCAACGTCCCCACCCGCACAATGGACATGCACACTCACCCATGCACACTCACTAGCAAGCATACTAGCCATGCTCACTCATACACGTTACATGTATACAGAGACACATATACACACACGGAATTACACACACTCACACATTAACAACACCCTTACTTGCCCCCCCACACACACACAGTTGTATCCAGGCCCAGCTACACGTATTTTCCCATTCATGCTCAGATTCATGCACACATTCACATGTACCTCAACACACACAGCCATGTACGACCGACATGCACACTTGTGGTGTTTACATGCATGTACACGCACACGTAAAACACACTCCTGTATTCATGCAAACACATTTGCAAACACACATGCTCAGATATACAGGTTTACATGCATTCACACAGATACCTGCTCACACGGACCGATGCAGAACATGCACGCTTGCACGCGTTCAGCCGCTCACACCCAGGCACAGTGTGCGCACTCGCCGAGGTCTCAAACACAGCCACACAAGCCCACACGCCCTCACACACACAGTGGCCCGCACACTGGATGGGAAGGCCCCTGTGCTGAAGGCCTGGCGCCAGCCCACGGTGCCACTGGAAGGGGTGGAACCTTGAGGAGGTGGCCTGGGGGGATCAATGGGTCTTGACCTTGAAGGAGACGTTAGCCCCCAGCCCTTCCCCTCATCTTTTGCTTCCCAGCTGCCACCAGGCAGCTTGCCCACCACACACCCCTGCCATCACGCTCTGCCTCGCCACAGGCCCAAGAGCAACAGCCAACCAGGATCTGAAACCTCCTGAACTCTAAGTCAAAATAATCCCTCCTCCTTTAAGTTGATTTATCTCAAGTATTTTGTCAGTGATGGAAATCTGACTAATACACATATACCCATTCATACGTGTGCATGTTCACACACATGTACATGAATATTCACACTACACAGGTGTATTCACACACATGCACATACCTGCACGCATGGAAGTGCACACGTATGCATAGGCACGTTTGCATGTATGCACACACGTGTGTGCTCAGGAATACACTCACATGCATGCACAGGAATATCCTCACACATGTGCATGCATGCACACGTGTCTGTGCTTATGCATAGGCATGTTCACCATGTGCGAACACACATACACTCATGTACACTCACACATACACACAGGTATTCAGGCACATGCACATGTGTCTACACTCATTCCCACATGACACCTGGTTTCCTGCCTCTCCATCCCACCTGCACTGGGGGCACTTGCAAAACCTTGATTCAGATGGACCCCAGACCCTCTGCACCAGAGCCCTCCAGGATGGGGCTCACATCTTCCTGCTTCCTCGGTGCAGGCTGGTCCCCAGCTGAGAACTGGGCTGATCCTCACCTCCTCCGCTGGTTCCTCTGCTTGGAGTCAGACGGCTCAGCACCCAGGGCCTTGCCTGGTCCCCAGATGCCAACCCTCCCCATATTGATGTCCAGTTGACTCACAGCCCCCGCATCTCAGTGTGCATTCCACATCGAGACTTACACTTTGCACGAGGGTCCCGCACTCGCCCCAGCCGGCCACCAGGAGCACGTGGGTGCTGTTGCTGCTGCTCACGTTGCAGGAAGGCTGTCCCAGGTACAGGGAGGACTCGGGGATGGCCTCCTGCTGTAGGAAGCGTCTCTGGATGGCAATGGCCACCT
Source organism: Glaucomys volans (assembly GCA_020662805.1). Classification (NCBI taxonomy): domain Eukaryota; kingdom Metazoa; phylum Chordata; class Mammalia; order Rodentia; family Sciuridae; genus Glaucomys; species Glaucomys volans. The sequence goes on along the minus strand of JAJEJO010000701.1, from coordinate 308,563 downwards.
TCTCAATCTCACAGAGCACCCTGACCGCACCAGTCAGGTTCAGCCGCGGGTGCAGGTCCTGGGGGGCTGGCCTGGCACCTGGCAGGAGGGCAGCCCTGGTCCCAGCTGGTGTGGGGGGTTGCTCTGGGCTGGGGGCCTGGGTCAAGTTGCCAGGAGAGCCACCTGCAGACACAAGGAGACCAAGGGAAAGGGTGGGTCTCTGCAGGGCTGACCTGGGGGTGGGAGAACTAGCTGGGGACTCTGCAGCAGCCACACCTGGGAACTGCTTGCTGAGCCAGTGACACACAGCATGTTGTGCCAGTCAGCTGCTGGGCTTGCTTGGAGTTGGGGACTTGCAGGGATAATGCTGGGGATGTGCCCAGCCATGCACAGGGAATTCACCTGTCCCCCGAGGCTGGAGGCCAACTGCTCATGGCCCACACAGCCTCCCTCCAGGACCCCCGTGCCCCTCCTCACTCCTGCTCTGGAGTCTCTCTTGCCCCAACACTCCATGCAACACCAGAAGAACCGGAGTCCATCAGGGCTTCCCACGCAGGCAACATTCGCCCCAGCTCACAGCGTGGACCCCAGGCCCCAGGCTCTGCTCAACAGGCCTCGCATCCTCCTTCCTGGCCCTGTCGGCCCCTGCTGGCCTGAGGCCGCCTTCTTCTTCTCCCCTGGCGCCCTGCAGCTTCTCCCACCTCCAGGATGCAGAGCGAATGGCTGCTCCAGCTTCAAGGCTTCTCCTGCAGCCTCCCACCCGCCACCCCCAGCACATTGTCCTGTAGACAACCCAGACTACGTGCTTGGGCCTTCCCACCTTCCACAGCCCTGTCTTGCTCAGTGACCACCTACCACACCCTGTCCCTGGCCCCCACTGCCAAGTGCCACCTTAGCTCTTCCTTAAGACCAGCCCCACGACACCTCTTCCAGCAAGCCCTCCCTGACCACACTCTGGTCGGGAACACGTTGGTCTCTGTGCCTCCTGCTTCCACCGTAAGCAGAGCAAGTTGCACATGTCCTGTTATGTAAATGACCATCTCCCATCACTGGAAATAAAAGAATAGGGAGGGACATGTGCTCGCGGGCGTGCACGCACGCGCACACACACACACACACACACACACACAGAGGAAACTCGCTCCAGCACATGAAACCATGCTGACCTTAGAACAGAGTGTGGGATGGCATTCTGCAAAGGGGATTATGACACTCTCACCTTCACAGGGTCTTCCAGAATACTCCACATGGAAGTCCGGGGCACCTCCCTGGCAGCTGCAGGTGAAAGACCCCAGGGTGTTCTGGCAGGTTGTCCCCGGCACACAGTCATCCTCCTGCCTCTCACACTCATTGTAATCTGCAAGACATTTAGAGAACAGAACAGGGAGCATCCCAGGGCCTGCGGTGGCCTTGGGAGAGGGTGACCAGCCAGCAGCTCACACACAGGCCCCTGAGGAGAGCAGGTCTTCAGAGGCAAAACTGAACGGCCCCAGCGGGAGCTCCTCGGGTGCGTGCGGACAGCTCTGGAGAGCATGGCCGCTGGCAGCTGCTGTCGGGTGTCTCAGAGGCTGCTGTGCAAGGAGGCTGACCGAGGGGGAGGCAGGTCATCCCTCAGCCCCGGAGCGGCCCCAACCGGGCCTCAACCTCTCAGCACCGCAGGCCTGCGCCTCGCCCACCCTCCTCAGGCCTGGCTACTAGCAGGCCTGCCGCAGAAAATGGAGGAAAGTGAAAGCAGAGCACAGAACACGGATTCCCTTGTGGCGGGCTGGCCTCTTCCCACCTGGCCTCTTAAGGCAGACGCCAGCCCGGGCGCAGCTCAGTGGTAAGCGCTTGCCTGGGCTGTGCGAGGCTCCGGGTCGCAGCCTCCACTGACACCAAGTATGTTCTGCGTCTTCCCTTTCCCTGTCTTTCCAGCACCTTCCACCCCAACAAGCCTCATTTTCATAATCGACAACAGCAAACTCCAGGGACATGACTGAGGACATTTCCTGCCCCAGGACTGTGGGTTATTTGCAGTTCTTTTGCTTTTAAAGTAACCCCGAAGATGCAGATGTTGCATAAATCACGGTCCAAACTGAGTTCTGTTTTCTCAGGACAAAGTCTAGAAGTGACACTCCAAAGCCCAGGTGGAGGCTCACCCTTGCAGCTGATTGGGTCCTGAGAAGGAGAAAATTCCACCCCCAGCAAACTCCTCGAGCCCCAGCCTCATGGCACCTGCGTTAGAATCCGCACATTACGTCATCAAGATCCTCCACTTGCAATTTGAAGGGCAAAGGAACAGGTCATGGTGCCAGCAGTGCCTTTGGGGACGCGTCTCTGCCAGCAGTCTGCATCTTCTTATCTGTATTGTCTCTCTGGGTCCCTCGTGCGCCTACCTATAGGCTCTTGCTTCTCACTGCCTGTCTGCATGATCTCTCTGTATTCAGGACGCTGCTCCTCGTCAAGTCATTGAGCATATTTTGGGCTTGTCGCTCACTTTATAATAGTGGCTTTATTTTGCCTGAGGTAGAAGATTTGGGTCTTCGGGGCTGGGGTGTAACTCAGGGACATGGCGTGGGCCCAGCATGCACAAGGCCCTGCGTACAGCCCCCAGCACCTCAGGAAAAAAATGTGCATTTATGTGGTCAAGGATCTCAGCCTCTTTTCTGGAAATACGATTTTTTTTTTTTTTTTGTAAATTCTTCTCATCCCCAAATCAGAAAATATTAATCCTCAATTAAGAGATCCTAAATTTTTATAACAAATAGTCATTTAATATTTATTTTCTTTCTCTTTTTATTTTGGTACCAGGGATTAAACCCAGGGGTGCTTCACCACTGAGCCGCATCCCCAGAACTTTTTAATATTTTATTTATAGGGCCTTGTTAAGTTGCTGAGGCTGGTTGAACTCACAATCCTCCTGCCTCAGCCTCCCAAGCCAATGGGATTACAGGCATGTGCCCCTGTGCCCAGCTTATCATTTCTTTTCAAGCTTGATGGAGAAAAGAACCTGTTGCCTTTTCTCCCTGCTTTTCTTGCCCACTACCCTACTCCTGGGAGACTGCCGGGAGGAATCGGGCTGCTCCGAGGGACGCGTCTCCCTCAGCCCTTAGGTATGGGCAGCAGAGGCGGGCAGGGCAGCTGCAAAGGGCAGCACATCCCGGGGGTCTCTGCAGGTTCACCTGAAGATGTCTCCCACCCTAAGCCTTGGCAGTCATAGAGGCCAAAAGAGCCCAGCTATCCCACACTGAGCTGGTTCTGGAGAAAGGCCACAAGAGGAGGCTCATGGGAGCATCCCCAACCAAAGGCAGCAGCCGGCTCTCGCTGCCCCAGTTCTGAACTTGGAGGAGGTCCCCATTGTGCCCAGCCTCCACGTACCCCATAAGGAGGCCCTGCCTCTGCTCACTTCCAGCAGGGCGGAGAGGAATGCCGCAGACACCTCCCTGGCATCCAAGTCCACGATTACCAGCAAATTAAACTCCACCACCACGCTGCCGTTGGTGATGCTGGTGATGTCCACTCGGATCCCGCCGGAGTCCATGTGCTGGCGCAGCGTGGCTGGCAAGGAGTCCCCCACCTTGAGATTTAAAAACCATGTGAGGAAGTGGGGTTCAGGACATGGGCCACTGGTCCTAAGGGCAGCTCCTCCTGGCGTCCTGCCCAGCTGCCCGGCTGGCTCACTGCCAAACTGCAAAACTGCAGGTCAGTTCCGGGCTCCTTTCCCGTCTGCAAGACTCCAAGCCTGAAAGAACACTGGGAGCGTCTGTGATAGTGAGAAGGGTCCGACTGCTCCCCCAGACCCAGTAGACAGGTCAAGCACGGGCAGGTGCATGGGGGGCCCTGCCTGTAACGTGGGGGTTCAGGTATCACAGAAAGCCTGCAGCTCAGCTCAGAGATACAGAGGGCAGAGGCCTGAGTGAAGGTCATGGGAAGCCACCAACCCTTTGCTCCTGACTCTGCAGAATACCTCCCCTTCCTGCTCCCCGAGTGCCCAAGCTGCTTCCCCAAGTGCATCTCCAACATCCCCAGGAGGAACGGCAGTTTCCGCCTCTGTAAGGCTTGCCTTGACCTTCTATTATTCTGCATGTCACACACTGGGTCATTCCATTCCAGCCCATCGTGGTCGAAATGCCCAGAAGGACACATGACCTCACAGTAGCTCTCACTGTTCACAGAAAGCAAATCTCTGGGGAAATGCACCCGAGACTGTCCTCACAGAGAACCAGCAGGTGCAGAAGCTCAAGACACCTGCTGGTGGATTTACTTCCCCACCTCCAAGCCACCCACGGAGAGCCAATCCACTGTCACCTATCAGAGGCCACCCCCCAGAAAGGCCCTCCCCACATCTGCCTGTGGCAGGCTCAGATAGCTGTATCCACGTAACAATCGCCTCCCTTCCTAGGAGAGATCTGCTCAGCCCTGAGTCATTGACCAAGTCAGAGGCCCTGCCAGGAGAGGGTGATGACAGGTGCCTCATGAACCAGTCACCTCCCAACATTTGCCTTAATGTCTGCATAGTCTTGTCACACAATTATTTACTCTCCTGAGAGCCCAGATTTGAAAAAAACAATTATCCTCAAACACAGGCAAAGAAGGAAATGATTTAAAGGGGAAAGATTAATCAAGAAGCCTGGGGTGGAGATGTGATTGCCTGTCCAACCTCCAGGCCACCAGGCCACCTGGAAGGATCAGTGTGTGTAACTACCGCCGCATCCAGAGCTGGGCCACACAGGAGCTGGGAATCCCAGAACAGGGGAGGCGGGACCCCAGGTCCCCCAGCTCCACAGGGCCGGCTCCCAGCGGCAGCAGCCTTCCTCTACCAGCTGGGGCGCTGAGGGGTTGAATGGATCACCTGCCACACCCACCACTGGGTGGTGCTGCCGGCCCCTCTCTGCTCTGGTGGAGCTAAAATGTGAGATCGTCAATACGGGGACAAGATGGCTAGAGAGGATGAGCACCTGCGCCCCATCTTCTAAACCAATCTAACCCTAACAAAAAACATGGAGATTTCTCCTCTTACTAAGCGGTAACAATATGCCATTCCAAAGAAAGCTTGGGGACGGGGAAGAATGATCTTTGCGAAGGCAGGTGACCCAGCACTATCCCGGCATTAGCCACAAAAGACAAGAAGGGGAAGCAGACCAACACCTGTCTGCACAAACAGGGTGTGGTCCTTCCGGCAGCCGGAAACCCCGCCCCTGAAAGGGGTGCTCACAGGTGAGCCTTAGAAACACGCGCTAAGGGAAAGGAGCCGTCACAGGGCCACCTGCCGTGAGCTTCCATTCCACCAGCGTCCAGAACAGGCTGCAGAGACAGAAAGCCCATTAGTGGTGTCCAGAGGCTGCGGGGGGCACGGAGGGGGAGTGACACACAGTGGGTACAGCGTTTCTCTTAAGGGTGATGAGAATGTCCTGGGGTTAGCTAGTGGTGGTGGTCTATGATCTTGCAAAGATAGTCAAAGTATGCGCTTTACAAAATTTGAATTTTCTGCTATGTGAAATAGATCTCAGTTTTTAAAGTTTTTTGTTTGTATGTTTGTTTGTTTTTAAGCAGGGGAGGGCCTTTCTGCTCCACAGCGTCCCCTCACAAATGGCAAGCAGCGTGCAGCCAGGGCGTGCAGGGACAAGGTGCGTCTCCTCCTGCAGATGGGCCTGGGCTGGGTCTGAGGACGCCAGGGCCGTGCCAAAGCTCACAGTCCCCGTCGCCTTCAAAATCGAGGAGTCCCCAGCCTGCAAGTCTGATTCCTGGCTGGACGAGGCCGCGCGCCCTTGGCCTCCCAGAGGGAATGAGGTCTGCCCCCGACTCACCGTCCCGAGGAAGAGCTGGCGGAAGCGCTGGTGCTCGGTGCTGCCCGCGTCGCACAGCGATTCTGAAAACCCCACGTCTGCGAGTCTGGCTCTGCCACTGAGCCTCTGTGCAGCTGCAGGACAGAGCGGGCGCTGGAACTGCGACGCTGCGGGCAGGCGGCACTGCCACCCCGACCTCACGGCCACACGCCCACGTGGCCAGAGCACCAAGCCAAGGCCGAGCTGCGCTCCACAGAGGAGGAGTGCACCCGAGGCCCACGGTCAGCCCGCGGGCTCCAGAGTAGGTGGGACACGCCCGAGCACCGGGGAGAACCTCTGGGGGCTGCAGGCCCGTTCAGCCCTGCCACCCTTCCCGCTCAGCTCCTCCCTCAGCTGCCACCTGCACACAGGTGCTCAGGCAGCTTGCCTGCCAGCCAGGCAGCCCCGAGACCAAGGGGAGGCCCCAGCAACCGTCGGGCCAGGGCTGCTGTGCAGACTGGCCATGCCGGGAAGCCGGGAAGCCGGCACACAGGGCTGAGCCGGCCTCTGCCCAGAGCCTGCGCCACGCCAGGGAGCTGAGGTCCCGTTTGGTCAGTGTTCCCCCGACACAGCCCCATGGCTCTGGTGTGTGGCAGCCCCACCGTGGTGCCCTCTGGACCTTTGCCCTCCGGGGGGGCTTCCAGGAGTACCGGACATGGCCATGCCCAGGAACACCTCCCAGAGGCATCCTGGCTCTCAGCACAGACACGTCCCTGCCCGTTCAGTCTCCACCAAGTACTTGAGAAGCACCTGTCACAAGACAGGGCATCTAGCAGTAAGGGAGAAGGACAAGCTGCTCCTCTCAGGGGGCTTAAAGTGTGTCCCCTGAGAGCTGCGCGGTCCTAATACGGATCACAAAGCTGTCCAGCTGCCCATTCCTGGATGAACCTCAAGTCCCATGTCCTTGGGGCCACTGCCGTCACTGCACCTGAGGGCCACACCTGGTGTGGCCTCACTTCATTCTCTCCCTATCCCTCCACCTGTGGCACCGGGCTCTGGAGGGCCATCAGCAGGTGACTGGCATCCTGCCCAAGAGCCAAGTTCCCCGAGCAGAGGGTGGGAGGGGCAGGCCAGCGCCAGGAGCATTTCCTGCTGTGCGCCAGGAGGGCACCAGTGGGCAGCATCGTGCACCCTGCAGAGCCACCATTCTGCCAGTCAGGCCACCTCCTCCTGAGCGGGGCCACCTCCTGTGCTGCTTGCTGAGTGTGGAGAAGAACTTGGAACCCAGTGGCCCAGGAGTCATCCAGCGCTGGCCAGCCTCAGCCTCCTGCACGTCTTCATCCGCTCCTGACCCTCCCTTCAGAGCACATGGCTAGGGACGAACCCCACTCCCATGGTAACTATGATGCTCCAGTCAGAAAAGAAAGGAGAAGGGCAGGCGACCCTGCAGCCCTTACCTGTCCTCACCCTCAGGGGAGCTCTGGCACCTTCTTGCCCACACACGGTGGCCACAATCTCCACCAGGTACAAGGTGCCTGGCTCCAGCCCTGACAGGGTCGTGTTCGTGTCCCGGGTCTCCAGGCCCCGTGCAGGGCTCCCTGGGGCGGCCAGGGTGAGCCGGAAGGTGGGGTGCAAGGTGAGATTCGCCACCCATGCCAGGTGGAAGCTGGTGCTCGTCACATTGGAGACTGTGACTCTCTCTATAGGGACGGGGCCTGGGGAGTGGAACAGAAGGCCAAAGGTGACATCAATCCAGGAGTCTCTAGAGAGAGGAGGTCCCCACCACGTCCCTCTCCATCCTCGTTCAGTCCTTCTCTGAATATTTGTGAAGCACCTGCTGTATGCCGGGCACCTGGGCAGCGAGGGAGAAAGGCGAGCTTCTCCTCTTCTCCATTTACAGCATGTCCCCTGAGAGCCAGCGGGGACCTGCTGTGCTGTCCCAGCCCCACCCAGCACCCCTTGGGGCGTCCTCAGGGGGTCCTAGCTCCCTTGCCCCCTGGGGTGATAGGAAACAGGTCCTGGCTTCGTCCTGTTCCAGAACCGGGGTCAGCCACAGCCCTTAGTCCCTAACTGCCCCCGACGAGGCCTCCGGCAGGGGCAGCTGGCTCCTCAGCAAGGCTGCGCACACCTGGCCCTGGGCGAGCGTCCCAGGGGTCAGCCTGGGAGGCACTGCTGACCTTGACAGCTGCTCCAACAGGAGCCGGTGGCTCCTTATGGGACAGTCCTGGCCCACGGGAGCTTGAGAGTTGGGGCCAGGAGCTCGCGCTGCGGGGCGGAAATGGCTGACGCAGCTCACACTGGACAGTCTCTGGGGTCCAGGCTCAACTAGCTCTGCAAGCCCGCGGGGGGATGCCACGCGGCCTCCGTAGGGCTGCCTCGGCCCAGGCCTGTCTGCTGCGGGGAGCAGCTCTCCCCTCCTGGGCTGTCCCCTGGGCTTGGTGATGACGAAACCCTCTGCTCATCCCGGGGCTGGGGGGTTGCGGCACAGCTGGGGATGCGGGACAGCTGGGGCTCGGCCAGCTGGGGTGTAGAACTGCCGGGGGCTCCGCAGGGTGGGGCACAGAGCAGGGTGGAGTGCAGGGGAGCTGAGCACCACTCAGGGCTGTGGCAAGCTAGGGGGCAGAACCCCGGGATGGCGGTGCGATAGGCACCCAGCACTCGGGTTGCTCAGTAACTGGAGGGATGCACACGCCCCAGGGGCTCCTCCCTGCCTGACTTCTACCCCAGCTGCTGCCCACAGGGGACCTCAGGAGAGGAGAGGAAGGGAGAGGAGAGGAGAGAGGAAGGGAAGAGGGGGAAGGGGAGGAGAGGGGAGGGGAGGGCAGCAGAGGGGAGGGGAGAGAGGGGAGGGGACGGGAGCAGAGGGCTGGAGATGGGGAGACCTCTCTCTTCCTAAATAGGCTGCACAGCTCAGGGCCTGGGTCTCCCCGGTGAGAGATGAGAGAGTTGCCCACGTTTTTAGCAGGCGTGTGACTATGAGCTTGGTCACTGAACGCACATGGGCTGCCACGCTCCCATCGAGGTCTCCGTCCTCAGGTACTTACCACAGGCAGGGGGCTTCAGGGGTGCAGGGACGGGGGTGGATGGCAGGTCTGGGAAGGGGGAAGGTCCAGGGTTCTTGCTCTGCAACTTCGTGGCATTCAGGGATGTCCCCTGAGCAGGAAGGCTGGTGTGCCACACGGTGTGGCCTGTGGTGTGCTCCACAGGGCCAGGCCAGAACAGTGGGTCCATGGTGGGGCTCCCCAGTGACTGTCCGGGGGTGTCCAGTGGGCTGTCTGTGTCCCCCTGAGGGGAGCCATGGGTTGGCCCAGCACTCCTGAAGGAAGAGGTGCTGGCCACCACGCTGCTGCTCCCTGGGCTGGTCCCCAGGCCCCGGACCATGCTGGACGCCTCCTCCCCCATGCCTGGCCCGGTGCTGCTCCTGTTGACCCCGGCTGTGCCGCTGCCTCCCCTCCTGGGTGGAGGTCCTGGAGTCTGGGCCTGGCTTGCTGCCAGGGTGTCCCACGGGTGTCTGGGACTGAGTGACAGGGTGGGAGTCTCTGGGCCAACGGTGGCTGCCCCTGTGCTGAGAGCCGGGGCCGTCACCTCGGTGGCTGCAGACAGCTCCCCTCCGGTGGGGCTCACCTCATCACCTGCAAGACATTCACCATCAGACACCAGCCCACCAGCTCCTCCCCCAATCAGATTCCTCCCGGGAGATGACAGCCGTCCAATAGGACGGCTCTGCATCCCCAGAGACCCCAGGGGACACAGACCAGCACTGTGGGCATTCCAGGGGCCCTGTCGGCAAGCTCCCTGAGCCCTCAGAAGGCAAGGTGGGCCCTTTGACGGAAGAGAGGAAGCTGAGACCCGCTAAGCAGGCAGGAAGCCACCTGGGGGCTGCAGACCCAGGATCCGAAGGCAGGGCTTCGTGCTCACAAGCCTCAGACGGCTCCCTCAGGGCTCTGGGGAACGGAACAACTTCCCCAGTTTGTCCTCGGTGTGCGACTTGGTGCTAGGTGCTGTCAACAACTTGCTGGACATTAGACAAATACGAGGAGAAGATGAGCTGCAAGAACCTCGGGGAGCGAGACAGACACTGAAGGTCCCAGAGGGGCTCTCAAGGATCATCCCTGCTCCTCCTCCTTGTACACAGGCCTCACTATGGCTGTGAAGCATGGCTGGCCTCTCCCCTGCCGACACCCTCCTCCAAGGCAGACGCGGCAAGCCAACCCCAGCATCTAAGTCTGCAGGGGGCTGCCCTGCTTCCCCAGGCAGCACTCTGGCAGCCCTGCACCCAGATTCGGGCCGAGATATGGAGGAGCAGGGCTCAGAGGCCCCGTGGACCTCTCCCCAGCTCACCTGGGCTTCCACGCCCTCAGGTCTGAGGCCTCCCAGGAAGGAATCTGCCTTCCCAGGGCCATGGTGGCTTGGGATTTTCCATACCCCGTCATCACAATCTATTGGAATTGCACTTCACAACTGCATTGGCAGAAGCTGGACAGAGTCCAGGCTGGATTTGCTGTTGTATATATTAACCATCATATTATTTTCTTTCTTCTGATTTTAAAAGAAAATTAAAACGTTTCCATGGACCCTTGCAGGGCAGGGCAGGGGACACGCACCCTCACAGGCCCGGCCAGCCCGGGAGGGGTGGGCGTCCCTGGTGGTGCGGCACTGGCAGGTGTAGGAGCCCTCGAGGTTGATGCAGCGGGCTGCGGGGGAGCAGTCGTGCTCCGAGCTGTCGGCACACTCGTCCCAGTCTGCCAGGGAGAGACAAGACAGAGCCGTGAGAGGATGGCCAGAGAGTGACCAGAAAACAGGAGGGCACTGGGCACGGGCTTCCTGACCATTCTCCCGGGGAGAGGCAGAGTTGGCCAGCACTGGGTGTCCAGCACCCAGGAGCAAGCGCCACTCCGGGAAGCCTGACCTCCAACCTGACGAGCAGACAGAAGGGTGGACAGAAGGCCTCGCTGGCCTTCACCTGGGCTGGCTCACTGCGGCAGGGGTAGGGAACGGTGGCTCTTTCAGATAGGCGTGAATGTATTCCTCTGGGATGTTCCTTGTTCTCACTGCAAGGGGTAAGGGGCTTCCTCCTCCAGTGATGTCCCAATACCCCCTAATGTTTCATGCTTCAACCAAGATACAGAAAAAAGCCTGGAGGATTCCCACCGAGCATGATGTGGACTCCGTGCCAAGGAAGCCCCTCTTGCCCGTGCCCCAGAGACCCCGTGTGGGGTCGACACTCACTGGGAAGCCCTGCCCTTCTGGCTCGGGCAAGGAGGAGCATCAGGGAAGGCCCCAGAACCCCAGTCCTTGGTCCTTCCCATCCGTCATCCCCCATCCAATTCCAAGACCAGGTAGCCCCACATCTCCCCATCAGTGGTCAACCAGGACTGTCACCGGGCCAAACGTCAAAACAGAAAGCACTTCGGGATCACCATTGCCTCCTCCTTCTCCCACCTCCTCCTTCCCGCCCCTTCTGGTCCCCTGGGGACCGCCAGCCCACCTTCAACCTGCTCTAGTAAAGAACGCGATCGACGGTCCTGTGTACTTTGACGAAAGACTTCACAGGGGTCAAGGAAACCTAAGAGCAAACCCCTCCTGCTGGATTTCTGACCAGGAAGGCTGGGTCGAGGGCAGCTTCCCCGCAACCTTACAAGTCCATCCTTCAGCCCAGAACCCTCTCTGCCCGTCACTGCCCACAGGGAAGCCTCTGGGCTGAGCGGTCCGGGGAGACAGGGCCTGCTGGCCAGGGAGGGCTCTGAAAGGAGCTGCTCTGCTAGGAGAGCAGCCAGACCAGGACGCATGTGGTTCCCAGGGGTGGGAGTGGGCCGAGCAGAGCCGGGAGGGCCTCTGTCCCTGCGTCTGTGAAGCTCATCAAGCTGCAGATGGAGGTTCCCAGGAATGCGGTGACCCAGCCCAACCTGCCAGAGGCTCCGACGTGGCTGGGACTGAGGCTGAGGGAAGGGACTGTCCGGTTCCTGGCAGCTGTGTGCTGGGGAGCTCGTAGGCTCCTCGTGGTTCCTCAGCTCTGCTTCCTGCCGTCTTCATAGGGGTCAGCAAGATGCTCACCTGCTGTGACAGCCACAGGCCACCCACATGTGGCCCTCAGGGTGACTCTGCCATCGTGCCACATGCCTTCCTGAAGCGCTACCCAACCTCCAGCCTGCTGGCCACTGCCCTGAGCTCCCAAGGCTGGGGTGGGAGCCCAGGCTAGACGGGAGCAGGCCGTGGAGTGGAGGCTCCCGTCCAGACAGTCACTTAGCCACCAAGCACCAGGCATCTATTTTAAGTGCAGTGACTCACCTAGCCTCGCTCCCCGGCTGGCAGCTTGCGGGCAAGCTCAGAGCGAAGCGTGGGCAGTTTCACCCAGCCTTACACTGAAGTCGAGGCCAGCTGGCTGCCCAGCACGGAGGAGAGGCAGGGGCACTGCAGTGGGAGCTGCCAGGGGTCTCCGCACCCCCGGGCTGGGCAGACGAGGACGGGGCAGGAGCCCAAGCAGGAGCTGCCCTCTGCTCCTGTCCAATGCCCTGCCCAGGAAACCACCGACTCAGGACGGACACGCTAAGGGCACGACGACCCAACCGCCCCACGTGGCTCCTGTCAGCCTCCACCATCAGCACTGGGACGCGCCGACCCAAGGGCAGCAAGTGCTGCACCATGACGGGAACCGCCCGCCACATGAACCGATGGACCCGAGCGGAGACGGCTCCCTCCTCCCAGGAGCGCCCTGTGTTGTCCCAGAGGCGCGGGGCGTGCTTCTCCTGCCAGTGCCGGCCCCGTGATGGGACTCTCTCAGGGAGGGACGCCGGTCCCCACAGCTGGCGCTGGCTGGCCTCCCAGGGAGGCGACTATGCCCCATAGAGGTTCTGCTGCTCCTGTATCCAGGGAAGTGTCCACTGGTTCCTGAGTCAGAGACTCTGTCCAGGACTTTTGTCCCCCAGCCGAAAGACAGCCTGAGGCCCGTCATGACTAGACCAAAGAGCCAGCTGGGTGGACATCTCACCAGCGGCCCCTCGGCTGGAAATGCTGGCTGGGCAGCACGCTGTGCTGGGTACTGAGCCATGGCCAAGGGCTCTGGAACCTCGGGGGGCCAGGTGGGGGGTACTGTCAGCTGACGGATGGAACATCAGAAACGCAAGGCCTGTCTTCTCTCCTACCTGTTTCCTGCGGTCGCCATAACAATTTCACAAACTGGGGGGCTCCACACAGCAGGAATCCATTCTCCCCATTCTGGAGGCCAGAAGCCTGTGATCAAGGTGTGGGCAGGGCCGAGCTCCCTGGGCTCTGGGGGACCCTCCTGAGGCCCGGTGCAGCTTCTACTGGCCCAGGGGTCCCCCCGCCGCCGGGGGCGCCCCCCCCCCCCCTCTCTCCCCCCGCGGTCCCCCCCCCGCCTGTGTGCAGTTTGGCTTTCTGCCTCTCAGGAGGACTCTTGTCCTAGAATGTAGGCCACCCTAAATCTAACCACCGGTGGATCTTATTTTGAGCTCCTTGCCTCAATGCTGCCTACAAGCACTTATTCTAAACAAGGTCACATTCTGAAGTTCCAAATAGACAGAACTCCTGGGGCCTCACTCAGACCCCCACATCCCTCACACCCAAGGTCCACAGGACCAAGATCTGGAGTAGCCTCGCCCTGGTCCCTAAGCCGGGGGAGGCGGGGATGGATCACCTGGAGGTTTTGTCTCAGGTAGGTGCAGGGCGTTCACCAAGGACCCTGCCACAGGGTCCCCCACTCCTGCTGACCCTCAGCCCCACAGCCCAGCCAGGCAGGGCCCTATCAGGTACAAGACAAGGGCCGCTGCAGCACATGCGTCTCTGAGGCACCAACTGAACAGAGCGACCCCAGGCCAAGCACTGGGCACCCGGAGTGACTTCAGTACTGATGCCATGGCCCCCTGCACTCCTGGGCAGGGGAAGGTCGGGGCAGCCCAGCCACCACTGGGGTCAAGGGGGGTGTTGCTCCCTGCTGTCCCAGCACCACTGGGGGACACCAGGGGGACTGCATTTGAAGGGCGGAGCCCAGCTGAGGCATGGAGTGTAGAGACTATCCCACTTCGGGGTAGAGGCCAGGCCCTCTGGGGAACAGCAAAGCAGCCTCCAAGCTGGCACTCTGTCTCTGCCCCTGTCTCTCTCTGTGTCTCTGACTATCTCTGTTTCTGCCTCCATTTCTCTGTCTCCATCTCACTGTCTCCATATCTGCCTTCATCCCTCCCTGTCTGTCTCTGCCCCATCTTGGTCCCTATCTCTGTGAGGCTCTGAGCCTCTGTCTCTGTCTCCGGCTGTCTCCCTCTCTCTTTCTGATGCTCTCTCTGTGTTTTCATCTCTTCTCCTTCAAGGAGGCATCAAGTAAAATGAAATGACTTGTGGACTAATCAGATAGGCCCCCCGGTGAGCTTCCACAGACACCCTGCAACTCCAGGCCCTGAAGGCCCATTCCCTGCCCCCACATGGACCCCCAGCCCCATTTTCCTCAATATTCTGAACCTGCAATTAACAAAAGGCACCATCGTGAGGGAATAAGCCCTTCTCTGTGCCTTCCCTCGGTGCCTCCTCCTGTCTGGAGCAAGGAGGAGTGGGGTGCAGAGTGGGGGGCTTGGTCCTGGCCCCTGGTTCTTGTGGAGGAACACAGATAAGGATTTGCTTTCCTTTACTTTATTTACCTTTTGGATAAGGGAAAGATTGACTCAAAATAAGGTCGCCTAGGCTGCATCCACACTGGAGGGGCATCATGGCTCACAGTCCTGGTGTGGGCACACATACCTTGCACTACTGTCCCCTGGGGGTCGATCTGGAACACTGTGCTTGAAGTCAGAAGCTGGAGCATGGGAGCCAGAGTGGAGACACCCACTGGAAACTCAGGGTCTTGCACAGTGAGTCTCAGCTTCACCACCAAGCTTCCCGCCTGGAGAGATGTGATCTGCATCCTCAGCTTCCCACGTCTGTATAGGTCAGAAACTGCAGGCGGAAAGGAGTTCTCAACCTAGTCAAGAAGAGGAGACAGTGCTCAGACATGGCAGCAGAAGCTCCTCTCAGCTTCTAGAACCCCAGCCAGGCTTTCCCTGAGGAGCTGAGCCTGACCTGGTCTTGTTGGAGAACCCAGAGTGACCACTACCATCAAGCTCCCAGCCCTGTGGCATTAGACCAACAGTCCACTCTGGTTGTTTTGATGTTTGGTGTGAAGGTAATTTTCATATGTGGGTGAGAGACAGAGAGACCGATTGATGGACTCAGTCTCAATCAGATTGATGGACTGATTGATGGACTGAGATTGATTGAGGGACTCGTTGACAGAGGAGGATCACCAAGGAACCCTCCTCATGGCTATTTGAAGCTGTGCCCCTGATTGCTGGGCTATATCTCCAGAAAATACAAGGACAGAGCCAGGGGCTCAGGGTTGCCTATGTTTGAGCAAGGAAGACACCAGCCTCACCCCTACTTTCTGCCACTCAGTTCTTGTGAGCCCAAGGAAATTAACATTGGAAAAGAGAGAGTTTTCTAAGGAACTTCAGAAGCTAATATCCCCCTGCAGGTGGATGCTGGGAAGTAATAGTCTGTGGGTCTCTTGCATTTCCACATTCTGCAAATAAAGGCACTAACTGCCCTTTTGTTCTAGACTGTCTTTCCAAGGATATTTATTTCATGAATGGTCTTAGGAGACAGGGACGGTGGCTTCCTCTAGAGAAAAGGACACCCTGTTTACTGTCCAGTATAGTCTCCTCCTGAAGCAAGCCTGAGGCATGTTTGCCTGGGTTCCCTAAGTGTGGGGTTCCTCAGGTATAGCCTGGATCCCCTTCGTACGCATCATCCACCTGCACACCCAACGGAACCAAAAGGGCCCAACACGTTGCTCAGGCTGCTCGCAGTTCTGGGAGTAACCAGTCCTCTGTCTCTGACCCAGGGATCTCTTGTCTGCTGCCAGTGTTCACGACACTGTGGCAGGCCAGCCTTTCATTTACAAGAAAGGTAAAAGCTCAGCCCTTTCATAATTCTTGGTGGTTTAGTAAGCCAGCTTTCTCCAGCTCAACATCTGTGGATAGATAGTGTTTAACCCTGGCTCGGTTCCCCAGGCTGTGTGCTGATGTTTCCTGTTAGCCACAAGGAGGAAGGGAAGCAGAGATGGTTGGCAAATGCTTTCCTGGTGAAGCCACACCATCGCAAGAACACAAATTGCCAAGCATATGCTGCAGCAGCAGATCCAGCTGTGGGATCAGTTGGTGTGGACCTTTCAACAAAGCACAAATTCTGAAGACGGATTAGTCAGATACCTAAATGAACTACCCCATGTGTGCAGGGTGGATAGAGGGAAGCCATTACTCTGTAAGCTGGGCATGGCCGGCCCGAGGCTGCAGTGACATGTGAAGCTGCCATGACCACAGGGGAAGAGCTGGGCATACTGCCCACTCAGTAGTCCTTGCCCAGAGCACCCAAGGCAAGGCGTCTGGGGCTGTCTTTACCTCGTGCAGCAGCCGTCGGGAGAAGTCCCTGTGCTCCTCACAGCTGCAGTTGAGGAGCTGCTCCGTCAGGTTGAGGTTCACGATCCTTATTGTAACTCCAAAAACCCGGGCATCTGAGACAGACAGTGATGCAGAGTAGCTGAAACCCTGTGGCTTGAAGTCACCTGCTTCTCTGTCAGTTTTCTACAAAGCCTACTTTTAAAAAAATATTTTTTGTCAATGGATCTTTTATTTTATTTATTTATTCATATGTGGTGCTGAGGATGGACCCCAGGGTCTCACACATGCCAGGCAAATGCTCTATCTGAGCCCCAACTCCAGCCCCTAAAGCCTGCTTTTTGAGGAGAAAAGTTTTTGAAAATAGATTGAGGCATGAACCTTAGGTTGAGGTAGTCAAACTGGGAGATTCAACGTGCCGTGGTTATGCCTGCACTGAAGGGAAAGAATTACTGACATAGCCACACCTATGGCCAGGACAGGGACACTGAGGAGCCAGGTGCAAACCCCCAGTCCACACCAACCGCTTCAACTATCCTTCCCGGGGCTGCGGCTTCCCTCTGCCCTCTTCACAACCACAAGGCCAAGCAGGGTCCTCTGCTGCATCCCCACCCAGGCCCCCAACATTAGGGTGACAAACTGGCCCCAGTTGCTGGAACCTTCCAGGTTTCTGTGCTGAGTCCTGCCTCCATCCGGCACACACTGTCATCAGCAAAGGAGGCTGCTGTTGCTCTGATGCTGGGAAAAATGCTCCAGGCGGGACAGGGTGACTTGTGTCATGTTCATCATGAGAGTGAGCCTGACACGTGCACAATTAGAAGGTCAGGAGCAGCAAAAACGGGCCCTGCTGCCACTCTGAGTCCTGCTGAGTGCTGACAGCTGCTAGCTGACCCCACCCAGCTCTGCTCAGTTAGCAAGCTGACGAACAGGGTTGTCACACAGCCCATCACCTGTGCACACCAGGATGAAGGGCACAGGAAGCTCTCCGAGGTTTTGAGTAGACTCCTGACCCAAGGCAAGACCCCGAGATGCCCAGTGGACACCAGAAGCTGCGGATGGCATCGAACCCTGTAGACATCATGTTTTACACACACACACACACACACACACACACACACCCCTACGATAAAGTTCAGTCTACAAATCAGGCAGAGGAAGAGATGGAGCAATGACTAATAATAAAGTAGATGAATTATAACAACATACTGTAATTAAAGTTATTTAACATTTACAAATTGTAGAATTTTTCCATTTGATCTTTTTAGACCACAGTTGACTGTAGGTAGCTGAAGCCCAGAACATGAAAGGCCAGATACTTCCAGGCTGGGCCCTGGGAAGCCCACCTGAGCAAGACCCCAGCATGCTTGTGCCCTGGCTCTCAGGCCTTGGCACGGGCCCCTCCCACCGGTGCCGGGTCAGCCTCACAAGGTGCAGCTGCAGAGCCCTGAGGGTGTTCGGCCTCCCCGGGGGCTTGGAAGCCAGGTGCGCCCAGAGGCTCTGGGTGACCGCTGCTGCAGGATCACCCACCCAAACTGCAGGTGGCTGGGAGGCCACACTGGAAGTGCACTGTCAAGTGAATCGAGCACCCTCCCGGGGCTCTACTGACAAGAGGCATTTTGCAATGCCAAGAAAGAAAGAAAAGGCTGGAGAGTGGAAGAGGCTGGCTAGTCAGGAGTCGTCTAGAATCTTCCAAATTACACATCCTTAATATGGGAACACAGGTATGTTTTCGTGAGGGCCTGGGGGTGGGGTGGAGCTGCAAACTCCTACCGTCTGACCCCGTGGAGAGAGCTCTGGCACCATAGAGGGTGGCCATGGTGGCACATCCCAGGTGAGCTGGAAGGAGTGTGGAGCACTGATGGGGACGGGAGGTAATACACAGGGGGACTGGAAGATTCTGGCAAGTGACCATCTCTCAGGCCTCGGTTTCCTCCAGGGGAAAAGAGAGTCCCTCCCCTGGTCCCTGGAGAGTGGGGCAGGGCCCTGGGAAACTGAGACCCTGTGCAAAGTCAAGGCTTGTGTTCTGCATGCTGGGGTCATGGGGGCCTCTGGGTGACCATTCTGCATGCTAGGATGATTCGCTTAGGGTTTGCCCTGCATCTGTCTGATCAAGGGTGTGGGCTGTCATCGAGGGCTGCTCGCTGGTCCACGGTCATAGTTAATGTCATTGAGTGGGTCTCTGGGCACTAAGCAGACCCAGCAGGGTCTTTATGCAGCACCGTGCTCTGAGCCTGGCCGCAGCCTGGGGTCCCTGTTGCCCTATGTTGAGGGCACACACGGGGGACACAGGAACAGAACGTCTCAGAGCCCCCTGCACCCTTCACCTCACAACCCACAGCCATGAAGGCCAGCCTGGGGGCAGCTCCCCCACTCCTACCTAGCCAGACCGAGGTCTGCACGCCACCATGACCCCCAGGGTAAGGACGAGCAGCAGAGCTGGCAGGACACCTGGTAGACTGGACAGCCACACCAGCCGCCTCCCGACACTGGAGGTCTAGCTGTGAGTGCGTCACCTGGAACTGGGAAAGCGTTTCCTCCCGGCACAGGGCGGGGCCCAGGGGAATCAGGGTGGGGGCCCAGGGGAAGTGGGGTGCGCTCGGTCATGGAGGCTTGAGCGTGCCGCTCTTCTGATGGTGGAAAGGGATTTAGCCACCGCTGTGGGGGTGAGTGTGGGGAAAGCTGATAAGCCCCGCAGCCACTGTCCTGCCTGTCTACCTGATGGCCTCGTACATGCTACAAAATGGTCCCCAGAAAGCCCCAGGGTGTCCTCTCAGGTGTCAGAGCAAGCCTGGACGACACCTGCAGGGGAGCAGGGGGCCCATGGAGGGTCCGTGAGACAGTTGCCAAGCTCTGGGAGCTCATGGGGACACCGGGAGCTGCAGTTAGGCAGTGACTTCTTGTGGCTTGATCACAGGAAGAACCACATGACATGCTGGGACCTCAGGGCTGGGATAGCAAGACAAGCCCGCGAGGTCCCATGGGATTCTGGCCCACGCCTTACCTGTCTTGACGGTCAGCCAGGCGGAGACGTTGGCCCCGCAGCCCTGGTAGCTGGTCTTCACGCTGTACAGCGCTCCGGCCTCCAGCCCAGACACCTCCAGGCCCAGGTCGCTGGTCCAGGCGCCTCTGAGCACCAGCTCACCCCGCTGGACCTGGACGTGAAAGGTGTGGTTCTGGGTGGAATTCAAACTCCAGGACACCTGGAAACTGCTGCTGGTGACGTTGAGGGCCACGTAGTCACAGATGGGAGGACAATCTAGGGTAGCACAGGGTCGGGGTGGTGCACAAGCCTCAGGGAGGGTGTCCACCTTCCAGGCAGGCAAGAAGCCCCACCTCTGTTCAGCCCACCTCCGTGTCCAGTGGACCAACGCAGGGCCACCTGGCATTTTTCCCAATCATGAATTGAACCTGTTGGTTCAAAGAAGAGGCAGGAACACTCGCCTTCCAGAAACTTCCCACGAAGGGCCCAGGCCCTTCCAGGAATTTTGGAAGGTAGTTCCAGATTGCTTCAGGGTGAGATGAAGGAAGGAGAATCAAGCAGAAGCCTGAGGTTCAAGTCGCAGACCCCCTGTCACTGAGCCAAGCGGGAGGGTCCCAATCCCAATGCACTGTGGTCGACACACAAACGGCTCTGCGTCGCGTGTTATTGTGATTCAGAATTGGTGCTTACCAGAAGTCGAAGCACAGTGGGGACTGGTCGGAGTTGGCACAGACAGAAACCGCCCCGGTGGGGCCGCTGCCAAGCAAGGCTGCAGGGCTGAGGCTGTGGCCCTGCCTCCAGCACTCAGGGCCATGGGCCCCACGCACTCACGGAGCCTGAGGCTTGCACGGGCCTGCTGCTCAGCTGATCATCGCCGGACCCACGGTCCCCCCAGGATGTGGCCTTAGGGTCCGGCAGAGTCTGCTCCGTCCCCCTCAATGCTTTCCTATCGAAAGCCAAACTTCACGGAGCAAAACACCAACATGCCAACAACACCTCTGCCGGCTCTGCTAGAATTCAAGCTCTGTTTTGAGGAGGAAAAGTCTGGCTGTCCAGCAGCCTCTGGGAGCAGGAATCACATCTAAAGTAGGTGGCCTGCAGGCAAGGCACCAACATTTTCAGGTCAAATTTTTAGTTTCATAAAAAATAAACAATAAGGAAACAGAAAAAAAATTTTGTAAAACCATAGGAAAGAAAAAAAATGTTCAAACTATGTGGTTCCTCAAAGTCCTTTGCGTAAGAACTCATAGAATACACAAATTTCTAGTATTGTGAAAAATTTCTCTACTCCAAACACATGCTTCTTCTCAATAAAAACAACAAACCAACACAACCCTTTTCCCTCTTTGCCTTGGCGGCCAAGAAGCCCAGAATCAATCTTAGTGCCAGACTTAGCCCTGCGACCTGTCCCTGCTGCCTCCCTCTTCCAGCCGAGCACCGGGCTGCCCTTCACAGTCCTGTGAGTGTCCATCCCTGCCGGGAGTTTCGCAGACCCACCTCCAAGTGGTGGGTTCAGAAGGCGGGGAGGCCTCCCTGACCCCTCCCTGGGATCAGGATCAGTGACATCCATGCGGATTCTAACTGCTTCCTCCCAACAGTCCTAGAATCAGGAAGCATATGTTCAGAAAGACCCGACACTTCCTTTCCTGGGTCGCCCAGTTGTTTTCTGAGTTTTGGTCACGAAGCAGAGGGGACCCTGGTTCGATCTTGATGACGTCTTCCTTTGCAGCACGAGCAGGAGGGCGGGCTTCCTGAGAGGCAGGTGCAGTCTGGGTCCTGGCAGCGCAGGCTGGCCCCACTCCACGGACCCGGGAACCTGCCCAGCCTCTAACAACTGCCCGCTGGCCCGCCTGCGCCTGGGAGCACCCTTCACTCCAAGACTGAGGAAGGCTGCGGCTTCTTTTCTGAGGATCTGCAGCCCGTCCTGATGGTACAGCCAAGACCATCTTGGGACCAGGCACGTGGGGACAGGGACCCGGCACAGCTCCTGACAAACAGGAAAGGGGAGCCCAGGCCAGTCTGGAAGCTTGAGCAGCCGCAGTCTCCATCTCTGGTTGCCACTCAGAAATCACACTTGACATGTGACAGGGGTGGCCTGTCTGTATCATGGGCCACCCTAAGGTGTCTTCCAAGAGTGTCCTCGAGCAGGTGGAATGAGGATGAGGTGCACGTTTGCGAAGGACTGGGAGGGTGGCGTTAGGAAGGGGTCTGAGCTGGCGTTGGGTTTGACATGTGGCTCCTCGTCTAACAGCATGTAATTAAAAAGCCAATGGGTCCTTGGGTTGCTGGGTTGAGGCTGCACACTGGGACTCTGAAGGCTGTGCGACCTCAAGGCGTCTGCAGAGGACAGCTCCTGCATTTCTGTGCTCAGATCAGCACTCAGAGAAAGAGAATCCCTTCCCTTCCAAAGAAATGCAGCCCCCGAGGCTAACGCTACCTCTGGATATTTGAGCAGCTCCTTCTCCAACATGGTGCCTTGAGGAACTTGTGATTGCCCACCGTCAACCTCAGTCCACCAACAACAGAGGCAGTGTCAAAGGCTCAAGGTTTGTTGAGCACCTACTATGCACCCACGTTGACAGACACAGGAGAGGACGAGGTGACGCCACAGCAATGCCAGACAGCACAAACAAGTGTCCACGCAGGCAGCCTCCAACAGCCTCCAATAGCAACAGGGCTGCGGGGACACTGCCAGGGAGCTGTGAGTTGACTCCCAGTCACAAGCCCACGAAGTAGCTCTGACGACATGCACACTGTCCAAGCTGTCAGCATGCCAGACAGTGTCCCACATACTCCTGGTCACCATCCCGGCTACGAGGCTCTTCTGTGACACCATCTCATAGAGGCCCGGGAGGGTCAAGCAGTAAGTGGCAAAGCTGTTGACGTGACAGTTCACCCTATTCCTGAGCCTCCGGCCACTGGCCACACCCAGGTCATGACTTGCAACACTGTCAGATTCTCTGGGACTCTTATTCAGAAAAAGGGTCTTTGCAGGTGCATGTAAGCTGAGGGTCTCGCAATGGGGAGAGTGTCCTGGATTGCCCAGGATGCAACCACGAGAGGCAGAGGGACACTGACGGTCAGAAGAGGCGGCCACGTGAAGTCACAGCAGAGAAAGAACTGAAGTCTTTTCCTTGAAGGCTGGAGGTGTGGCTGCAGGTCAAAGGTGGAGGGGCAGGAAGGGATTCTCCCAGGGCACACGGCCACCCCGCAGGGATACCTGTTTGGGCCTCAGGCCTCCAGGAGTGTGAGAGAGCACATTCCTGCAGTTTAAGCCACCGAGCTTGTGGCACTTCGTCACAGCAGCCACAGGACACTCAGGCAATCCTAACTCTGCTTCAAGAAGTTTCTGAGACCACCGCCCCATGACTGGGCAGAGCACACTGGGGAGAGTTTTGCTGTCAAACTGACCAGCTTCTGACATGCGAGGCTGGTCGTGCTCCCGCAGCCCTCCCTTCGAGCTGTCTTACAACTAGAGCGATTCCTTTTGCACACGCCTTCCCTCCTCCTGGACAGCCCTGGAACTTGGGTTTGGGGTCCTTCATCAGCCAGGACACCCTCCGCTGGTTATTCTAGTTTTTCAGAGGCCCTCTTAAAATGTGGCCCTAAAAACCACCACTCAGTTCTTGACTGTGTGCATGATCTGAGGACAGCAGCAACATGGATCCTGCAACCTTCAGGCAGCAGGGTCCCTGCTCCTTGGCTCTCCCACCCCCAGGGCTGGGGACATGTCTGGGACCTGCCCTCCTCTCAGTGGAGTACCTCAGACTCCTCTGTCTGTGGGTCTGGGCTTTCCTTCCTCCAGGCAGCCCTGACCCTCCAGCTATTCAGGAAAATGTGCTGGGGACACGGCCTCCCATGGTGCCTGTCAGACTCATCCTCCCCCGGGCCTGCCACGTGACACCCGACCCTCCTGAATGCAGAAACAGGGAGGGTGGATCAGGGCCGAAGTCCTGAGCACTCATGGAAAGCCAACTGGAGCCAAGAGCTGGCTGGGCCCAGCCTGGGCTGCCACTCCTCGCCCATGCTGCTGCTTCTGCCCTGGCATCTCCTCACGGAGCTGGAAAGCTGGTGGACTCCAGTTGAGAATGGAGGCCACGGGAGAGGGACCCATGCCTTCCTCAGATGGACCAGCTCCTAGAACATTAAGTGTGGACTGTGGATATTCCTGACGGGTGTCAGTAAGTGCAAGGATTCAGCGGTCCCATGTGTCATCAATTGGGTGATGAATTTCACAAGAAAAATGTCTGAGATTCGTGCTGTATTTTCCAAGGACTGTACCTCTTAGCCATTCCAGAGGATTGCTCATTCATATTTGCATCTAAATTTAAAACACATGCTGTTTCCTTAGCAATATGCAATTGGAACTCACTCCGACTCTGATCTGGGCAGCTGGGCCTGTCTGTCCTGCCTGCTGGAAGGGAAGCGAGGCTGGGCGGCCTCTGGCGCTGCTCTACGCTGGTGAGCTTGGTGGAGTTCGGCTCGCATGTCGCTGTGAATAGAGCCTAATGTTTGTGAGATCACTGCCCAGAGTAAGGATAACTGCATCCCAACCGTGTTCTCACTAAAGGGCGGATTCTCAGCCTGGGATCCATGACCAGGAAATCTACGGAGGGTCTGTAGCTTCCCCACGAGGCTTGGGGTACATCTGTGTGGGGGGAGCGGGTGCAGCTCTAATCGGACCCTCAGAGTCGTGAGCGCAGTGTGAGGAGTGTCTTGCTGGCACAGCCGGGCTGGTGGGCTCCTTTCCTTCCTCTTTTTGAATGCAGAGATCGTAAGAATGGTGACCATTCCAGCTTTCCTTCAATTGAACCAACACACACGGCTGTGCCTTTTGTATCAGCGTTTTGGTCAACAACAGACCACCCAACAGAGCTTCAGGGGTCCAGCTTTGAGCTGTACCACGAAACCCAGGGCGGGCGGCTGCCCAGCTGAGGTTGGGTAAGTCTTACTGTACGCCCCAGACCGGCCCCTGCGACACCCTGGCCTCCGACATCCCCCACTAGGACAGAGCCGGGCTCTCCCTGCTCAGGGTCTCTGCCAGCACCCAACCCACTTCCTGCCTCTAGGTTGCCCACACAAAGCCAAGGACAGTGCCAGCTCTTGCCTGTGGTCACAGAGTCAGCCTCAGTCGTGCCCTCGCTCTCCAGCAACTCCAGACCATCCCTCACACAGCAGCCCACACCCGCCAACCTCCAGGAGGTTTCCAGAGCGGCCACTGCCTGCTGGCCCATGCTTCTGTCATCAGCACTGGCACAGTGTTGGCACTGGACAGACCTCCACTAGGTCAGAGAATGAGCGCAAGAGTGGCTGCCAGGAGACCAGGGCGGGCGCAGTGCCGGGAGGAGAGGAGCCCTCCGCAGACCCCAGCCTTGCTCCCCAGGCTTACCTTCGCCTGCGAGGTTCAGCGTCTGGGGCGACGAGGCCGACGAGCCGTGTTGGCAGACGCACTGGTGGGAGCCCTCCACGTTCACACACAGCTGCTCTTCAGAGCAGGCGTGCAGCTCCCCGTGGGCACACTCGTTCACGTCTGTGGGAGAGGAGATCGGAGGCCGTCACACACCTCCTCCCCGAGGGGCGCGTCCCCCAGCTGCACACTGTGAGCCGCCCGTACGCCCTCCCCAGGGTGCCCGGGGCAGTGCCTGTGGTCAGAGAGCGTGGCTTCAGCATTGGGCTGAGTCTGAGCAGTCATGAAATCATGGGCCCCAAATAAATCACATGACCAGGCAGTTTTCTGAATGAGAAAGAAAATTGGAGCAGCTCTGCGTGTTCTCAGTGGGCCTGGTGCCCACAGGTGGCCCTGTCCTCCTCCTGGACAGACACCATCACCTGGAACACTGACCTCGAACAAGGCCACTCTGTGTCCCGGACAAAGCTGGGCCTCCGGGCTAGAGTCTCTAAGCCATTAGCTCACGCAGCACCCACAAAGCACAGACCCCCTCTCTGGGCCGCATTGTGTGATCGTTAGCTCTTTGCCGTTTAAAGCTACTCTGTGCAGTTCCTCCACATCCCGTGGGTGAGACTTACTGAGATACCCGGTTGTAGAACTGTCCCCACTTCAGTATTCACTCCAGAACAAAACCCTGCCTCCTTAGACCCTCCCCAAGCCAGTCAGTCAAATCCACATCCTGGAGTAGGTCTGCAGCCTTGGGGGTCAGCCCACCTGCTCACCAGGTGTGCTCCTGTGACCGCCAGCTGAGGACAGGGTTACGACACAGCAGCACCCCTCGTTGGCACTGCAACAGCCTGGCGTGGCTCTCAAGAATACCCATGCCTTACAAAGAAAGGTAATGCAGCACCCGGAGTCCTCACGGGGTCCCAGCCCTGGCTCCCTCACGTTGGCCCTCAACGTCATAGACCAAGCTCTGTCGCGAGAGCCGCCCGGGCCCAGGGGCTGTGAGCTGTGCGGTCCTGCCTGCTCCGACCTGCTCCTGCCTCACAGAGGGTCTGACTGGCCTCTGCCATGTGCTTCCTTGCCACGGCGCTGCTCCAGGCTGGAGGGCCCGAGCTGGGCAGCTGAGACAGAGACCACGTGGCCCACGAGGCCAAAAACATTGACTCTGTGGATCTTTCCAGAACAAGTTTGCCAAGCCCTGTCATAAACAAAAACACCCTATAGTGGCTCCTGGACTCAAGGCCACGTGGATGTGCTTCAGCAGGCGAGAATTCAGCTGCGCACAAATCCCACTGAAAGAGACTTCTGGGGCAAGGATGTCCATGTCAAAGGTGGGGAGGAGGCCAGGGGAGACTTAGGGGCCCCAAGAACTGGAGAAGCACACTCCTGGAGAGAGGTCTGGGGTTTGCACTTGGTGGGGGGCCCTGGAGGGAGGGCTTGGAGGAGAGAGAGGGAGAGAGGTCTCAAGACCTGTGCTTGGGAACCTGAGTTCGAGCTTGGCCTGGGCAGAAGGAGCCCCAGATGGGCCCCACCACCTGCCACCCCTGCAGGTGGAACACACCCGACACAGGGATCCCTGCCTGCGTGTGGGCAGGACTGGTCCCAGCCTTGGAGTCTACCCTGCATTTGGGCCACTGGGCAAGGGGAGGACCAACCTTGCACCTGGATGCGGACCACTTCATAGACACGCTTCACGATGTCGTCCAGCAGGGAGGAGACGTTGGCCACCGGCAGCGGCCGAGGCAGACCCAGCAGCAGCCGTGACAGCGTGGTGGAGGGGTCCTGGCTGACTGAGCTCAGGTAATGCACAACGGGGTCCAGTGGCTGCAAGGCACTGGTGACCTGGAACCAGAATCGGAGCATCATGGAGAGGACAATGTCTTCAGATGACGAGGAGCCCGAGGCAGGGAGGAGCCGAAATGACGGGCACGCACACCCCCCCGTCCTGCTCTACAGAGAAGGGCTGCGGCGATAGCTACACCTGTGATCCCCCGGTGACGGCCCTGGGAGCTAGACTTGCACAGGCCTCCCCAACAGCAGGGGTGGGGGCTGAACTGTCCCCCCAAACTCGTACCCCCAGCAGCCTGCCCCTATTAGGAGACAGGTTAGCTGCAGATGTGATTTGTTGCACCCATTAGGGCGGACCCCACCCCATGTGCCTGGTGCCCCAGCCACAGGGGAAACGGAGCCCAGAGGCAGACATTCAGAGGGACAGCGGTGTGAGGGGACATCGGAGGAAGCAGCCACACCAACCGGGAGGGCTGGAGCCTCGCCGTCCCCAGGGAACCAGCCTCACTGCCACCCTGATTCTGGATTTGCAGCCCCTAAAATGGGACCCTTCTGCTCCATTCACAGACCTTCCCAAGTCAGGGTGTCCCGTGCCCCACGCTCAAGGGCGCAGCCTGCAGGTGTGAGCGCCAGAACCCGCCAGGGCTCACAGCCAGGGTGTGCTTGGACAGCAGATGGGTGGCATCTCCCTGCAGCTGGCATCTTCTGTTTTTGTTTTGGGCACCAGGGTTGGACCCCAGGGGCGCTTAGCCACTGAGCACCACCCAGGCCTCTTTTTTTTTTTTTTTTTTGAGGGAGGGTCTTGCTGAGTTGCTTAGGGCCTCCTAAGTTGCTGAGGCTGGCTTTGAACTTGCCATCCTCCTGCCTCAGCCTCCCTAGTCACTGGGAGTACAGGTGTGTGCCCCTGCACCCAACTTGAAACTGGTATTTTTAAACTGAGAATTCCAGTTTGGTTCAGAGTCAGTGTTTTGGGGACCACTCACAGGGTGCCCCCTCCCTGACCCACCCTCAGCACCCCCACCTCCCACCCACCAAGGAGTACAGAAGTCGTGTGTGGTTCCGCAGCCCGGGGTCCACACGCTGCAGGTCCTCGAAGTCCATCTTCACCAGAACAGTCACGTTGTACCAGCCCACCTGGCTCCTCTCCGGAGCTGCACCTGCATCTGGAGGGTGAGTGCTGACAAGTGAGGACCAGGGCAGGCAGGCCACCAGGGGCCACGTGGGGTGGGTGGCCAGAACGCCAGAGGCCGGAGGCCATCCTTCACACACCCTCCCTCCACGAACCACCTGCCCACTGCTCCTCTCCCTCACAATGGCCATAGAGACCACTGGCCCCAGCCGTGGGGGCTACCAGGTCAGAAGGCGGGCGCCAGAGCAGGGGAAGGAGGAGAGAGGCAGGCCTCAGCGTGCCCCGCCATCCTCACTGTACCATGCTGTGCTGACGTGTGGAATCATTAGACACTAAGCCATGATTTCATGCTATTTATACTATTAATGTCAACTAGCATGATACATGATTATGGATCACCTAATATGTTATATAGCACCATATGTGAGATGTATCATAAAAGCCATGACGTGTGGTTAAATGGTATAGTGAACACAGGAATTCTATTCATACTACTCCTCTGTGGCTAAACACCACACTAACATGACAGTATCTATTTCATATGTGATTCTCATATATATTTATATACAACCCCTGGTCAGGAGAGAACTTTCCAGATCAGCAGACATGACCCGTCAGCACTGCCCTCAGTGCTGAACCGTCTGCCGGGGAGCCAGCCCTAGCCTCCCGTGGGGCAACCCACCTGCAGCTGCCAGGAGGCCTGGCCCCTGCCTGCCAGGGTGTCCCCCACCCAGGGCACTGAAGCCCAGCTCTCCCCAGCCTCCAGCAGCAGATCTGGGGAGGAGCCACCCCTGCCATGGGACTGCTACTGCTGGGCGCCCGCGTTCCACCCTCCCTCATGGGACCCTCCTCCCAGCAGCCCTACCGTGGGGTGCGGAGGCCACGCAGTGGTGGCCCCCTGACCAGGGGCAGCACTTCTGCAGCCCAGGGCAGTCAGTGTCCAGGCTGCAAGGCGAGGGGGCTGGCTGTGGCTCTGAGGTCGGACAGACACCAGGTCTTGATGCGAACTCCCCAGACCGATTCAGGGCTACGGGAGGAGAAAAGAGACAATTACCACCCGGGGTTTAAACAGCAGAAAGCCCTCGGGAGCTGCAGGCGCTGCGGGCAGAGGTGGACCCTCCCCTGGTTCCCAGAGGTGCCAGGCTCGGGCTCAGACACTCCAGCCTGTTGGAGGAATCTGCTTTGGTTCCACTGTCGCCTGCCCATCTGGGCTGCCAGGGCAGCTTGGGCAGAGGTCCTGGGGTTTCCTCTTCTGGCCTCCAGAGTCCAGGAACGGTGCCTTTACTGCCCTCTTCCTGGACCCATGTGAATATCTACTGAGCACCTACTGTGGTCAGGCACGGCCCTCAGCATCTGGCCCAGTTGGGGCCCAAGACAGAGACCTGCCCTTAGGACTGGATTCCAGTGGGAACCAAATCTGCCAGAGGCCACACAGTAGCAGAGCCTCAGGATGAGGTAGGGCCAGGGGGTTGTCAGGGAAGGCGCTGGAGGGAGGCACCATCCCTGAGCCCTGCAGGCTCCAGCCCTGCCACCACGGGGCAGTGAGTGTCGCCCACAAAGGAGGGGAGAGTCCTGTGGGCCGGCATGAGGCGAGGTAGGGGCAGGACCCCTCCTATATGAGTGGAGTGGGGCCCTGGAGGTTTGGGCCATCCAGTGATGATGGGGACACTACTGGTGCCCCCAGTCCCTCCAATTACTCTGACCAGCTCTGCACCCCTATCTCCCTTGACCTTCAGTTTGCCCTGGAGGCTGGAGTTGCCTGGCTCCATGTGAATCCCCGAGGGGCCTGGACACTCACCAGCCAGCTTCTCAGCTTTCGACCAATGCCGTGAAATCGGCCCCATGTCTGCACCTTCCCCTTTGCCCTCCTGCCTCCTGGGGGCACGGAACAAGTGTTGGTCTGGTCCACATGGCGGTGGCCCTTCCGCCTGCTAGGGAGCAGCCTTGTAGCAGAGAGAGACTGTCATGCTGATTCAGGAGGGACTCAAAGGCCAGGTGGCAGAGAAGGTGAGGAGGTGGACAGGGGTCTCAGTACAGGCATCTCCAAGATGTGCCAACAGATTGGGGGAGGGGTGGTGTAGAGAGAGAAGCCTCAAGGAACCTCCCAGGCTGCACACCTGGACACCACCTGTCCCCCGTCCTCAGCTGGAGATGCTGCAAGAAGAGTGGCCAGGACCTCGGAGTCCAGCCACCAGCAGGTTCCTGGACACCTGTGTGGAGACACACCTAGCAGTGCACACACCCCACCTGCCAACGCGAGGGTCAGTGGAGGCCCATGGTATGGCATGTGTTCTCTGTGAACACTGCTTGGGTGTCTCTTCAGGCAGATGTGGATCGGCCAGGATGGAGGGACCTGCTGTGGGGACAGGGACAGATGGCGTCACCTGCAAGGTGGGTGGTTCTGGTGACCAGGAGCTCAGTAGTGGCATGGCAGGTGGCCCTGGTGGGCTTCTAGAGGTCTTAGCAGGGGCTGCAGCTATCTGAGTACACCCAGGACCACAGAGGAACCAGAGTCCAGGGAGATGGCACACCAGCCACAGGAAAGCATGAGAGGGAGAAGAGGAGAATCTGGAGCCAGGACTGAGTCCGGGAAGATGGTGGACACGCATTGGTGCACAGGGAGAGCTGCGTGAGCGGGTGGAACTCTCCAGCCAGCCCAAAGGCGGAGCCAGGCCGGGGCAAGGGCCACATCACCCAGGAGGAAGGCATCCAAGTTGGGAGTGTGAGGAGGTGGAGTGTGGGGTAGGGACAGCAGAAGGAAGGGGAGACCCAGGGTCAGTGCCAGGGAAGGCTGGGAGCTCAGCGGTCTCCATGCTCGGCACCCCAAGGGCAGGTACCATGTCACCTGCAGGTGACACTCCAACCGACGAGGCTCAGACCCAGATGCACTGGAAGGTCTGTGCGCTCACCAGTGGCCCACAGGATGTTTATGAGCGCGTTCCAGTCCCCTCAAGAGCCACAAAGCTCCACGAGTCCCACTGGTAACCAGGCTCTGGAGACGACCCCATGAAGGCAGGTGAGCCCAGGACAGGGAGGCAGGGGATCGGCCAAGCCTAGGGAAGCCTGGAGGGCTGCAGTCCAGGGTCCATCCTCTGGGGCTCCATGGGTGTTTTACAGCCAGATCAGGAGACAGCGTCCCTCGCTTCTGTTGGGAACACGTCTCTGGTGATGGCTTTCTCCGCCACGGCCGAGCAGGGCAGCCGCAGCTCTTAATGGCAGGGTCCCACTGGCTCTCTGCTCCCAGAGCTGGAGCTGCGGCGTCTTTCTGTGGAATTCACACACTGCTGAAGTCACACCCTGCTTTCTGAGTTGTCCCAGGCTGGCCTTGGTTTCCTTGGCATCCAGGTGACTACACTGATGTCTCCAGGTTCCAGAGAAATGGCCAGGCCAGCAGAGGCTCTAGGGTATGAGAATGGACGTCTGCACAGGCCAAGAAGGGAGTTCGGCTCCCTGCCTCATCTGTCCTGTGAACAGCAAGGGCCTCAAGGCCCTGCGGGACTCAGTGTGAGGGGCTCCTGGACAATGCCAGGTGGGCGGCAGAGTCCAGCTAAAGTACCGAGTCCCAGGCTCAGCTCCTTGGCTGGGACAGACCACCCCAGCCACCCAAGATGTCACGGTAGAGGAAGCTCAGTGGGGTGCAGGGAGCTGTGTGCCCCTTCACCCCTCTTCCATAAACCCAAAGCTATCCTAAGCTGACAGGTTCATGTAAATTAGAAAAGACAGCCCAGCCCCGAACCTGGCCTCCAGCCGAGGCTGCTGATCAGCACAGTGGTGTTTCAGTCCAGTCTGCGCCTCAGTCCAGAGGCTGCTGGGATCCCCTCCCTGCCTCCACTGGTGGCTCACCCAGGGCCATCAGGAAAGGCCAATGACTCCAACTTGGTCGGAAGTTGAGAATCTCCTTCTCCTTCTCCTTCCCTGACTCCAGGCAAACCATGAAACCAGGCACCTGGCGGCTCAGGTAGTCCTGACTCCATGAGATGACCCCCAAGATTTCCACTCAGGCAGCAACATCCAAGGCCCCAGGGCTGTGGAACCCTCTGCCCTGTGGTCCCCTCCTGCCTCCTTCCTCCAAGGCCCAGCCATCAGCATGGAGGGATGGGAAGTCTGTGGGGTCTCCTGGTCCAGTGGGGTCCTGCGCTTGCCCAAGGAAGGAGAGCTGGCCAAGACGTTGAGCCCATGGGGCAGACTGTGCAGAACCAGGTGTCCCTGGACATGGCGAGCCTGGGCAAGACGCCTGGTTCCACTTCTCAGAAGTTACCCTGTATACGTAATCCTACTTGTGGGTAGCAGGGCTTGACCCTTGTGAGTTTCAGCATTACTTATGATAATGAAAAATCGGAAACAACTAAATGTTAAGCAACAAGGAATCGCATAATATGCACTGCTGCATCCATAGCAGGGAGCCATCTGAGCCGTTAGGTCAGGCGGTGGAGAGCGTTCACTGACAAGGAGGACAGCTGGGAGGTCTGCCTGGTGGTGAGGGGGAACCACAGAAAGCCCTGGCGTGGCCACCGTCCTCTTCATACAAAACCCGCCCTGGATGTAGACCAGAAGAAAACTAACTGGGGTTGTTCTTGGGTGGCAGTACTTTGGGGTACTTTCCATCTTCTATGTGCTTCCAAATTGTCTGTCTGGCTGTGCGTTCATTTTCATAATCACATTTTTAAAGTTCAAATCCAATAACGTGACTTGCTACTGCATTGCAGAGCCAGCTCACGGGAGGAGGAGGAGGCGTTTAGACTGCAGGTGGCATCCATGTGTTCTGGTTAGCTGGTCCCTTTTCCGATGCGTTTCCAGGGCAGAGGACAGAGGGGAAAGTCTGGCATCACCTGGTGCCTCCAAATGGGCATCCACGAAAGAGCCACACCAGGGTCCAGAATGCTGGGTGAGGCTGGGCTGCCCCCACACCCGTGGCGTCGCCGTGGTGCTCACCGGCACAGGAGCTGGGAAGAGGCGGGGTTCTTGACGGGCCCTCAGGAGCAAGGGTGCAGCGGCAGAACCATGGGCTGTGCATGTGACAAGCCCTGGCTCCAGCAGGGACCTTCCCAGGGAGAGCCCAGTGTCCTCAGTGTCTTGAAACGTCCCTCCTCCACCATTGCCATGGCCACTGGCCTCAGATGCTTCTGGTAGCAAAGTGAAGCACGTGGACAAAAACGTCTGTGTGGGGTCAGAGGCTCGGGCCCGATCCCCAGCCTGCCCGCCAGCTGCCTGTCCTGGCCGGTCCCTGGCCTCTCCCTGGCTGAGTTCACACCAGCAGAGGCAGGGATGCTCCTGAGTGACGGAAGGAGCGAGACGGCCCGCCCGGCCTGTTACCAGAACACCGCCAGACAAGGCCCTTTCCTCTCCTTTCCTCTTCCTTCCCCTCCTTCCAGGCTCCTCTCTGCCTCCCTGGGTCCCCGCTACTAGGGTGGTGCTTCCAGGATCTGAGGGGACCAGGTATGTCCTGCCCCACAGGGCCTTCCCCTCTCCCCAGCCGTCCCTTACCTGACCACCCTGCCCGCACCCGCCACAGGTCACCCGTAGCTCCCCAGAGCAGGACTCTGCCCACCTGAGCCTCGCTAACTAGAACTCTCTCGCCCTCCCCTCTCCCTGGTGAGTCCTTAGTTAAAGGTGTCAAGGCTCTAAGAGGGGCCAAGGCCCCAGAGAGGCCCTTCCCGGTGCTGGTTTGCTGAGGGAAGATGGGGGCAGGCCGTGGGGAGGGCCCCAGCCACTCGTCTCCCCTCCACGGGGATTAGCGTGTGGAGCACAGCAGCCCACAGGTGCCCTGGGGCAGGGCTGCAGGTGGGAAGAGGCTGAGGACTGGCCTCCCCTGGGGCTGCCTCCCCACACCTCAGCTTGACACTTCACTAGTCCTGCCAGCAGTGACAGGTTGGAAGGAGTATGGCTGTCGCAGGTGAGACGGGACAGGACAGGGCAGGGCTGTGCCAGCCCTCAACCACCAGATCACACACTCCCTGCCATGGCGCCTGGGACCACAAGGCCTTCACAGCATCAGGCTGGGACTCTGAGGTGACCCCAGCACCAGGAGGTGGTGCGCAAACAACAGCAGTGGGACTGGCTGGCCCCCGTTGAGCTCTGGAGACAGGAACATGGACAGGAGTCTGGGGTCTGGGAAGGGACTCCTTAGACCCATCAGTGACAGATGGCCAGGGACACCCTACCCCACCCGGCGCTGGCTCTGAGGTCAGCTGACCCTGTTTCTTCTGCAGAGGAGGCTGTGGTGCCCATCAGCCTCCTGTTCAGCACGTGTCAGCCCAGATCCTTCAGCCACTCCACGCCTGGCCCCCTGAACGGGCAATGGGAGAGTGTCCACCACCCACCCTTGATGGCGTTGCCCTGGGGTGCCCTCAGGACAGCCCACGCTTGCTGAGGCTCTCCCACCAGGGCCTGTGGTGAAGAGGAGGCAGGCTCCCCAGGGATTGTGCCCGGGACCCCCTCAGGGCACCCACAGCTGATGCTCTGCCCTGGGGCTGCCGCCCTCGAGTTTGCCAGCTCTGCTGAGCCCAGCCGGACCTAGCAGGACCCCCTTCCTTCCCACTCGCCCCCACAGGCGCAGGAGGGGACCTTCTGACTGTGCAGAGCCTCACTCTGCTTTGGTACTGACTCAGAGTGAGCAGTGCCACCCACGCACCCTGCCTCTCACCGCCCTCCCGGAAGGGGTCATCTGAGCCCTGCCTGGGCCTGCGGTGGCCCCACCGGTCGCCTTGGCAACAGGCACCTCTGCTAGCAGCAGCAGCTTCAGACTGTGGGTAGGAGGATGTGGCCTCTGGGTGGTGAGGCGGGGGGCCTGGCCTTTCCAGCTCTTTCCCACCAGGCTGGGATGTGAGCTGAGACGCACACCTCACTACAGCCTTCAAAAGGAAAGACTGCTGCAGCCGTGGAGGGACTGGGCGGCCTCGGAGGGTGGGCAGGCGTCAAGCTCCTGGGCCCCTATGCAGTCCAGGGTGAGCACCACCAAGCTTCTCTAAGTGGGCCCTGACCCCCTTCGGCATCACCTGGGAGCACGCTGGGAAGGCTGACTCTCATTTCAGCACCACAGACTCGGGACTCTGGGAGGGGGACTGAGACACCCTTCAGGCCACCCCGATGCATAATCATGGTTGAGGAGCAGATTGTAGAAAGATTGAGTCATTTCAGGCTGGCAGCAGGCATGGTGACAGTCCCAGGAACTGCCCCCTGTCCGGGCCACCCACCCCCACCTGGACTCACGCAGGACGCAGTAGAGGCCAAGCTGCTCGTAGCCACCGCAGCAGTCAGTCACGTTCCTGGACTCGGGGACCGCCACCGCCAGGTACTGCGTCCTGTAAACGGTCTTGGGGCACCGCCTCCACGGGATCCAGCCACCGCAGGACGCGAGGGTTACGTGGGAGGTCTGCACGGCCTCCACCCTCTGGACGCTTCGGGTCTCTAGGTGGCTGCACAGCTGGTAGCTCAGCAAGGACAGGCCCTTTTCTAAGCGGGATGGGCAAGAGGGTGGGACCAAAGAGGAAGAGCAGCAGCGTCAAGTCAGTGCCGTTGCATGGACGGCCACCTCTGCAAGAGCCAACAGACAGGATGGCCACAATCTGGGTGCTCAGACTCAGCCACCTGCCAGCCATGCCTTGGCCTCCTGTGCTGAGAGTCATGAGGAATGGTGCATCTGCACCCTCCTTAGCCCCAAGAAGCCCTCCTTTCCAGAGCAAGCCGCCAACCGGGCTGCTCCTGCCTCCCACAGCCCAGGGCTCTGACAGACGGGGAAGACACCGAAGAATCAAACCCAGGACGTCACGCCCCTGCCCCGTTCTCTACCCCACATGTCTGAGTCTGCAGCCGTAGAATCTCGCGCGCGTCTGCCTCACGAGCCTCAGGCTGGGTGGTGGGACACGGTCAGGCAGTGACTCCCTCCCTCCCACCAGAGGCCTGCTCGTGCCAGGCAGCGGGCGGTGGCAGCTTTTGTGCAATAAAGAGGAAGATAAATAGCCAATACCATGACCACGAGTGAGAGGTACGTAATAATGAACCCACTGCGACCGTCACTGTGGCCACGTCACCCTGCCTATGGAGCCTCCAGCTCCCCCACGAGCCCTGAGCATCTCTGCCCCCAAGCCTGGCTCCTCCACGATGCCCTTCGTCAGTATGACCACTGTTCTTGAGACTTGGGCTCCGTGGCATTTGCCAGCCCTCTGCCTCTTTATCATTGTGTCCCCCCAGGTGGCTCCTGGGGCTTCCCATCCTCCCAGGGAGCCTCTGTCACCTCATGTCACTGAAGCTGCTTGGGGTAAAATTGTATTTCTCTAAAATATGCTCAGGTGCTAGCCCCCAAGAGCTCAAGAGGTGACTAACTGGAGATGGGCTCCCCCTCAGCTCCTTAGCACCAGCAGGCCCTGCCCACTGGACCTGGGCACGGGCTGACCGAGCGGCTGACCAGGGCCTGTGTCTTCAAATCCTCAGCCCCCAAGCCCTCTGACTCACTGGGCTGCAGCCTGTGGCTAGGGCCAACACCACGACTCACTTCCCTCCATGAGCAACTGGGTGAATTGCCGGGGAGGAACTCAGAGACGGGCAGAAATAATCCTAAGAGAGCAACTGCCTTTGTCCCCAGGCCAGATCAGCACCTCTGCAACACTCGCCCTGAACCTGGGGTGACCCACAACATGCAGCAGGTGAGACCTGGTAAGAAGCGGGACAGAGCCATCCCTCGGCCTACTGATGGAAGGGGTGCAACTCCTCCTGGGTGGAGTGCCAGCCGGGAGAGCAAGCCCCTCCCGCCAAGGCTGAGCAGCTGTCTTCCTGGGGGCCGCAGTGTCCCAGTCACCCCCTCAGGGGACTCTGGGGGTGGGGGCGACCTGTTCCTCCTTGCCAATGTCCACTATGGAGGGCACAGAACCCCTTGTGATGTGAGATGGGGCAGAAGTTGGGGTCTGGGGTGTGGGTGGCTGGCCAAGAGCTCAGCTGAGAGAGTGGCAGAGTCAACCTGGGCTCAGACTTAGTGACCGTTCTGAGCAGGACAAAGCCTGAGGTGCCCACCTAAGGTAGGTGTCCACCGAGCCACGGTCCCTGGTGTCCAGAGAGCCACCTGGCTCCACCTGCTCACCACAGGTTCCAGCTGACGGCCTGCAGGGCCTCCTGCTGGCACACGTGTGTGTGTGTGTGTGTGTGTGTGTGTGTGTGTGTGTGTGCGCTCGCACACTCACACGCTCTCACACAGGCTCCCACCTGCTCCCACCCGCTGTCGTCTCCAGGGAGCTATAGTTGATTTGGAGACAACGTGGGTCTCTTCAGACTCCTGATTGAACAAGAGATTTTTTAAAGAAAATAAATTTAAAGCTTGGACTCTCAATTTCTTGCAATCTGTGGTTTCAGAAGTCCAGGGGGTTCTGTTTGTTTGTGGAGCCGGGATGGAACCAGGGTGCTGAAAGTAAACTCTGGCCCTGAGCTGCGCCCAGCCCTGTGGTGCGCTTCCACGGCAGCCGCACACCCTGCGTCTCCTGAGGCTTCGGCCAGCGCCCTTCCCACCCTCCACTCCATGGTATCAATTCCGCACTTAGGATTGTGTGGCCAAGGGCAAGTCCTAACCTCTCTGGTGCCTGTCCCGACCTATCATCCAGGACTTCAATACCTCCAGATCAAGAGATATCTCTGAGAGCTCGCTGTCCCCAGCGGGGTCCCAGGACCCACACAAATGCAGTTTCAGGCCCCACCCTGCCTACTGCCAGCTCTGAATCTGCATGTAACCCCATGGACTCCCGGGCACCCAGGGGCACGCTGCCGCTGAGGGAGTGCTCCTTCTGGAAGTTCGCAGGGTGCTCCCCACTCTGCCGCCTCGCCAGCCAGGAGCAAGTCCCCCTCTCCGAGTAGAAACAGCCTTGCCTGCCCAGGTGCCCAGAGGTGCTGTCCTTATGAGACCCACTCCCAGGGAGCCCCTTCCCGAAGAATCACCCGAGTTGAGCCCAGGTGCCTCACCTGTGAAGCCGCTGGCCTGGCTCAGACCCACAGTACTGGCCAAAGCCAGCAGGACCAGCCCCAGAGTCCTGGGCATCCTGCAGCGGTGTCAGTGGCCACGTAGGACCCGGGGCTTCCAGCGCAGCACCAGGAGTCCTCGGCAGAACACACAGGGCCTGTATCGCCTGGGCCCGAGGAAAGGCCCTCTGTCCCCTGTGCCGCTGGTGGTGTGATGGCTTCAGAGGCAGCGCCTGCTGGGAGCAGCCCTATGGCTGCTCATCAATGCCTGCCACTGCTACTGCGGTTTCCCTGGGGGCACCTGCGTGCCACAGCCTATTCTTGCTCCAAGCAGATGGCATCTTTAGGAAAGGTGAGCGGCCACAGCTCCAGTCGCATCGCTGGGTCCCATCTCGCTGTTACGCAGAAAATGCGCTGCAGACCCAAATCTGAGCCCCCCATCAAGTGTGAAGTATTCTCTTTCCCTCTCGTTGCAAGCTGGCAGGAGAAGACAGGGTCGGATCAAAGTGGTACATCAGAGGCAGAAAGGCCTCCCTCACAGCCCAGGTCCAAAGGCAGGAGTGTGTTCACCAGCCCCCACCAGACCTGCTCCTGAGGACTGCGGGCGGTGTTCACACAGAGGCTCCCGACCCGGGACGGGAAGGGACAACCACCTCGAGGATCGGCTGCAAGTGGAGGGAAAGAGAATCATTGCAGAGGATGCAATACTGAAGAGTTGGGAAAGGCCCAGCGTGAAGATATTTCAGCAGCATTAAGAAAGAGTGAGCCCCGTAAGCTCAAAACAAGAACTCATACAACTCTGCCTGCAGGAAGGTCTCAACCCTAAGCTTATATGACAGTGAACAAAATCCAGGGAAGATCACGGGAAGAAAAGAGAACCTTTGGGGGGTGGTAGAATCATAGGAGACATATTTTATTTCAGTAATTGGTATGCTAAATGTGAAGTGGAGCCGGGCGTGGTGACGCACGCCTGTAATCCCAGCACTTGGGAGGCTGAGG
>JAJEJO010000701.1:219457-270074 GCA_020662805.1 Glaucomys volans | reverse complement strand
TCTCCCAGGGACGGTTCCCCAACGCCCCTGCTCGCGTTGCCATGTCTCCGGTCTCCGTAGGCTGATCTCCCAGGTGACCCCCTGCTGCGCTAGCATGGCCACAGCTGCATGTCAGAGGCCATGGCAAGAACTCGGGAGAGAAGCTGGAAATAACCACAGCCAAGGGCGCTGCACACGGGGATGCTGGAGGCTAGCTAGGCCAGTGCCCTTTACCAAAGACCCAAGCTGGCGGGGACCGCCCACAGACCACAGGTAGTGCAGGTTAAAAAGGAAGAGTTCCGTAAGGAGAGAACCCACTCTAAACTCCCATGTTCCAGGAAAGCAATCTGATTAGCATTAGAAGAATAAACAGAAAAGAATTACTTATGATTTGAGTGAATTCAAACATTTAAAATGCAAGCAGAGCCAGGCGTGGTGGCACACGCCTGTAATCCAAGGGACTTGGGAGGCTGAGTCAGGAGGATCGCATGTTCAAAGCCAGCCTCAGCAACTTAGCGAGGCCCTAAGCAACTCAGTGAGACCCTGTCTCTAAATAAAATACAAAATAGGGCTGGGCAAGTGACTCAGTGGCCAAGTGTCCCTGAGTTCAATCCCTGGTTCCAAAAATAAATAAATAAATAAAATAAAATAAAATGCAAGCAGAATCTGCTTTTTATGTTCCGTCTCCTTTCCTCACACTCTTCGTACTTGAAAGGCGTGAGAGCTACTTTTTGTGTAGTGGCTGCTGTATCTTCACTGTCCCCGTCAAATCCCATTAAGGGTTTTGTTGTTGTTGCTTTTGCTTTTCTTAAATTTTTAATTGATTTTATTTGATCTGATGAGCCGTACATGGCGATGCACTGACGCATTTTGATAGATCATACGTGGATACGTGTGATCTCTCATTTTTCTGACTACACATATGGTAGGATCGCGTCACTCATGCAGAACCTGCTTCACGATATCGAACTCACCCTCCCTCAGGACTTGCTGCTGTGATGCAGGACAGTTCCCGTGACGTGTGGAGGTGAATCAGGGACGACGTGTCTAAAACTCCTTTTCCCTGAGATTCACGACCACCCTCTGGTGCGGGTCCTACACCAGGCCGGTTCCCTGGGAAGGGCCAAGGTTCAGGAAGGCATGTGGTGGGGACAGGGACCCCCCCTCGTCCCCACCTCCCGTTCCACTCCAGAGGCTGCCTGGTCCCTCTGGAGAGAGCATGGCTCCATCCACCCCAGGACAGAGAGAAGGCAGCCCCGCTGCCCAGTCCAGGACAGGGAGGAGGTCATCCTGGCCGGGGCCCTGGCAGTAGCTTGGAATCATCTTCACGCTCACTCTGTCATTCAACTCCTATCAGGAAAAGCAAACCAAGTCAGCAGTTTCTAGATAGGTCTCCCTGTCAATCACTCCTCCACAGAGGCACAGCAAAAGGCGAGTGTGTGTGTGTGGGGGGTGTTGTGAGAGTGTGTGAGTGTGCGAGCACATGTGTGTGACTGTATGTGTGTATGAGTGTGTGAGAGTATGTGTGTCAGTGTGTTTGAGTGTGAGCGTGTGTGAGTGGGTGTGTGCAAGTGTGAGATGTGGGTGAGTAGGTGTGCGTTTGTGTTCGGAGTCCACACTCAGGCCTTCTGCTCCGCCTGTTAATTTGGCTGATGTCCGTGGGGGCGTCCCACCTTCCTGGTTGGGGAGGCAGCTGCACCCCGAGCAGCAGGAAGGGCTCCTGGGTGCCAGCAGGGAGCCCCGCCGCTGCCAGGATGCACCTCAGCAGACAGACCACGCCCAGCTGCACGGTGCCCACCCAGGCGAGCAGGGAGGCCACTGTGAGCGTGCCAGGGTGAAGGACCCACACGCACACATGCACACGCAGGGCACGCTCACCCAGCTCACTCACACTCTGACGTGTTCCAGCTCACACGTTCACACTCACACCGCGCTCACATAGGCACATCTCCCACACCCGCTCACTCTCGGCACTCACACTAGCTCACGCACATCCGCACACTGCCTGCACACTCACATACACACACACACACACATGAGTGCACAGACGCCAGGTGAGGAAGGGCCTGTGGCCTTGGACACGGTCTCTGCCCCCGTGATTCACCTCCATCCGCTGGAGGGCGTGAGGCCCACTCCTGACGGCCCTTCCTCACCTCGGATCTGAGTGCTGTGCCCTGTGTGCTCACGGAGCTTCCACAGACCAATGCAAAAGGGCACAGCTGTTGTCCCCCTGTGGCTGGAGTGTGTCCACAATCGTGGTTCCAGGATGTGGCAGTTGTGTCTTGGGGACAGGTGAGCAGGGCCGTCATAAGGTCCTCCCACTGGCCCAGGGCTGGGAGGGTGAGGAGGAGCCCACAGCCTCCTTCCAGGATCCTGTCCCCAGGCAACCCCAGGAGCCTCCCCTTGGGAGGAGAGGGAGAATGGACAGGGATGGGAGGGCTGGCAGCAGCTCCATCCAAGGGAGCTGTCCTGGCAGAAGCAGGGACCCCCGGAGACACCCATACTGTCCCGTCTGCAGGAGTAGACGCCCTCCCCGCCTCCTGGAGTCAGTGTCTGCCCTGCTCGCTGGCAGGAGCAGGGGAGGTGCTGGTGGAGGTGAGAGAAGCCTCCTCTCCAGGAGCCCGGCAGGTGGGACTCATTTCCAGGGAGAGCCAGCAGGGTAGACAGGGGCAGTGATGAGCCAGGAGCGGATTCATGAAACTGAGAAGCTGTGAGCTTGGAGGGGGTCTGGGCTAAGCTGGATGTGCTTCCTGCCCACTTCCGGTGGCTCCCTGGTAATCGCAGGCACTAAGATGGGGCTTCTTGGGGTGCGGGTGGGGGCCATCTGGGAGGCAGCCTCCAGCTTCTCTGCAAGGCTGTCACAGATGTTCCTGGGGACCCTCCTGGGTCCTCCTGGGGACACAGGGCTCCCTCTGGGTCAGCTTGTCTCTTTCCTGTCCAAGGAGTTGGGGACAGAAGGCAGCCGTGGCCCTGGTGTTACGGGTATGGTGGCTGCCCTTGCTGCCCTCAGAGCCACTCGAGGAGGGACCCAGAAACCCGGGGGAGGAGGGGCAGGTGTCCATGCCATGGGAGGGTAAGATGACTTTCGAAGTATGTTCCGCTCTGCTGCAAGGAGGCCTGTGTGCCGGGGGCTTCTGAAAGACCCTCCTGCCCTGGGTGGGGCACACGCCCACCACCCGGCAGTGCCACCTGGGGCTGCCGGGAAGGTGAGCAAGCGGCCAGGTGTGCCATCCTGGAGGCTGTGCAGAGCAAGCTGTGTCCCCACGGGTGCATGTGCTGGAGCTTGGTCCCCAGCGGGACGGTGAGGAGAGGCCCGGTGGGAGGTGGTAGGGACATGGGGGCTCACGACTGTCCTCAGGAGGCAGGACAGCTTCGCTGCCCTGCAGAGCAGGCTGCCAGGGAAGCAGCGGCTGCCCCGCCCCGCCTCTCACTTCCTGTCTCTCTGTGTGACTCCTGTGCATACGCCCCTGCCGTGCGCTGCCACCCACCATGCTGCGGTGCGGTCAGAGGACCCTCACCAGAGGCCCAATACCTGGGACTGCTGGCCTCAGATTTTCAGTCTCCAAACTGTGAGCTAAATAAACCTTTTTTTTCCACCAAGAACTCAACCTCCAGTATTTTGCTATAGCAACAGAAAACAGACTAAACTGCCCCAACCTGGAGTTGGAGCGGTAGGAGATACCTCCACGGGGGTCAACTCCAAAACTTCCACCCACCTGCCCTGGGGATCTGGTGACTCAGTGTCCCCCTTTGCCTTGGATGCAGGTGCCTCTTAGGATGAAAGGCCTTCATCACCTACACCAGAGAGCCTGTGGACACCAGGGTGGGTGGTCAGTACTGGGAAGATTTCCAGGAAATACCAATGACTGACCCCAGCCCAGGAAATGCCTGAGGGTCTCAGGGAGGCAGCTGGGGAGACTCCAGGGGCCTGCAAGTTTGAAAGTTCTTGCCCAGTTAACCCAGGACTGTTCACAATGGAAAATGGAAGGAGGCACCCTTGGTCAAGGTCATCCAGGTGGTGAGATAGATGAACAAGAGTCCTTGCAAAACATGTCCATATCCCCAGCCTGTGCCTGGGAGCTCAGTTAGAAATAAGGTCTCGTGAGGATCTGGGGACAAAGCCGTCCAGGTTTAAGTAGACCCTGAGTCCAGGGATGGATGTCCTAGGAGGAAGGAGAGGGAGGGAGACGCACGCGGGACAGGAGACAGGGAAGGGAGGTGCCTCCGCGGTCCATGAAAGGCAGGGAGGGTCGGCAACTCCAGAAGCGAGGGCAAGCGAGGGACAAATGCCCTTGGCGCCTCCAGGGGGACAGGCTGCCCACACCTTGGTCTCAGGCGGGCAAGAGAACAAGGCCCTGTTGTTGAGGCCTCCTCTGTGGCGCTTTGTTCCGGGGCCCCAGGATGCGCCCGTTGGTCGGATGCGTGGCCTCCTCCAGGGGACCCTGGGATAGGGTCCTCCCACCTGCCCTCCTCCACACCCCACCAACCCCCAGTTCCAGGAAAGTTCGCCCAGGGTGAACAATGCAAGGTGCTCAGTGCACGTGGGGCTTGTGGGCGACAGT
Source organism: Glaucomys volans (assembly GCA_020662805.1). Classification (NCBI taxonomy): domain Eukaryota; kingdom Metazoa; phylum Chordata; class Mammalia; order Rodentia; family Sciuridae; genus Glaucomys; species Glaucomys volans. The sequence goes on along the minus strand of JAJEJO010000701.1, from coordinate 265,533 downwards.
GTATCAGGACCGCATCCGCCTGAAATGACGTGGCCGGGGCTGGTGTCCTTGAGCCTAGGGCCGCTGAGCCTGTGGTGTGCGTGGCGGGCTCTCAGGAAGCTCTCCTTGGGTGTTGGTGAGTCAGACCCTGGAGTTTCTTAGGCCCAGCTCACCTTTCTCTGCCAGAGAAAGGTGCCTCCCTTTGACCCAGTGTGCCTGTGACGCTTCCTGTCCCCCGCTGGCCTGCAAGGACAGGTGTGCGCAGGGCTGGGTGCATGAGCTCAGCCGCTGGCTCAGCTTCCCGTGTGCCCAGCACAGCCCTGCCGCCTCCCTTGCCAGCCCTCTGCCTCTTCCGTCTGGACCTTCCCTCACATTCCACTTCTCGTAACGTCAACAGGGAGAGGTTTGGGAACATTCGTTGTGTCCCAAATCCTTTATGCCTGTTGGACCGTCCCAGCATTTGGGGCGGCAACCTTAGCAGGCCAGAGAGGATGCCAGAAGCCCAGCTCTGGGGGTAATCCAGAGCCAAACCCAGCCCTGTCTGCCCACTGCCTGCCATGGTCCCGTGACAGCAGAGGCAACTGGTCCTGAGAAACGGCAGTCCAAGGAGCCCAAGGTGATGTGGTTAACAGTGACGTGACTGCCACCAATCCCTGGATTTTCTGAGACAAGCGATGGGCCCAGAGCCTCATGGGTGCTGAGAACACACCAGAGCCTCCCCGCCAGGTGCAGCTGGGAAGGCTGGTCCTGCCCACAGCGGAGGGGGCCCACAGGAGCAGGTGGCCACGGCCTGCGCCCTGGGCATGCTGCAAGTGCCGGCCCCCTGGAGGCTGTGGGATGGAGCGTGAGGCTGCTCTGCCGCTGACTCTCACGTGGAGAGGAAAGCATGCCTTCTCAGGTCGTGCCCAGCCCCGAAGTTTCAACTTCTGGAACAGCTCAGAGGAGAGGCAGAAAACAGGAAGTGAGAGCTGGGGGTGGGCGGGGTGGGGAGAGGTGATGCGGAGCACCCACATTTGAGAAGGATGGAATATACCAGCAGGGGCGGGCAGCCCTCGGGGTTCTCTTGGACAGGGAGCTAACTGCCCAGCTGTGGGGAGGGCACTCTGCCCTGGATTCCCTCCTCCCACGGCGCTCAGCACATCTTCCTTGGGCCACTGCTGGGCACTTGGTAGAGGACGGGCTCACCAGTCCCACAAAGCCTTTGGTGATGAGTCTGAGCCGACCTCCACACTATGCAGGAGGCCTTCCCAGAGGCCGGGTCTCTTCAGACGTGCTCAGGTTAAGAGGACACACACTGCAGCCCAGTGGCCCTGGCAATGTGGTTCAGGTGCCCACGAGAAGGGGAGTGTGGACACGGGCACCAGAGAGAAGGCGGCGGGACCACAGAGTCTGGAGTGGCCTGAGAGCCGAGGATGGAAGGGCCAGCCACCGCAGGAGCTGGAGGCAGAAGGACCCCCTTGCGCCTTCGGGTGGGGGGCAGGCCCGTAAACACCCTGATCTTGGACCTCCTGCCTCCAGAGCTGTGAGAGAATGCCTGCTGTTTAGGCCCCGACTTCCTGCACTTTGCTGTCGCTGTCCCAGGAAAAGAGCAGCCCAGTGGGGAACACTGCTTGAACGTGACCCCACAACCAGCGCGCCCAACAGCCCCGGGCACAAAGGCTGGGGCCTCGGGGAGTGGGGCAGCTGGGCCTTCCTGAGGAGCCTCAGAGGCTCTGGGGCAGGAGCCTGGTCCACGCAGGAACAAACGGAGCACAAGACGGTCCTGCCCCTGCAGACCGCAGGCCAGGCCAGTCCTCCCCTGCCTGGTGCCCAGGGCCAGGTGGCACCTGAGTGCTGCTTCTCTCTCCAAGTGGGCACTGAGGCAGTGCCAGCAGTAGCAGGCCTCAGTCACCTACAGTACGGCACAAGGTTCTGCATTCCCTGCCTGGGGGTGGGGTGACAAAGGACGGAGGCCTCCGTGTCACTCGGGGTGAGTCAGAGAAGGTTGACTTAAATTTCAGCAGGAGGAATTCAGGTCAGATGGCGAGGGCTGTTAAGCCCTGGAATGCCTCGCTGGAGGCTGTGACAGGGGACGCTGCCCGGGGAAGCCCTCCAAGGTCCCAGCCTCTGTACCTGAGACGCTAACTTCAGAGAAAGGGCGGTGACTTCAACCACGGGCAGACAGCGATCGCCCAGCTCTGAGGAGCATGGAACAGCCACAGCTACGGAGGGAGCTGAGGAGCAGCCGCCCTTGTGAACGCAGGTCTAACCTGATCGCCGCGCACATTCTGAATGTCCTGGAGGGTCTGGGCCTGGGTCCGCGTCCGCAAACAAGGCAGCATCGGGCTTACCGGCAGCTGGTGCTGGGGGCCATCACTCGCAGACCCCAGGGCGCCATCCCTGCTCCCTGGAGGAGCAGCTTCCTCGCTCCCTCCTATGATCAAGTGCAAGGGCAGCTGCAGATGACCTCGTGTGCTTACCTTGTGACATGTGCAGTGCCAGCTACAGCCGCCAGCTAAGCGTGAGGCCCCCAGCCACCATCACTTGCCCTTGGCTGACTTTCAGGAGGACAGGCAGGAGGGGCACCTGGTCTAGGGTGAAAGCACACTGGACCCAGAGGAGAGCTGCTGGTGCTGCTGGAGCTGTCTCCACGGGGGCCACAGGCAGGGGACACTAGGCCTGACACCAGGGCGGTGCTCAACGCAGCCCAGCAGTGGCCAGTGGGTGACAGTGTGGATCTCAGAGCACAGACGCATGGAGGGAAGGCAGGGCCGCGTGAGGAGGCCAGCCTCAGGGAGGTCCTCCAGGGGTGGAGGGGCCAGGACCCTGAGCCTGGAAAGGGCCGTCCAGGGGCAGGGTGGGCACGGGGCAGATTCCCAGAAGCAGAGCAGAGGCAGAGCTGAGCCACAGGGACTGGTCCAGGTCCATGGCCAGCTGCAGTTCGAGGCCAAGTTCAGGCCTCAGAATTAGGGCCTGACCTGGAGGCTAACAGGAAGGACGTCAGGCTGTCACGTCAGGGTCAGAGCAACAGGGACAGGTGCTGAGCCAATCAGCCCCAGTTCCAATACCGAGTCCTCTCTGCTGCCCTCCTGTCCTTGCCACAGGGTCCTCCTTCCCCACACCCCAGGGATGGGGCTCCTCACCTCCTCTCGCCCTTGTCCCCTTTGTTCTTCACAATGACCTGGGCAAAGCTCTCCTTGCCCTGAGAGATGAGGGCAGCACAGGGAGGGGAATCCTGACCCAAGATCGTCCTCTGGAGCCCAGCCTGGGTCTGGTATGCACAAGTGCTCAATAGATGTTGAATGAACAGTCTGGGGGTGGCTCACAGGCACACGAGGGGATCCCCAGACACAAGCACACAAAAGTGTCCCCAGCCAGCTTCTCCCACCTTCCTCATCCTCGGGAAGCAGAGCGCCACAGCAGGGTCACCCAAGACAAGCGCGACCATGGGGACAGGCAGTGATGGCTCATGCAGGCTGCGTGCCCACCCTTGGAGATCACAAGGGGGAAAGTGGCTTTTCCTGAGAGGGAACTGAGTGTGAGCTGCTGGTCCTGCAGAGATGCTGAGGCTCCGGTGCCTTTGGTCTTGTTATCAGGCATCTAAAATTCTTAAAGGGTGGCAGTTCCCCTTAGAGCTGACCACTTTACAAACCACTAACCTACAACGACTCCCCGTTACACCATGAAGACGGGCGACGGCTCCCTCACAGCCCAGCCTCTGCCATCGCTCCCTCCACCCGCTTTGAGTTTCCAGGCACCCAAAAGGTCAGGCGTCAGAGAACCAGTATGGACACAGGGCTGGCAACACACAGGGGCGCCTTCTGAAGCCACTGGAAAAATCCTGAGCAGGGATTTAAACATAGAGCACTAATGGAACGAGCTGCAGAAGTCTGCTGGAAACGCACCCCAGCCAGGAGACGCCCTCCAAGGATGGCCGCTGACACCAAGGATTGGGTTACAGGGTCTTAAAACTTGGAATTTCCTTCCAGATGAGCTACTGCTTTTCCATTTTCCAAAGGTTCAGAGGTTTTTGTTAAGAATCATTTGAAGTGAGTTAGGAAAAACACGCCCTTCTCGAAAGCCCGGAGGTATGTGAGGAAAGCCCCCGCAGGGCTCCCCTGGGGAAGGGGGCTCAGGCCCCAGGCCAGCGTTTGCAAAGCCAGTGGGTGAGTATTTACCAAGAGTGCTCCGCGGTTTGGGTTTTGTATAAACAAAAGATGGGCTGATGAGAAGGCCAAATGGAAAGACCAGCTTGGAATGTCTGGCGGACTGGCGGAGCCACAGGGAACGAACGCTTTTCCATCCCTGAAGGAAAAGGTCAGGCGCCTGAGCTGTGACTGGCAGGGAGCCGGGGACCCACTCAGCAGGGGAAGAAGAAACCAACAGATGGGGCAGAGAGAAGGAAGAGACACCAATCGAGGGCAGGGTGGTTTGCACAGTGTCCCCTTGACATTATGTCCACCCAGAACCATAGGATGTGATCTTATTTGGAAAGAAGGCCTTTGCAGAGGTGATTATGGTAAGCATGGTCATCTGGACGAGGGTGATGGACCAGGTGAAGGGCACTCAGTGAGGATCCTGATAAAAGAGCAGAAGGGCACAGGGAGCAGGCAGAGAGGGGCAGCACCGCTGCAGGTCAAGGACCCAAGCAGCCCCCTGCCGGGAGACCAGAGGAGCCCTCAGGACCCTCAGCAGCAATGCGCGAAAGAGGGTCCTGCTCACGCCAAGAGCGAGATCTGTTTGCTCACAGAGGAGGACACCTCTGGACGCTAGAATGGCACCAACTTGCCAAGCAACACGCCCTCAAGATTGCCCAAATTATGACCCTGCTGCTGGACAGGCTGGGGGTGAAGCAGGCGAGCTTGGTTGGTCTGACGCTCTGCCCAGCTTCCCAGCTGAGGGTCTTCCCTGGGTTCATGGTCAGCATGCAGGAGGAGGGCAGCCTGGCCCGGGCAGCTCTGCCTGTGCCAGTCCTGAGACTGTGGTCATGGTGACCCCATCTTGCCAAGGGAGGGTCCAGCAGCTCTCGGGAGCATTCCAGAAATGAAACCTAGCGATGGAAGACGCAGCCTGCTTCAATGTCTCCTTTGGTCAATTCTGTGGACTAAAGTGGCCTTTGGTTATCCAGTGTGTCCTCTTGGAAGTGCAGTATCTTTCCAGGAAGGAATCAAGAGGAGAAGGAAAGAAGGAATGAAGAAGGAAGGGAGGAAGGAGGAGGGGAGGCGAGGGGTGAGGTCCGTCCCTGGAGGGCAGGGCTGGTCTGCCCTTCGCAGAGCCTCCCCTGCTGCCTTTAGTCACAGCTCCAACTCTGGGACTTGCTCCTGCAGGTGTGTGGCCATCTGTGCCCCTGGGAGCTCCAGTGGGGACATCTGTGGCTTGCCCTCATGCCTCAGGGATGACCAGAGTGAGACCCTCTTGCCACCTGCAACCTGAGACTGGTGCCCAGGGGAGGAAGGGCAGAGCCCCCACACCGACTGCATGTGGCCTGCTTGCTGCCCCCAGCATGCACCCACAGACGTCCCAAGCACAGGCCCTGACTTGTCTCCTTGCTCCAGCGATGTTTCCACTGGACCACAGGGTTGTGCCTGTGGTCCAATGGACACCCAGCTGCCAAGGAGCGGGCTGTGTGGTGGGCAGTGAGGCTGCAGTCTAATTCCTCTTGTGGCTCTCCTTGCTCCTCCTTCCTCTGCCAAGGCCTCTGACTGCCTAGGCTCACGACCCCCTCCTTCTCCCCACTCGTTCCACCCCAGAGAGCAGGAAACACCCATGTACACATGGAGGGACGTGGTGGGACAGGGGCAAGGCCTACCCCTCAGATGCCTGTCATGCTACCCCCCTGATGCCCACCCTGCAGCCTCTCCCACAGGACTAACCCCAGCTAAGATGCAAGTCCTCGCTGGTAGACCTGGATGTATCACGGACTGTCCATCTATGTGATGGACAAGACCCATACGGAGGGGGCTGCAGGGAGGAGTGGGCTTGGTGCTGTGTGTGGAACAGCTCCCCAGAGAAGACCAGAGGGGACAGCCAGTGTTGAGGGGTCAGCAGAGCAAGAAGCAGCACACGTGTCTTTGGTAGAGATCCAAAACTAAAACAGGGGACAGTGGCTAGAAGGCACTCCTCGTGGGCTTCAGCTCAGTCCAGGAGCAAGATTCTCGTAGCCAGTGTGGGCAACATTCGCTGCATGCAGCCGTGAGCTGCCCGACTGCGGGAGGCAAGCGGGCCCAAAGCAGTGGGAGCAGGAAGGCTGGCGCTGCGGGGCAGCAGAGTGGACCCCAACAATGGAGGAAACCCCAGAAGGGAAGAGGGAATTTGACCACAGGGGCCAAGGAAGCCTCAGGGACAGGAAGGAGCAGCAGAACACTCGCACTGGGTCACTTCAGAACGTGCCACACCCAGCTGTCTGTCCTGGTGTGGTCACTCCTGCTGTGGGAAAAGTCAGGGCCTGTGGGACATCACACACCCTTGTTCTGCGAGGGTGGGCTGAGGTGTTCCCAGACTCAGTGCCCCCAGCTCCATTGATCTAGAAGCCTCTGCTCAGAGCCATAAAGAAGGTGAGAGGGGCCAGGGAGCCAGGCTAAGGCAGGGCAAGTCCTCCGTCTGCACCCCCAAGGGTCGCTGCCTGGGTGCCACCGCACAATGCCAACCGTGGCCATTGCTTAGAGGTTTCCCAGAGACTACCAGAGACAGAGGACGGAGGGAGGACGTTTTCCTTGAAAGCCTTGGGCACACTTCCAGTGGGGCCCCAGGGTCTCACGGGACCAGAGTCTCAGAATCCTACAGGCTCAGACCTGGGCTCCAGAGCTGATCAACTCCGTGACCTGTTTCTTTATCTGTGGAGGAAAGCTGGTGAACTAGAGAAGGTGGGGTAATGAGAGGGACAAGTCACGTTAGTTCTTGTTCACATGTCCCCACGGCAAGAGTTCCTCCTAACAGAAGTGAGCCCGCCACAAGCCCCTTCATGGCCGCATGTGAGCAGCTGACCCCTGAGGCTTCCTTGGACAAGACAGAGAGGCCAACAGGTCCTGGTGGCTGAGGGCAGAGGGCCAGCAAGGGCTCTGCAGAGGCACAGATGGATCTAGAAGCAGCACTGGCGCCGTGTCGATTTGAACAGCTTTTGACGCAGCCCCAAGGACGATGGGAACGTCCACCTTTGGTTTCCTGCAGGCGTTGGAGGTGCATCCAGGAGGGCTCCACCTAATAGGACACCGCCTGGCTGACCCGGAGCAGCTGCGCCCACAGAAGGCTCTGGTGGCAATGGACAACGGTGACACCACTGGTAGAACCGTGCTGACCCCTGCACTGGGGACCTCTGAAGTCCCCAGCACAGGTGTGACCTCAGGGCATCCTCTGGGACAGCCTGGCTCCTCTGCTGGGTCGCTGTGGTCCGCTCTGTGCACTGGAGCCTCCTCTTCTGCAGGGACGGCAGGTGACCCAGAACAGCATTCCGTCATCACCACTAGTGCCCTCAGGCAGGTGACCCTTCCCCGGTGCCCAGTGGGAAAGCCACATGTGCGTTCAGGCCAGGTGTGGTCCCTTGAGGGTCTCCTACCTATCTGTAAAGCACGCTGGACATTCTGCTGGGTCAAAGGTGTAAGAATGAACTCTTAAAACCTCCTTCTTCTTCTTTTTCAACATGCGAGGCAGGTTAAGACTACCTTACTTTAGCTCGCGGTCCTAGGCTCATGGCCGAGGTGGGGGTTCAGGCGGTCACCCGAGAGCCGGGTCAGGACGCTGTGGCCTAGACCTGCGCCTGGCTGGGAGCCTGCAGAGTGCGGCCAGGAGCCGTCACATCCTCACCTCTCACTCTATCTGCACAGGCCCTCAGAGGGACGAGGCACGTCACGAAAGGACTTTGAAGGAGTGACCCACCCCGCGCTGGGACAAAGAATCACTATTCAGTTTGCAAAGACGGACCGATCAAGTGGGAACCTAGCAATGCCCAGCTTTACTTAGCTGGCGAGTTTTCAGTCCTTCAGAGTCAGGACAAAATTTGTTATCACACCTCTGATCAAGAGCCAGGCCAGAAATCTGCAGGCAACTCAAAAGCAGCCCAGAGCCAAGGTCATGGGCAGGGAGCCAGGTTCCGCCTTCCTGTAACACAGGCTTGGGGCGGGCTGTGGGGACGGGGTGGCCTCATGGTCTGCACCCTGAAAGCAGGTCACTGTGGCCACGTGTCCTAGAGGCAGACGTGAGGAGGTCAGCCAGGGAGGTGCCCCGTTTTGGATTCTGTCTGCTGACGAAAGGGGAGGATTTGCGGATTCTCAGCCTTAAATAAAAACAACTTTTATGCCATTGGCTCTGGTTTCAGACTTTACTGAGAAGGTGGAATCGATCCTGATACCACTGTGTGAGGACAGCTAAGTGCACTGTGGGTCCGAGGTAGGGTCCTGGCAGGACAGGAGTCTCAGAAGGCCTGGCACCTGGGTACAGCAGTGGACGGAGCGGGATGTGGCAATGCTGGTGACACCGAACAGCAGCATCCTTAGAAGTATATGCCGACAGTATCCAGGGGCGTGGGGTCTGGGTCTGGAATGTCTCTCAAAGGCTCGTGTTTTGAAGGCGGTTCCGAGGCAGCAGTGCTCAGAGGTGGGTTTGGGGAAGGACTCTGCTCTCACTGATGGATCAGTCCACTCATGGGTTCGTAGTCTGTGGCAGGATGGGAGGGGGTGGACACTTCAGGAGGTGGCATCTAGTTCAAAGAATAAGGTCACCAGGGATGTGCCCTGGAAAGGTACCTGGTCCTTGGTCTCCCTCTGTCTCTCCCTTTCTCGCTCTTGCTCACGTCTCTCACTCTCCTGCCTGACCACCATGAGATGGATGGTTGTGCTCCACACGCCTTCCCCATGATGCTCTGCCTCACCTCAGGCCCAGGGCAACGGAGCCAACTGACCATGGACTGAAGCCTCCAAGGCTGTGAGCCAAAGTAAACCTTCCCTCCCGAGTCTCTTTTCTCAGGTGTGTCACAGCAACATAGAGCCAACACAGGGGTAAGAGCCAGATGCCTGCAACCTCTTTGCAAATTGTTTTCTCCCCAAAATTTAGACACTTACATACATACTGTCTGAGTCAGCTTTTTTTGCTGCTGTGACTAAAAGACCCGTCGAAAACAGAGGAGGAAGAGTTTATTTGGGAGTTCGCAGTGTCCGAGGTCTCAGTCCACAGATGGCTGACTCCGTTCTTTGGGCTTGAGATGAGGTGGAGCATCATGGCAGGAGAGTGTGGCTGAGTAAAGTGGCTCAGGACGTGGCTACAGAGGAGCAGAGAGAGTCGGGAGAGGTGGCACACCTGTCACCCCAGTGGCTCAGGAGGCCGAGGCAGGAGGATTGTGTTCAAAGCCAGGCTCAGCAAAAGCGAGGCCCTAAGCAACTCAGTGAGACCCTGTCACTAAATAAATACCAACTAGGGCTGGGGATGTGGCTCAGTGGCCAAGTGTCCCTGAGTTCAATCCCTAGTACTATCCCCACCAAATAAAAAAAAAAAAAAATAGAGAAAAAGTGCTCCACTCTCCAGGGACAAAGTCCACACCCCAAAGGCGCAGCCCGTGACCGCCTCCCCAGCCTCACCCTCTGTTGCCACCCAGGTGATGTGCGTCAGGATCAACACACCGAGGAGGCCGACACTGTCACAGAGCAGTCACTTGGCCTCCTCCCTTTCCTGCACTGTCTCACACACAGACACAGGCGCACACGTGTGTTTGAGGAGCTGTGAACGTGGACAGAGGTGGGAGCACATGTGTAAGACAGGAAGTACGCGGAGCGATCACACGGGAGGGTGTGAGCAAACGGAGCAGCGCTGGCGGCTGGTGAATGGGCTGAAGGCTGCAGGCGCGTCTTTGTACTATTCCTGCAACAACTTTCCAAGACGGAGCTTTTATGTCACCCAGAAAGCTCACAGCATCTGGATGGCACACGGCGTGCCCAATGCCATCAGCACCGGCCTGGCAGCCTGTCGTGCCCAGGAAGGAACAGCTCAGGGCCAGGCCTGTGGACTTGGGTACCCAGCCCGGTGGTCGCCTGGTTCTGGGCTGGGTGCAGCCTGACCCCTCAAAACCAGGGTCTGAGCCGGGCGCGGTGGTGCAGGCCTGTAATCCAAGCGGCTTGGGAGGCTGAGTCAGGAGGATCACGAGTTCAAAGCCAGCCTCAGCAACTTAGCGAGGCCCTACGCAACTCAGTGAGACCCTGTCTCTAAATAAAATACAAAATAGGGCTGGGGATGTGGCTCAGTGGCCGAGTGTCCCTGAGTTCAATCCCTGGTTCAAAAAAAAAAAAAAAAAAACTAAAAACAAAAAATCAGGGTCTGTCCCTGAGTTGTGCAGCGGTGGCCCAGAGCCAGCTGCCCCGTGACACTCAGACTCAGCAGGTGTCTCCCCCCTCCTTCTCCCCACAAGAAGCCCACAGCTACCCCACCCGGAAGCAGGACCAGAGAATGAGGCAAGCAGACACCGGGCCACTGTCACCACTGTCACCACAGGTGCCGCCACCCCACACTGTGGCCTGACCCAGCATCCCACCCACCAGGCCCCTGGTGCATGGTCCTACCGAGTGTCCATCCCGTTCACTCCGAACGGTTGAGCTGCCACCCAGGGGCTGTGCTGGACCCACAGTACCATCAGGACCCTTGGTCCCCAGGAGGCAGGGTGGACGGGTGAGCAGCCCACTCACAGGGACGCCTGAGGCCGCTGCAAATGCCCAGGCCCCTTGGCCCCATCCTGTCCTTGGCTTTTCTCTTTTGAACCAGACCCTGGACCCCCGACACCCCCCCTCTGCCCCCCCCCCTCTGAGCCCTCTCAACAGCCTGATGGTCTCCCAGCCTCCCAGCCTCCCACAAATGTCCACTCACCGTACACTCACATCCATGCCGCTGCCAGACCAGAGAGGTCGCGGCTCTATGCTGGCCAGTAATGACTGTGGACACGTGTCCCAGAGCCGAGCGGGTACAGCCCAAGGGGCAGCAGAGAACGCTACCACCCAGCCAGTGCCACATCTCCTGGACTCAGAGGAGGCTGAGGGCTGGCTCCCCCAGCTGTGGTCCCCAGATCGCAACTCGAGCATGCTCTGGGGGCTCATGCACCAGGCCGCTGAGGCAGAGTCCTCAGTCCCAAGGGACCTCTAGGTGACTCCTGTGTCCACCGATGGTGGAGAAATGTTGGCTTAGCGCATGTTTGCTTTCAGGGAGAGGAAACGGGGAAGAAAGGCAAAGGCTTTAATCCAGTGTGAAGCCCAGGGAGCAATCGCTGAGAGCTAGACACAGGATCTCGACTCACGCCCACAGCACGTTCCACCCGTCTGTCTGTCCCTCGGCTGTGGCAGGGGCTGACATGCCCATCATCGGAGAGGTGAGTCAGGTGCCTCAGGCAATTGTCTGGCCAGTCTCCCCCTCAGCGCCCGGGAGAGAGCAAGCATCCCCTGCAGTGCCCGAGCCGCACAGGAGGCAGCAGCCTGTCTCCAAGCCCATTTCCTGTCGCCTGAGTGTCCCTCAGACTGTCCAGCACAGCAGGCCACAGAGCAGTTCCAGAGCAATTGCCCGCCAGGGCTGGGGCTCTCGGCCAAGTGGGCCCCCGTCTGGCTGTAAATCTGCCCTCGCAGAGCAGCTGGGACCTCACGCCAGCCTCCGTCTGGACTCCTCGGTGAAGACCTAAATAAAGCGGGTGAGGCACTTCCTCCGATGGTCGCGGAGACAGGCACATTACTCAGGAACGGCGTGCGGTGGAGGTGACTCAGGATCTTAAACTGAATCCCATCCAGCCAGACACATCCCCAGGCTTCATCCAGAGCTCCACGTCGCTCCACTCACCCAGAGGCAGACGCACGACGGGCCTCTCACGATGGGCAGGTGAGACGGCAAGAGCCCGGGGAAAGGAGAGAGGACCGCCCCGCTGGAGAGACCAGGAAGCCCCGGTCTCCCAGCAGACCTGGACACCAAGGGCTCCTCCTCTGCTCCCACTGGACACACGGAACCCCAACCTTGATTTCCCAGGGTTCTTCCTTCCCAGCACAGCCTCTGGGAAACCCAATAGCGTCCTCTCTAAGACGGGCGTTGAATAATCACTGCCATTCAGGGCGCCAACATGCTTCAAGGAAACGGGAACAAGCAGCTGCCAGCGTCTAAGTCCTGCCCTCTTGTTTTAAGGACAAATTTTGAAGACCATGACCCCCACCTGGCCTTGACCATTCTGCTGAAGTGGCTTGTCTTTTCCACCTGCATTTAGGGACAGAGAAGTGCAATAGTCAGGTGGAAGCTGAGCAGAGGTGCTGGGTCAGATCCTGGGCTACTACACTTGGGGCTGGGAATGCTCAGCCAAAGGTGCCTGGCATGCCCCCTCAGACTTATAGGGAGAGGACACCATGGGGATTAAGCAAAGGTGGGCTTGGAGATTGCAGTGGTGTATCTATAAAAAGGCTCCACCTCAAGTCCCTAGCCAGGTCCACTGGTGGTGACCATGGAGTCACTTCTGGATCCTTTGGGAAGTCAGGATAAGGATGGGGGATGTTACCTAACAAGATGAAGGCAAGGATATAGAAGGCAAACACTTCAAATTCTACTTGGTCTTTTTTAGCTTACATACATTTAATGTGCCGGTCAGCTTTCCATTACTGTAAAACAATACCTGAGACAAATTAACTTAAAAAGAAAAAAGGTCGATTTTGGCTCAGAGTTCTGGAGTCTTCAGTTCATGATTAATTGGCTCTGTTACTCTGGGACCTGGGGTGGAACAGTTTCCCATCAATGGGGCACTTGCAGAGGAGGCCTGTTCTCCTCACAGCCAGGTGCAAAGGAAGGAAACAGAAGAGATGCCAGAATCCCTTGCAGGGCACACCCCATGACTATGCCCCAGTTCCCAAAGCTTCGACCTGCTCCCAGCAGCCCCACGCTGGGGACTCAACCTTTAACACCTGGCTGTGTGGGGACACTCTGGATCCCAACCACAGCAATTAGCTTCCTGCTCCGCCGTGGTCTCTAAGGGTCACGGGGCTGTTGCAGGTGACCGCCCCTCCTTACTGTCCCTCCTCCCCCATGCACACTCCCCTGGGGCGTGTCCTGGGGAGCACAGCGGGGTCATGTGAGGCTGAGTCGGAAGTGACACGTGCTGAGCTCCTGGGGACACAGCACACATCCCACTTCTGCTGTGCTGGGCTCCCTGCCACCCAGACCTGGTGCCTTCGGATGTTGCCAGCAGCTCACAGCTGACCAGACTCCTTGGCCCTCCCCGTCTCAGGCCTCCACCCCCGCAGGTACACCTTGACAGACGCCAGGCACGGGGCCCTGGGGCTTGTTATTCTAGACAGAATAACTTCACTAGACAGAGGGGCTCCTGGCGGGCTGGGAGGGGAGGGTGGCAAAAGCAGGAGGCCCTGCCCCTCAAAACCCCCAGGCAGGAGAAAGGAGGCCCACAGGAGAAAGGAGGCCCGCAGCCTCAGCTGAGGTCGGCCCCGAGGCTCTGCTCCAGGGCATCTCCGCTGTGCTCCCACCTCCCGCTGCCCCTTCCGCTGGTCTCCGAGGGCCTTTTGTACCCGCAAACCCTCCCACAGGCAGAGCCGGGCCCCCAGGGGCCCAGGGCACTGTGGAGAGGACGGGGGGCCGGGTGGCTGGGTTCGCTCCCCCTGATGGCCTCCCTGAGGAGGCAGAGCAGGAACTAAACGGAACAGAGTGCGCAGAGGAGGCTGGGGCAGGAGGACGGCAGCAGAGCGGCGGAGCCGGGGTTCCTCGGAGGCGCTCCACAGTTCTCGAGGTTGAAAGGGGTACCAGGCAACAGCGCCGAATCCTACGGCAGATGGCCAGCACCGAAATCCACCCTCTCCCTGTCCCCAAGCCCAAGCAGCAGCTGCAGGCTGGGGTAGAAGCAGGCGGGGGAGCCCACGGTGACGGCAGGGACCGCCTCGGCTCCCAGGGAGACCTGTTCTGGGGACACGCAAGGCTGCAACAGGGGCTTCAGAGATCCCGGCTGAGGCAGGCAGGTGGCGGGATGGGACGACACAGCCCTGGGTCCTCCCAAGGGAGGCTATAGGTGGGACACAGGTGTCAGAGGCCTCACGGTGGTGTCCCAGGTCACACGTGGCCCTTGGTGGGTCCTCTGACAGCAAGGGCTGAGGCCCTCAGGGACCAGGCCTGGCTGCTTCCTGAGCTGCCCTGATCAGAGGGCACCACCTCGCCAGCAGCCACGAGGCCCCGGCTCCCCAGGTCCTTTACCAGCTGGTTGGCCAGCCCAGGGCTCTGTGCCTCAGCCTCCTGTGGGTGACATCGAGTGGCGGGCCACTGCCAGGACCAAGGAGCCACAGGGTGAAGTGCCCGTAAAAAGTGTTCTTTGGATGTGATGATTTCAGAAATACCCATTGGTGGCACTAAGGTAGGCGGCGTGGGGATGTTCGGGGGCCTCCCCCTCAGTGGGGGTGTCCTTCCTCCCCAGCCTTGGCTGTCCATGTGGCATCATGACCACCCTGGTCCTCATGGCCAAATGTTGTACCCAAAGAAAATAAAATCATCCAAGCCGATCACGTAAAGCCAAAAGAAGCCTTTATTTTAGCTGGCCAGCGATGATCATCCTTGCGCCTAAAAACGGGGTGCCAGGAAATCACGGGTTAGTTCGTGTGTTGCCAGCATTTATAGGGAGTGGGAAGGGATTAGGGTGGGCTATAGAGAGCGGGAAAAGATTAGGGTGGGGCTATAGGGAATGGGAAGGGAATGGGATGGGGCTGACGCTCCACAACGCGCTGGAGAATCCTTGGGAGGTGTAACACTTAGGCCAGAGCACCTTGGAGCCCCTGCGGGCGGGTCTGACCTGGAGGGGACACAGACTAACAGAAGGTAAGCAGGTGCTCCAAATACCTGCCCCTGTCGAGAAGCTGGAGTCCTCTGACCCCCACGGCACCCCTGCAGCCTGCCTGGGCCTCCTACTGTGGGGGCTCCTGCCTTGTTACCAGGGGCCAGGAGGGACTGACCCCCAGCTCACTGAGCTGGCTGGACACGCCTCCACCAACCAGTGGCTGCAACAGGCAGAATGATCTTGGTTGAGCAACCCGGGCCCAGCGCTGCTCTGGGCCGTGTTTCCTCACAAGCCAGGGGCGTTAGAGGAAGGGTGACTGTGAGCAGTGCCCTCTGCCACCAGCTCTGGGCTGGTCACAGTGCAGTGTCCACCTCCCTGACTCAGCCCTGCCGTCAGGTAAGCAACCTGAGGCCCGTCGCACGCCTTCCCAGTCCCAGGCCCAAGAGCACAGGATCCCGGTGGGCACCTGCTTCCCACCCTCCCCGGCTCCCACGTGCCTCCATCCACTCCAGATCTCGCCCTGCAGGGAGGCCGCCGGTGTCAGGGAGGAGGTCCGCTCAGGACACAGGCTGAGCGGCAGGCGTAGTCCATGGGCCTCCAGATGTGGCTGGAAAGCACGAAGAAGGCCACCCCACACAACGTCCACTCTGGCTGGCCTCTCTCTCCTCCTCTCAGGCTGAGAGCCACGGCAAGATGGGCTATGGGTTGATTTTAGAGGGAAAATTAATTTATACCCAAGCTTTTTGTTTTGTTTTGTTTTGTCTTGTTGGTACTGGGGATTGATCCCAGGGGCACTCGGCCACTGAGCCACATCCCCAGCCCTATTTTGTATTTTATTTAGAGACAGGGTCTCACTGAGTTGCTTTAGTGCCGTTGCTGAGGCTGGCTTTAAACTTATGATCCTCCTGACTCAGCCTCCAGAGACGCTGGGATTACATGCATGCGCCACTGCGTCTGGCAGTTTAGACACAAGTTTTAAAATGTCACAAAAACGTGGCTCCAAAGGTTTTGTTATCACCCAAAGACAACGATAAGTTCATTCGACTATTCACACTGAACGGAAGTTACCACAGAGTGTTAGGCCCAGGGTAAACTCTCTCGTTTGTAAAATGAATGTGCGCTGACCCGTTTTCCATTGCAGGGCACAACTGAGCAGAGCACAGAAGAGCTTTCAGAAATGCCTTTGTGTGTTTCCCTCTCGAACGCGAAGACAAGGATTTGGGAAGAAATAGATTACTGGGGCAACCCCAGGCAGCCCGGCCCAGGAGGGAGGAAGCCGTCACCTGGGGGGC
Source organism: Glaucomys volans (assembly GCA_020662805.1). Taxonomy (NCBI): domain Eukaryota; kingdom Metazoa; phylum Chordata; class Mammalia; order Rodentia; family Sciuridae; genus Glaucomys; species Glaucomys volans. The sequence continues at coordinate 249,519 of JAJEJO010000701.1, read as the reverse complement.
TGGCCGGGAGGACAGCAGAGCCGCCCAGTGCAGGGCAGGAGGGGCTGAGCGTCACCCTCGGCTCCTCGCAGGCACTCCAGGTCTCAGCCCCAGCAGAACCAGGGAGGCCCAGGCAGAAGCCCTGGGGGCTGCCGTTCCAGCCGAGCAGCCAGGACTTCCCGAGGGTCGCTGCTGGCACTCAAGGCTCCAGTGGGTGGGCACCGAGTGTGCCCCGCACACCGTGAGCCTCCATTTGTGTGTGAGTGTGAAAATCTGGGTGCTGCAAAACCACATTCGGTCCCGGGAAGGCTCTCCTCCTCTCTGAGCTCCACCTCCTCCACCTCCATTGCCCCCACAGATGCAGGGGCGCCTGCAGAAGGAACCCCCGGCCCCTCGGCCCACCCTCTCTTCCCCACGCCTGCTCATCTCCTCGGAGGACTGCGCAATTCTCTGGTGGTTCATGCTGGACACAGGGCACCATCCACGTCCCCACTTTCCATCAGTGTGCATCCTAGGATTCGGCCTCCGAATCCTTCCCCACCCAGCCTCAGCTTTCTGGCCTCGCTCTGGCCCAGGCTACTCTCTCCCTCTGCCCCGGCGTGGGCAACCACCTGTTAATCATGTTTACTTGCCAACTTAGACCACGCTGTGCACACTGCTCCATGCACCAGGCTGTCTGGGCTCCCCCTGGCCCTGAGCCAGGGAGGCCCTGCTGTAAGGCCCTGGCCTTCCTCACACTTCCCACACGGCAGCATTGAACAGGTCTGGAATTTTGCACTTGATAATCATCTGTCTCGTCCACGAGGTGGTACACTTCTTGAAGGCCAGAGTAACCGCAGAATCCCAGGCCCTGGAGTCAAGCCGACTCTGGACACTCACCTGGTGAGGAGACCCATGGAGCTCAAGGAGGCGGGTGAGTCGGCCTCAGACGGGAAGCTGCACACGGCACCATCGGAGCTGGCCTTCACAGCAGCTGCCCAGCAGGAAGCGAGGCCCTGGGTGCTGGCTGCAGAGTGTGCGGGGCGGACCCCTGCTGGGCCTGGCGGGAGGAGGGCAAGGCTGCCGGCACAGGGCTTCAGCTCCTCTCTGCCCCCATTGCCAAGCAGCAAGACTTTGCCAAGACATCAGCTCAGAACCCAGATGGCAAAGCTGGGCTTGGCGAGGAGGCAGCAGCCTCCTTGTCCAGCTGACCAGGCAAGATGAGCCCCAGAAGGAGGGACTCGCTCAGGGCCAGAGCCAGAGGAAGCACAGAGAGGCCATCCAAGGACCAAACGGCCCTCCAGGCTGTGCTGAGATGCCCCAAGGCATTCCAAAGAGGGCTTGCGGGGACAGAGGGATGCCTGACATCTGGGGTGGACACCCAGTAGACCAAGGCCCAGTGCTCTAGAGGAGCATGGAAGGAAGCATGGGGGATCCACGGACTCGGGTCAGACGGAGGGGAGCCCTGGGGATGGCCAGGCCACCCTGCCGGGCATGCGCAGGAGTGACCCTCCACAGGAATCGGAAGCCCCCTGGAGCAGCTTCAACACGGAGTCAGAGAGGAAGCTATGGAACAGCTCCGGCCTGCGGAGGCTGGGGAGGGCCTGTGTCCACCAGAGCTGGGGACTCGGGAGCGGCCTGCTCTGCTCTGAGAGCTCACCCGGGTTCCTTCTCTGCGTTAGTCAGTCCGGGCACTGGTTTCCTGGACAGGAACTTGGCGGCTTAGAACAGCAGACTCATTACCTGCCATAACTGAACGCTGGGCCTCCAAAAGCTGACACGTGGAGGCCTGGCCCAGGGTGAAGGTGTTGGGGGGTGGGCCTCTGGGAGGCCGTAAGGGTGGCATCCTCAGAGGTCAATCAGTGGGAGACCGCAGGTAGCTCTTTGCCCTCCACCCCAGGAGCGCAAGGGGAAGCCCCGGCCAGAGCCCGCCCCTGCAGGACCTCAGTCCTGCCCCAGAGCCGTGAGTGGCCAGCGCCTGCTGCCTGTCAGCCAGGGTGGACTGACATGCTGCCTTCCAGCTCTGCAGGTCCGGGTCTCTAGTGGGCTGTGGGCAGGGCCGGTTTCTTGTGAAGGCTGCAGTGGAGCCTTCGTTTCTAAGCCCCTCAGTGCTGAGAGACCACCAGCATCTTCATGGCCAGCAGCAGCTGCTGACCTTCTGCCCGGACTCTGGCCTCTGCCTGTCCCATGTCTCTTCCCTGCTCCTTCTGGCTCCCTGTCTCTTTCATAAGGACTCTGAAGTGACGTCTGGAGCCTGTTTGGGTAATCCAGGATCATCTCTCCATCTCAAGATCCTTCACTTGGTCCCATCTGTGAAGTCCCTTTGCCACCTAAGGCCTCATATTCCCAGGTCTGGGGAGAGTGGGACACACCTCTGTGAGGGGATTATTCTGCCTGCCTCAGTCCTTGAGAATGAAAAGCATCTGTGTCCTTGTGCTGCGGACAGCGGAGGACAGAGCATGGCAGGGTGCTCAGACCCTAGATGGAGGCGGTGGGCCTGGAGGGAGGCAAGTCCCAATGGCCAGCAGCGCCTCGGGAGCAAGCCCCAGGCAGCGCGTGGGACGGCGGGTGGGGACTGCGCTGGGAAAGGCTTCAACCCTCACCTGTAAGGCCCCGGGCTTGCAGCTGAGAAAGAGGCAGGATTCCGGGGCACACTCTGGAAGGGCTCCACCGGCTTCCCATCTGACAGGACTCCGGGATCTGCGGGTGTCCGTCCAGCGCTATGGGGCGTTCCCCCACCCAGGGGCTGAGTGCGTGGCTCCAAGCAGAAAGAGCAGAAGGAGCAGCCGAGCGAGTGAGGACACAGCTGGAGTCAGTCGGGAGACGGAGCTGGGGGCAGTGGAGTCCTCTCCGTGCCGGCGGCCGCACCCTACCTGCTGGCACACGTGCTCCGCCTGCGAGGCAACTGCCAGCCACGGCTCAGGCCCTGGGCTCTGCTGTGGGACGCAGGCCTCTTTCACTAGTCCAGGAAGAGCCTTGCCATGGGGCCTTGGACCGACCCCGGGGCCCAGGGCAGCACAGGAGTTTGCGGGGAGGCCCGTGGGACGGGCATGGGGCCTTGGAGCCCCAACACCCTGGCTGCCCCCCAGGGAGCCCCTGGCCTCCCGCGTGGTCTCCTCCTAGTGTTGCCGCGGCTTCGCCAGGGTGTGGCTCGCTGCGGGCACCTGCTCTGGGGTGGGATTCAGCCCCCGTGGGTGCAGAGGTGTGGGAGTCTCTATTTTAAAACGAGCTTTCAGCCACAGGCCCAGTCTCAGCAGAAGGGGCGGATGAGGAGGCTCCCGCCAACAGCCTCTTCTGAGACGGAGGGTGGGTTCGTCAGATCCACCCCAGGGAGGCCCCGCACCCAGCAGGCGGTGAAGAGTCAGAGCTGGTGCCCCCCAAGCTCCTCACGCAGACAGCTCTGGGAAAGCCATGGGATCAGCGTGGCCACAGAGGGGAGCTCTGGACAGCTGGAGATGGGCTCCACCCCACTGCCGAGCCTCACCAGGGGCAGGGGACCACCAGAGAAGAGGCTGAGGCCAAGCCTGCAACCACATCTCTTTGGTGGACCTGACCAGAGGAGCCTCTGGAAGCCACTAGATTACCCCATCTCTGGATCCTTGCGACATTGACAAGAACCTTGATCCTTAAGACAGAGACAGGAGACCATCTTTGAAGTAAAAAGCCCATTTGTGCAGGGTCAGGCTGCCATTTTGTAATGGTCTTCCAACTTGGCCCACAGCCCTCCGGTCACCCAGCCCTGTCACCCTGCCGGCACCCTCGCTTGTGGCCCAGGATCCTTCCTGCAGCCTCTGCTCTGTGGTCAAGGGAGCCTGCGGCTGCCCTCCAGGGTGCCTCCAGATCACTTCGCCCACTGCCCCAGCCACCTGCACCCTTTAGTCATTGCGAGGCCTGGCCCTCTGCCCATCTGGCTCACCAGGTCCCACCTCTCCTTTACCCACTTACTTTTCCAACCTGCAAAGCTCTGACTGGCTTCCAAAGTCACTCACTTTACAGACAAAACACATGGAAACGCTAACATGGACTGAGACCCAGCGAGGCCCAAGACAAAAACACAGAGGCCTGGAGAAGCTACTCACTGCGTTCCCTCTTCCTGTCCTGAGGTCCGAGGCTGTCTGGTTGAAGAAGCGCTTCCTATGCCTGGCTGGGCCTCAGAGCTGCCAGGAGAGAGCATGAGGGCCTTCTCCATCGTGGGCTGAGCAAGGACAGCCATAAATCTGGGAACAAAAAGGACACTTCACTTACTTGAGTTCACCAGACCAATTAACCCAAGTGTTCTCACACTCTGCAAGGCCAGAAAGGAGGGAGGCGTTTATAGGCACCAAATGTATACACATGTGCTTTCATCATGACCCCTTAGGACTAAGATGCCTTCATTGCATGGTAAACCACAGAAAATGTTGTAATTTGATTCAGTTGAGTACAACAAAAAGATCTGACTCCGGTGGCTTGGATAACGAGGCTCCATTCTCAGCACGACAGGTCTGAGCACAACATTCCAGGGCAACACAGCAGCTTCGTACATCACCACACACCACTGCAGCTCTGGCTGCTTTTCTGTTTTGTCCCATGTGCACCTCTTCTCAAAGTCAACCCACAGAACAAGATGGCTGCTGAGGCTCCAGCCATGACATTCACATTCCAGTCAGTAGAAAGAGAGAAGCAACAGCTTGCAAGAAAAGTGCCCCATCCATTCAAAGACCTCAGAATTCCCATGATACATTTCTGTGAACATTTGTTTGACAGAATACCACATGAGGGACAAGAAGGCCAAGACACTGGGAAATGTGGTCTTTTAGCCAGGCAAATTGCCAAATAAAACTGAGATCTATTACTAAGAAAGAAACGCAGCGGAGGTGGATGTTGGGGTGGGCACGGGCAATCTGACACAGGAACTTCTCCTGTTCAAAGGAAAGTCTTCGTCACTGATGTTCCCTTTCTTTATTTCCATAGTTACCGGGTGAAGAGTCAGTTGCAGCCGGTGATGAGAGCACTGTTTCCTAGGGGTGTAAGGTGTCGGCAGAGCACTTGCCCGGCATGCACGAAGCCTGGGTGCACACACGCACACACACAGAGCAGTTCCCACATCCACACCCAGCTCCTGGCCAGTCGGCGGTGGCCAGGTGTTGATGAGCACTTACCTCCACCTGGCTTGGAGTCTGCTCTCCGGCTGCAGCGAAGGCGGGCGAGGCCTCCGACTCCGCCCGCGTGGTTCTGTCCTAGGGTTTCCATAACAAGAAGCCACAGGCTGGGGCTGAACACCAGATGTGCATTCTCTCCCATTCTGGGGGTTGGAGGTCCCAGGTGGAGGTGGCACAGGGCCCTCCCTCCCCAGGCCTCTCTCCTTGGCTCACAGGCAGCACTGTCTCCCTGTGTCCCCCAGGGTCACCCTCTTTGTGTGTCTGTCCTAGTCACCTTTTCTTACAAGGCCATGAGGCAGATGGACCAGGGCACCTTAGTGACCTCGTTTAACATGAATCACCTCTTTAAAGACCCTGTCTCCAAATGCAGTCATGCTCTGAGGTCCCTGGAGCAAGGACTTCAGCATGTGCGCTGGGGGACACCACTGAGCCCCAGGTGCCCCTTGAAGCTGCCGCTGGCGCGTGCTGTTGGAACAGGTGGCCACCTGGGAGCTGGCCCTCGGGGTGCCTCGGCGTGCCCTCCACTCAGCGGCTCCCCCAGAGCGCAGAGCCAATGCCTGCCTCCGATGATGGCCTCCGGAAGTCGTCATGAACGAGCTTCAACAACTCGGAAGGAGGGTGCTCCCCGCAGCTCTGGAGTTTCCTGAAAGTGGACTGATTTTAGGGAATCCATCATCTTTTAGAGCAACACAGGAGCTCCATCTTGGACCAAAACAAACTCACCGACACTCTTGGATTTTGCTTCCTCACGGGGGAAGGAGAAGTGGTCTGTGCTTCCCTGAGCCAAGGCTGCCCAGGGTGGACCCCCACCCCTGTGACACGAACGGGGTCGCAGCTGACCATGTGTCCCAGAGACCTGCAACCAAAGGCTGGCGGCACAAGTCCCCGACCCCTGTCTGTGTGAACACCAGACAGGAAATGGAGGGAGACGCTGTACACACCCGTGACCTCGGGGACAGGTGGCCCCAGCACCAGAGGATGCGAAGAGGTGCCGACTGGGGCAGGGCCACCCAGGAAAACCCAAGGGCAGAGAACCGGGCCACCTCTCATTCCACCCGTGTCCAGAAGGCCCTGCGCCACGGCAGCACCGTCCCGTGGGAGAGAGCGACACTGAGGACCGCGTGAGCCCCCGGCTCTGCTTCCCGTTAGCCACTTGCTTTGGTTGACCTTAAAACTCGCCAGCTCCGGAGGTCACACCGTGGGGCCACCTGTCATGAGTGTCCCAGAGGCTTCACTGCAGAGGCACCCCTGTCATGGGGGTTGTCATGGTAACAGCCACCAGAGCTATCTTTCAGGGACTCAAGGGCCACTTTTGTTGAAACCACCGACTCCTCAGCTGGGGCTGTGTGGGTGTCTGACGGGCGACTCTGACCCTCAGACCACGCTGACGCCGCCATTCAGAACGTGGCTCTGGTGCAGAGCCATGACTAGTGATGATGCAGGCAAGGACCACCCTGGCCTCAGCCTCCTGCCTCCTCACTCCACAAACATCCCAGGCCCCTGCCCCGCCCTGGGAGGCCCATCTGACACTTGGGTCCTGTGCTGCTGTGACCAAAAGACATGACAAGAACAGTTTTAAAGAGGAAAGGTTTATTTGGGGGCTCACTGTCTCAGAAGCCTTAGTCCATAGGCAGCGGGCTCCCTTCCCAGGGCTCAGGAGGGGCAGAGCACCCTGGCAGAGGGTGTGGCGGAGGGAAGCGGCCAGGAGCCTGGCACCAGGAGGCAGAGTACATCCCCAAGCAGTCCTCCTCCAGCCCAGCCCACCCGCCCGCCGTTGCCACCCAGTGAGTCCCCATGAGGGGTGAGGCACTGATGAGGGCGACATGCTCATGACCAATCGGTGCACTTCGTAACCTCCTTGCACCGTCTCACACGACCTGCTGGGGCGCCTCGCCTCTAGACGATGGTAGTAGGTGCTCAGGCAGCCAGGCATCTGGCCTCCAGCACTGCAGGACACAGGCTGCTCCCCGACAGGGGTCCTCAGGCCCCCGCTGTCAACCAGCGCCTCGCCCTCGGCACCCTGTGCACGCCCCGTGGCGTGCCTTTTCCAGAATGCCGTCTGACCAGATCGCTTTCTGCCCCGGCTCTGTGCTCAGCACATGCCTTGAAGGTCGCCCACCGGTGACGGCGATTCTTTGCAGGGCCACAGTCCTCTGTGTGCAGAGAGCGGTTTCCTTACAAGAGGCCGTGCTCCCCTGGCTGCTTGGGACCTGAGAGTCACAGCTCTCCTGGGTCAACCCTGGGAGTGGACGCTCTCCTGGGTCAACCCCGGGAGTGGACGGCGGGGTCCCTGCGGTTTTAATGGCAGGAATTGCCCAGGTGTTTTCCAAAGCGGTCGCACCACGGGACTTCCCGCCAGCACCCCACGAGAGCGCCAGCGGCTCCACATCCTGCCGTCATTTGGCGCTGGGTTTTAGTTTTAGCCACCCTTACGGGTGTGCGCGGTGTCTCGCCATTGCCTGGGTTGCCTTGCCCCGGGACATCTGCACCTGCTCACCGCTGTCCTGCGGTTGGCTCTGCACCTGTGCAGCCGCTTCCCACAGGCACTCTTCCCTTGCCAGCTGCTCACGCGAGGCGCCCTCTCTACTGACGCCCCGGAGGAGCTGGAGCTCGGCAGGACACGCTGGATGACAGCCACCCTGCAGAGGCCTCTTGGGGACAGTTGGCCACTCTCCTGTGGATCACCCTCAGGTGTGCCGAGAGGTGTGTAAAAGGCACTCACTGATGCCGCAGGCGGGACTGGGTAAAGTCACCTGCACTCTGTGCCGCAGGCTGTCCTGGGCGGGGGAGAGCATGGTGCCACACAGCTGCACATTAGAGTCCCCAGGACCTGCAGCTGGGCCAGGTGTGGCCAGACCTAACTATTTTGCCCATGTCTGATGGCGGCAGAGGACACCTACAGGGCTGGACCCCCAGCAGATGGCAGCTGCCTCCGTCCACGCCCACCAGCGAGACCTTGCTGCCCGGTGCATGCCTCGCCCTCTGCCAAGCTCTCCGTGCAGTGGATGAGCCACCTAGCTTGAGCCTGTGTGACCCCCACCCCAGGCTCCTCCACAGCCGGTCCTGCTGCCCTGTCAGATGCTCCAGGCCAGTGCTTCCCAGCCGGGGGCCACTGCGCCCTTCAGGGGACGCTGGACTATGTCTGGAGGTAGCTCTGGTGGCTGTGACTAGGAGGGGCACTACTGTCCAAGGCCCTCGCACACGCACACGCACTCCCTGGACACAAGGTCAGGGCACCGGGGCGCAGTCAGGTGTCACCGCAGCAGGACTTGGGAGGAGCACGCAGAGCTTGGGTCCCCAGAGACCCCACCTGCCTGGGGACCAGGGTCATTATTGTGGTGGTACGTTGGGCCATGGGCCACAGCGTGATGTCATTTCCTTCTCATCTTTATGTTCCTCAGGGAGAAAAGCAAAGGTGGGCGAGGTGGGTGAGGAGGAGGGGCAGTGCCCAACCCCGTCAGGCCAGTGGGCCCCTGTGCTGCGCGGCCTCGGAGTCCGGGCGGCCTCTGCTCTCCGTGTCTCTTTCTTGGCTGGTGTACGAGTCATGCACGGCAGCAGGGCCCCATCACACACCCGCACAGCACATGACGACGGCAATACTGCACCGCGTCACTGACTGTCACTCTCACTTTGCTCATTTTAATTTGGAGGATCAACAAAAACTTAACTGTTTTTTTAAATTTATTTTTAGTTGTAGATGACACAATTCCTTTATCTATTTATTTTGATGTGGTGCTGCAGATTGAACCCAGGGCCTCACCCAGCCCCAGCATGGTTTTTAATTTATTTTTAAATCAGTTAAGTGGGCTGGGGTTGTGGCTCAGTGGTAGAGCATTTGCCTGGCAGGTGTGAGGCCCTGGGTTTGATCCGCAGCACCACATACAAATAAAATATAAAGGACTTAAAATCCACACACTACAGTGATGCAGCCACATCAGTGTTCATAGCTGCTCAATTCACAATAGGTAGATTGTGGACCCAACCCAGATGCCCTTCAATAGATGAATGGATAAAGAAACTGTGATATATATACACAATGAAATGCTACTCAGCCATAAATAAGAATAAAATTTTGGCATTTGCTGGTAAGTGGGTGGAGTTGGAGAATATCATGCTAAGAGAAATAAGACAAGCCCAAAAAACCAAAGGTCAAATGTTTTCTCTGATAAGTGGATGATGATACAAAACCAGGGGTCAGGGGAACAGTGGTTGGGGGGCAAGAGAAGAATGGAGGCACTTTGGATGGTGTAGAGGGAAATGGGACGGAGGGGGTGGAGGAAGGAAAGATGGTGGACTGAGACAGACATCATTACCTTACATACATGTATGATTACACGAATGGTGTGAATCTACATTGTGTTCAACCTTAGAAACCAAAAGTTGGACCCCATTTGTGTACGATGAATCAAAATGCAGTCTCTAAAAATAAAGAAAAGTTAAATATTAAAAAAATAAACAAAATAAAGGAACTTCCAAAAGTGGGGAAAAGAAAACATTAACTGTATGTTACAGTTAATTTCATGTGTTGACTCAATTGGGTCATGGTACCTAGATACTTGATCAATTTGGATTCTGGATGTTTGTGGAAAGGTGATTTTTAATGAAATCTGCATAGCATCAGCAGACTTTGAGCGAAACAGATGAGGTGGGCCTCATCGAATCAGTTGAGGGCCTTAATAGAAGGACTGAGGTTCCCTGAGGAAGAAAGAATTCATGCCCAACTTCAACCCTTGCCTGGGTCTCCAGCTTCCAGCCTGCAGACTTGCCAGGTTCCAAGCTCATGAGCAAATTCCTTAAAATAAATCAATCTCTTCACGTACATGAAGATGCATCATATGTATTATTTTTCTTATAAAATGGCTTGGCATTTGTAAGTAACTGACACTTCCTTATTCACATGACACTATTTCCCCCTCATGATATTTTTTAATTTCTTTGAGACATAATTGATTTGTAGGCAGGGGTAGCTATGTAGCTGATTAAAACAACTTTTGCTGCTGTGACCAAGAGACCTGATAAGATCAATTAGAGGGGGAGACGTTTGAGAGCTCTCGATTTCAGAGCTCTCAGTCCACAGATGGCCAACTCCATTCCTTGGGCCTTGAGGTGAGGCAGAAGTGTGTGGAGGAGAAAAGCAGCTCAAGACATGGCACCAGGAGGCAGAGGGAGCTCCACTCACCAGGGACAAAGTATATACCCCTGTAAGCCCACCAGCAGGGGAGGCTGAGGCAGGAGGATCACTATTCAAAGCCAGCCTCAACAACTTAGTGAGGCCCTACGCAACTCAGTGAGACCCTGTCTCTAAATAAATACAAAAAATACAAAATAGGGCTGGGATGTGGCTCAGTGGTTAAATGCTCCCAAGTTCAAGCCCTGGTACAAAAAAAAACCCCCAAACCATACACACACACACACACACACACACACATATATATACAAATATGTATACATATATATACATACATATACATATATATACAAACCATATATGTACATAGATATAAATATATACACCACACACACACATATCATACACACACACACACACACACACGAAGGCATGCCCCAATGACGCCCTTACCTCCAGTCACCCCACCTGCCTACAGTTACCACCAAGTTAACCCCTATCAGGGGATCAATGCACTAATTAGGTTAAAACTGTCACCACCCAATCACTTCCCCTCTAGACTGTTTGCACTGTCTCCCACGTGAGTTCCTGGGGGACACCTCACATGTGAACCATAACAACAGTCATCCCTCAGTCTCTGAAGGGGTTGGGTCCCAGGACCCCCTGGATACAAAGCTCCGCAGGGCTCAGGATCCCTGGATAAAGTGCACGGTGCCTGCCTGTAACTTGCACGCCCCGCTGTTGGCCACAGGCCACCCTGGGTTTCCTACAACACCTGATACAATGCCTCATGCATGTAGTAGTTGTCACACCACATTCTGTAAGGAATAATGACCTAAAAAAAGACCTGTACATGTTCAGTACAGAAGTTTTTTCAAATATTTTCAATTTGCAATTGGTTAAATCTGAGGATGCAGAACCTGCGGATATAGAGGGCCACCTGCATGTCCCAAGGAGAACCAGGCTGAGAGCGGCTGTCCCGTCTGCCCAGAGCTGGGTCCCAGGCCACGAGGGCGGCAGAACACAAGGGAAAGCTCAGGTCTGCCTGCACCTGCCTCCCAGGATGAGGGTGCTCAGGCAGGGTCAGGGAGAGGGGCACGGGGAGCCCTTGATTGGGAGCAGGGCATGGGAGAAGTCGGGAGAAGGCAGCAGGGCAGGACCTCAGGTCACAGCTGAAACTGGCAAACAGAGTCCCGGAGGAGGACCAGCATCCCTGGTGCTGCTGGGCACCCAGGCATGAGAGGACAGCAAGGCCAGGGCATGTCCTCGTCCCTGCCCATCTTCCATAGATCCTGGAACATGGAACACAAGAGATCCTGGAACACAAACGACTGAGATGAAGATCTGTCAAGTGAAGAGGTGAATGGAAGAATCCCAGCAAGTCACACCATAGAAGGGTCTAGGTGCACACAGCTTACGTCCTCTGCTCCCCCAGGCCCGAGCCTGCAGCTCGGGCTCCTCCAGTGGGTCCCTGGAGAGGCTGGGATGTGACTTGGTTTGGTCCACAACCTCTCATTAAGCACCAAGAGATGCTGCCAGCAGGAGCTCCCTGGGAGAAAGCTCTCCAGGCGGGACGAGGTGAGGAGGTGGGATTGCCAGTTACCTGAGCTGCAGTGACCCAGCCCTCTGGCAACTCCACCTGCCTGTGAGCCATGGTGGTCAGGGAGCCTGAGGGATAGTTCTGAGCTGGACCTGCCCCATCCTGCATCCCTTGGCTAAGAAAGCAGAGACAGGAGGACACTCATGCCTCACTGTTGAAATTCCATCTGCATTTTTGGTTTGATTTTGAGTTTCTTTCTTCCTAATTCTCTGCTCCCAGCCATTTCCCACCTCCTTCAAATCCAGAGCCAACAGCTAGGTCATTATCTGCTGGGGATCATCTCCCCAGTCCTGGGGCGTTTCTGCAAGTTGGACTGGTGATATGGCCCCCACCTTTGAAGCCCAATGCAGCTGTACAGGTAAATGTGAGCCAGTGTTGGGGGACACTGGGTGGGACAGAGAGCTGCAATACCTCATTCATGTACCGGTTCATCAACCAACCTCTCCATAGGGGGCTGTGAGGTGGTCCTGGACCTGGGGAGCTGCTGGGCACTGCTCTGGCTACGGGAGTCAGAGAAGAAGCTGTAACAGCGATTCACCTTATGTTTTAAATGTAGCCCCTGCTGCTCCGCCACTGCGACTTATGTTTAAAATGGACACGTTCCTCTCTCCCTGCTCCTCCCTAGTCCCTCCCCTCCCTAACCTCAGGGGACACAGGATCACCTTTCTTCCCACCCTGGGCAGAGCTCTCTGTCCCTGAGCACACACCCACCACAGGAGGAAGTCATCCAGACTCTGGGGATGGCACCAGATCTCAGAAATGACTGTCTCCCAAATTCACAAGTGAATGTCAACTCCAGCAGAGAACACGGGGAGTGTGGCCTTTGAGTCACCTCTGTAAAAGCCCCCTTCCTGCTGAGGGGCAGAGTCACAGGCTTGGGGACAAGAGTCCCCTGTGTTTCTCCTTTGCTAGCAAAGCAATAACCCTTGTATTTCCTTTTTCTCAAAACTGTGTCCTCGGGCTGGGGACATAGCTCAGTTGGTAGAGTGCTTGCATTGCAAGCATAAGGCTCTGGGTTCAAATTCCCAGCACCGCAAAAAAAAAAAAAAAAAAAAAAACCTGTGTTCTCATTATTGGTTTGTCACTGGGAACAAGGACCAAGTTTTGGCAACACAACTGCAAAGCAGCACACATGCTGACCGGGTCTCTGAAGGTGGACCAGAGTTCTTAGCTTCTGGGCCCTGGAGACAGGGCGATGCTGCACTCAGGGATCATGTGCCCCAAAGAACAACTGCAAGGTCTACTAGCAACGTGAAGTCCTTCTACGGAGTCCCAGTTTTCCTGTGTAAAATCCTCTTGAGTCATTAGTGCCAAGGTCTAAAAGGTAACTGAGTGCCCTGATTCTCAGGGATTCTACACTTCCCCCATTATTACACTCTGTGGCTGATTTTTGAGTCCTTCTGTCAAAGGACAACATCGCTGTTGAGTTTACTGATGCTGGAATCGGAAAACACTTCAAGTAAGAGAACCAGTGTTGTGCGGGGCCAGGCAGAGGAGGTTGGTTTATAGACAGAGAACAAAAGCAGGTTGGTCATTTCAAAGTCACTCTCCCTGTGGGCGGGGGCAGGGAGCAGGTTGCTTCAGGTCCCCTGCTTTGCGTAATGATCAAGGCAGAAGGATCTTCATTACCATACCAGTTGAAACTGGCCTGTTGTCTGATCCTGATTTCTAGTTTTAGCTGGTGATTTGGAACTTTAGCATAAATGACTCCATTTTGACTTCCAGCCTGGCCTGGTGCAGGAGTCCAGTCCAAAACAGTGGCCTTTTGTAATTTTTAGTTAACAAACTTTCCAACCTGTTCAGATTTAATACCACTTCAGTAAGCAGCCTTTCCTGACATCCTGTTTATAAACCATTATACATTCAGATGGAATTTCTTTGAATTTTTCTCTAAGCACTGATTTTCACTTTCCCTAGTTTTTATAAGTGTGGAAATATGATATTTGGAGCAAATTATCTCAGTGGATCATCATTCAGGTCTTATGGCCTCTGTTGGGCTTTCTGATCTCGGGCTCTGTGTTTCCCAGACTTGGAGCATGGCTGATCCAGCTCTGCTCTGCTCTCACCATGCCTGCCTGGACACGTTCACCTGTGGTGTGCTCTACAGATTGGGTCGCTTCTCTTTGACATGGTTTGAGTCCTGAGGCCGTTCTCTAGTCTCTCCAGCTCTCATTCAGCACTTCCTTACGCCAGGGACTGTCAGCACCTTGGCTTTATCATCTCAGTCCTCACGTGCAGCCACAGAGGTTGACTACGGTGTCCCACTTACCAGTGAGAATCCAGCAGGTGCAGAGGTCACCCAGCCAGGATCTCCAGGAGCTGACCTTTCCCCCGAGGACTCACCACCCCACACCATGCTCTGAATGTGGCACATCTGCCTCTTGGTGCCCTTTGTAAAAAGAAAAACCCAAGTATTTGTGAGGCTGTGTCTCACATACTAGCTGTACCTAGAAGAATCCCCACACTCTGCTCATGATCATCATTTGCTGAAACCAAGGACACTTTCTTGGTTCCTCTTCCTTCATTTCAAAAGTAGACGGTGTTGCCGGGCCTGATGGCACATGCCTATAAACCCAGCAGCTAGGGAGGCTGAGGCAGGAGGATTGCGAGTTCAAAGTCAGCCTCAGTAAGGGCAAGGTGCTAAGCAACTCAGTGAGACCCTGTCTCTAAATAAAATACAAAATAGGGCTGGGGATGTGGCTTAGTGGCCGAGTGTCCCTGATTACAACCCGGGGCTCAAAAAAAAAAAAAAAAAAAAAGTAGAAGATGGTGCTTCTCAGGCTCTGGGTGCACCTCCTTAAAGCACCATGAGTACCAGGTCCAAAGGCTTTTCCACCACAAGCAACGCATCCCCGCAGTGCCACCTGCCCTGTGCTAGGCTGCTCTTCGTGCTATACTTGGTGACAAATCACTGGCATGTTTGCTTCTGTGTTCTTGCATTTTAGTGTGTTTTTGGTTCCACCTGAACACGGTGGGGCGAAGCCATTGTGAAGGTCAGTTGACACTGCTGCAACAGTGCCCGCCGGGCTGGCACAGCTCAGAGGCAGAGCGTGTGCCTAGCTGGTGTGGAGCCTGGGTTTATCCCCAGAGCCAAGAACAAAACCAAAAACAACTGATGTCTCTACAGTGGCCGAGCTGTCTTGGTGGCCACTTGATGTTTCTTGGCACCTCAACCACGGGTGGGCCACCACTGTGGTGGCCAGTTTGGGACTGTGAAAGTAGCGAGGCCTCCCGCACAGCACCAGGAGGAGGGTCTGCTTCAGCATCCAATTCTGACGAGCTCACTTCAAACCCCTGGGGAGACCACAGGGCCTAGTTTTAGATTATTATGCTGCTGATAAGAGAATGACAATACTATCTTGATATCCATACCATGATACTGTGATCTTCCTCCCAGGTCCTGGCACACAGCTCCTAAAATCCTTGGAATTCTCAAAATGGTAAGTGAAGTCTTTCTGTGTCCTCGTGAGCTGAAGGCTGGCTGGCAGCCCCCAGGGGGCTTCAGGCCCTTGGGGTGGGCACCGGAAAGACCAAGGCAGGATCCCAGGGATTTTCAGCCCCAACTGCTGCGGAGCGGGTGGGCAGAAGGTTAAGTTGATCACCAATGGCCAATGATTTATCCATCATGCCTTCATGAAGCCTCCTTTAACCCCAAGAACAGGGTGTAGAGGGCTGTTGGCGATGAGCACAGGGAGGTTCCCGGAGGGTCCCTGGGGGGGGCACCGGAGCTCCACACCCCTCCACAGCTCTTCAACAGGTCCTTCAGAACAGCCTTTCCATAAACTGCAAGCACATCTCCCTGAGTCTGTCAGTCACTCTACCAGATCAATCCAACCCAAGGAGGGGTGGTGAGACCCCTGCTTTGTACCCAGTCACCAGAAGCACAGGTCACAACATGGGGCTTGCAACTGGAACCCTCAACCTGTGGGTGCCCAGGGCCGCAGCATGGACTGCTGTGTGTGGAAGCCCCGCACGACTGGTGTCAAGAGCATTCACTGAGGCAGAGTGGGGAAAGCGTGAGGTCCAACTTTCTTGCAGATGCACCATCATGACGGCACCAAATAATCACCCCGGGCATTGATCCCAAGGGAGAGCGAGATCTGAAAGGGAAGGGAGGCATCACAGGGCTGCCCAGAGGGGCACCGCACTGCCCTGGCACAGGCTGCCATCACCTCGTTTCTAAAATGTAGTTATGCTATAAGGTAGAGCGTTGGGAATACTTCCAAGTGTCATTTGGGAACTCTCAGCTTGCTACAGCCAACAGCATGTAAAATAAGTTCCACGAGACTGAGGCCACCTCGGACCCCACTGTGGTTCTCCATCCCGGCCACCCTACCTGACAACTTTCCAAGTGCTGGAATTTAAGCGTCAGCAGCGCAGCGGGGGCAGAGCACCTACTCTTAGAAGTGGTGATTTTATAGGTATGGGAGACAGTGCCCCAAATCCACCAAGTCACCTCCACCCACGGAATGGGGTGCAAGGACAGCTGCTCTCAGCCCAGAAAACCGATGAGATCACTGGGCCCCGTGCTTTGGAGATTGCTCCGTGTGCAAACTTCAGGTGGAAGTCTGCAATATTCTATAAAGTCTTGTTCTGAAATGGAAGTTTGAGAGAAACCTGAGGGCAAACTTGGGTCGGATTCATAGCACAAGCACACCACACTCAACACTGCATTCTAGCGGGGAAGCTCAGCAGGCGCGACAGAGCCAAGCACAAGTGCAGGCTTCTCCCCTCGGGAAGGGGCTGAGGCCGCTGACTCGCACGGCAGCACCAAAGCCTCCGCCAGCCAAGAGCCAAGACGGGAGGGCAAACAGAGGCTGGTTCCATCTGGTCCTTTCAGGAAAGCCCGGGTCCATCGCTCAGCCAGCATCTTGGCCACCACTGGTTGTGTGCGCACCACACGAAGCTCGGGGTCCAATAGAGGCGCTCAGTTCTGAAGGAGCAGTGCCATTTCCCCTTTGGCAAGGGCTGCCTGGGGGAAGGCTCTCTGGTGACTTCATCGTCCTCTCCCACAGCCTGGGACTTCGGCCTCAAATCCAGGGCAGCAACTGACCTGCCCAGGAGTCGGCAGGGCCTTTGCAGGGACCGAGCTGGCCCCTGGCGTTGTCGCCCCTGCACAGAAAGTGGTTACCCATGACCCCAGGCTCAGCCTCATGGAGCCACCCGGGCACGCCTTGCACTGCAAGGGACAAGCCCTTGTGTCGCTCTGCGGCCACAGCCCTGCTCACATCTGGCCTGGGAGAGGGAGGTGGTCTCCCCACTCTGCCTCACAGCCCTCAGCACAAGAGGCCGGTCACACCCACCACACCACTCGCACCAACAGCTCCGTTTCCGTGGAGAGGCTGCCCATTCCTTGAGGGAGAGACCAACTTCACAGTGCCAAAGCTTTATGGGGACACAATCACGATGGGGCATGAAAACAGGACCCTCCCTCTCGCCACTTTCCTCACACTTTATAAAGGGCTCATCAACGGCTTCACCGATCAAACACAGGCCTTGCGGTGTGGATCCCTTTGCTTCACTTGCTCTGGGTTATACACACTTTCTCCCTTCCCAAGGCCTCCAACACAGTGCTGTGCTCTGGATTCACCCCTTCCCATTGAGGAAAGATAAGATCAAGGGCTGACCAGTTAATGAGCTCAACCAACTCCATCTGAAGTATTTCAGAGCAGCTTGATTTATTGAAGCCACAGGCATCGCTGTCGAAGGGTTCCAACTCTCATGCCTCCTCTTGCTTGTCTTCACAAGCCTCACTTTCTCAGCATGTAAAATGGGAACTATTATTCCTAAAGAGCAGAGTGGCTGGATGGGTTCACAGTTGAGGGCACACAGTAGACACTTGTTAAATGGTAGCTATCATTCTTCACCCCCGGCCAAAGCACTGGTGACAGGAGCACCCATCCCTCTTCACCAAAGAAGAGATGCAAATTTTAAAGGAATTACATTCCCCACTTCTTTTCATGATAGCAGCTTATAGAACAGCACAGAGGAAATTGCATCTAAATCCATGTTCTTACTGTGCACAAAACATAACCAAAGAGTCTTCTAACCAAAGAGAGCTGCCATTACACACACACACACACACACACACACACACACACACACAAAGTCCTCTCACCAGCTTCCTCAGGGCAAAAGGGCTGCTAGAAACTGGCATGGAGTTGTTGGTGCCATTCGGTGACTACCAGCAGCGTGCTCAGCTGGGAACCTCAAGGCTGGTGTGGAGGTTATGAGAAGGACTGGTGGTGAGGGGAGGGAGGAGAGGCCCTCGGAGAACAGCATGCCGCAGGCACACTGACACTAACCTGGTGGGGAGGGCCTCAGCTTAACTGCCCCTTCTTTAATGGTGACCTTTAAAGAAGCGCTTCTCTGTTGAGATGACACTTGACCCAACCCAACCTCGCCCATGCTGGAGAGAGTGCCCGACCTAAGCCTTCCAGGCCCAAGCCTCGCTGTGTCTGAGGTGGTGGCCACGGGAGCTGTCAGAACCCGTTTTCACAGCATTCTCTCATTCACCACCTTCCTTCATCTTCCCATTTCCCATTCCCTCTTCTATCACAAGTTTTTCAGAAGTCACCCCCGCCCCATTTATTTGCATATAGGAACACTGTCTTCATAGGCAATAGGCTGAATAATGACCCCTAAGAATATCAGGTCCTGATCCCTGAAACCCATGGGTCTTTGCAGATGTGGTTAAATTCAAAATCTTGAGCTCAGGAGAGTATCTGCAGGGGCTCAAAATACCTTCTCAGCATTCTCATGAGAGGCAGACGGAGATTCAGCAGACAGAAGGCAGCAATGGTTACCATGGACATGGGGACTGGAGTGACACCACCAGCCTAGGAATGCCAGCAGCACCAGGAGCTGGAAGAGATGGAGATGGACCCTCCCCACGAGGTGCCCTCAGACACTGTGACCTCAGCCTGGTGATGTGCCTTCAACGCCCACCTTCAGAACTGTGAAAGAACAGACTTCTGCTGTTTTAAGCCACCACATTTGGGGTAATTTGTTGAAGCAGTCAAGGAAATTGATATCTCACCCTCTACTCCAGCCTAATTTTTTTCAGGGACAAGTACCCAAACCGCAGATTGGCAAATTTGGATCTCCATATTTGAAAGCTCTGCATTTGAAATGAAATGATAATCACAGCTGAGTAAAACTTCCCACTTCCAAATATGGAGAGGCTTGTTTTAAACCCCATGCAGACTTCCCTCCTCCAACTTATGAAAGGCTGTGTTTGTCTGGCACAAGAAATGCAGACAAACTGAGTTTCATAGTATTACTAACACCACAGTGTTGGACACCACTGTAACCCAGTTTCTAAGGAAAAATGCCAACCATCCAGACCAGCTGGCTCAAAAGCAATGGCCCTAGCAACAGCCCACAGCTCTGGGAACACACAAGTTACGGACACTGCAACACTGGAGCACACAGGCCTGTGAGCCGTGGGGAAGAGATGGGTAAACATCCTGGTGGTGTAACTAAAGCAGGACAGGAGACAGCTTTGGTCTGATGCTTGTAAGGGAAATCAGATGTGCCATTCACATTGAATCCAAGGAGCTTGTAGAGGAGGAGGGGATGAAGGTGGAACAGCAGCCTGGGGCAGGCAGAGATAGCCACCTGGCAGCACTGGGCAGGCCACTGCCAGTGCTGAAGCTTCAGATCACTGAAAGCCATGGAAAGGTGGTACTGACCAGAAAGCAAGCTGATCAGATGTATGCTTAGGAAGATGAATTTAGAGTAGGAAGAGAAGGAAGCAAAATTGAAGCTGGAACTTGGTTGAGCAGCTAAATTGGCCAGAGGGGCTGGGAGCAGCAGAAGCAGCACTGTTGAGAATGGTTCCAAGGGGCATTTAAGAGGTAGACTGTTAAGACCAGTGACAGTCAAATGTAGAAATTGAGAGAAATAATCATGTTTCTGACTGACAGTCCCTTTAAGTAGGATGGGGAGGAAAGAACAAGCAGATAGCAAGGGCAGCTACGAGCTTGCCGAGTGCATGGCTGTGGGCATCCAGACGGTGATGTCTACCAAGATGGCTAAACGATGTGTGTTCTGTATAAAGGAATACGTGTGTGGGTCTAGAGGTCCTGCTGGGGTGCTTCAGGGCATGACTATCACTCCATATAGACTCAGTAAGCTTCTATCACAGGCCAAGCCCATGCCGGCCAAGCAGCAGGCAGAGAACGAGCAGTCCAGGGGGATGAGAGGTCCTGGCAGGCAGGTCCAACAGCACCTGCACAAGTGGCATTAGCAAAACCTAGACAAGGTGCTTACACAGGTGTTAAAGGAGGAGGCTGAAAAGGTACTGCAGGGGTGGGATGGAGAGGTGACAGAATCCTGGAGCAAGATGAAAATGTCCCGGGTGGTAGGAGGGGAGAGATCACTCAGGTGGAGGGTGACACACTTGAGCCAGAAGCAGGAGGCCCAGCAAGTTGGGTTGGGGTGGGGGGCAAACCGTGAGGATGGTGTAGGTTGGAGTCTGAACTTAGTGCCAGGGCAACACAGAACCTGAACACTTGGGTGAGGGAGTGCCACCATGCCTCTTGCTTTTTTTAAAAAAGCAAAGTCTTTTTAAGACTTTGGCTACAAAGTGAGAGTAAAGAAAAGAGAAACCTGGAGGCTGGAAGAGTAATTAGGAAGCCAGGTGAGCTGGAATGAAGTGGTTGTATTGCCAGAGAAGCACTTAGGAGGTAGGACAGACTTAAATGACAAGTGAAGGGTGAGCGCAAGGATGGCACACAAGTTCCAGCTTAAGTAACCAGTAATTGTCTTTGGAATGGATGAGACCTGCCCCAGGGCAAGCATAACAGGAGAGCCAAGGTCCTGGTCCTTAGGAAACTGGAGTGTGAGCATGGGCAAGGGCAGAGGAGAGGCAGGAAATATGGGACACTGAGATGTTAACTGCAGCGCGGAGTTCAAGGAAGGAATTGGTAAAGTGTCATAAGTCAACTGAAAGGTCAAAAGTTTCTGCTGCATTTGGCAGTAGGTCAGTTTCAGGCAACTGGTGATCTGTGGCTTCCAGTGGACACACCAGTGTGCATCATGTTGAGGTATCTTAGAAACCAGCAGGTGAACAGGTAGCTAGCTAGGGAAACACCACTGGGCAGCCGCTTTTGGCACCAGGTATAACAAATCAAGAACTGGAAAACCTGGCTTCCAGCTCAGGCTCAGGCCCTGCAGCTCCATATTGGCTTTCCTGCCTGTAAACCAGGGATGACATAAGGCTCACTCCACCTTGTCACAGGGGACCCTAAAACTCAAGGCCATTTGAAGTATATAATCACTGCTGCCTCTTTGTTCCGAATACAAAGTCACAATTTGCTTTACCACCACATAGTTCAAAATAGAAAAACATTCTTTAAAGTTCTTAAATAGGTGTAGGAGAAACTTTGGGGTGCCAGATTCTTAACACCGACAGTTGTCTTGATATTAGCGAAACTAAACAAAAGAGCTATTAATTTGGAGACAAAGTTCATCTGTACCAACCTAAAGCAAGATTATTTCTAACATACACTCATTTAATAAATTATTCTAACCTAGGATCATGTGCATAAACTCAAATCTTCAAAAATTAGTTTTGAAAATTAACATACACTGGAAAAGTATTAAAGCTGAGTTAAAAATCCAGAAAATTTTAAGGATTTGTGCTAGAATTTCCCCTTCATAACAGAGTCCTGGTCAGTTCTAAGCTTTGGAGAACATGTCTGGCTGTTCTGTGTAGCTCGTCTGAACTAAAGCAGCTTTCTTTAGAGCTGGCATTTGCAGTCTGGCATTTGCTACCCAGCTCGGTTGTAGCTGAAAATGAAAGGAGTCTTCCAACAAATGGAGCTGTGATGTTCACGATAAATGAGGACTGGAACTGCGGAGGGGAAGCTGGTTCCTCCTGATCACTTAATTCAATACTTGCTTTTAAAACAGAGAGGTTCCCGTCTGTGAGAGCGAGTTGGACAAGCATGTGCCATGCGAGCTGATAACGGGAGCCCACACTCAAATTTGCAGCGGGGTGAACCTGAAGCCCTAACTAGTTTCCTCCAGTTCTCTCTCCAGCCGTCCTCTGGCCTCAGGTCACTTTAGGAGAGTGGAAACAGGTAGTGCAGTTCTCCACCAGCTCCGCGTCCTAGAGCTTCGCACGCAGGCCTCGGGCGTCCGGTACAGCCGGAGGGCCACCTGGGCACGGCCTCCGCCAGCTCGAGCGGCGCGACACTCCCGGCACCGGACATCAGGGTCCCGGCGCTCGGAGGGGAGCTCGCCCTCCGACAGGCTCAGCGCTCCAGGTCCGAGCGGTCCCGCGGGTGCACCGCTCCCGGAAGCCAAGAGTTCGAGGCGGCCCCGCCGACATAACTGCGGCAAAATGTCCGCAGCGCCCACGCCGGCAGCCTCGGTCAGCCCACCGGGGCCCCATGCGCCTCCTCGCCCCGGGCCCTCACCCCAGCCCTGCCGCCTGCCCTCGGGGACCGCAGCAGCACAGACGGTCCGGGTCGCGGCCGCGGGCTCCGGCCCACGCAAGGAGCAGAGCCGGAACTGCCCGGGGCGCGGGGAACCGGCGCGGCTCCCTCGCCCCGCCCTCCGGCCCGAAGCCGCGCACCTCCCTCGCCCCGCCCCCCGGCGCCCGGCGGCCAATCCCAGCGCCGCGCACGTGACGAGCGCTGCCTGCGATGACCTCATCCCTGGTGTGGGATGACGTCAAATTCAAGATGGATGGAATCACAGCGGCAGCGGCGGCTGCGGCGCGCGCGAGCCGAGTGTGAGCGGAAAGGGGCCCGGCGTCTGCCTCGGGGTTGAAGAGCGGTGAGTAACGGTCACGCCCCTCGCCTCGGGAGAACCGCGGGAACCCGTGGGGGGCTACGGCCTCCCCGCAAAGCGCGGCCTTTCCTGACGTAATTCTGAGGTGATTTCTCTCCCCTTTTTCCTCCGCCAGCGGGTTGCGGGCTTCGGACGCTTCTGCGCGTGCGCGGGGCCGCCGGGCTCACCGAGCATGCCCGGGCTCCCACGTAGCCGATTGTGCCTTCACACCGCGCATGCTCCATGCCCGCACCTGGCCTCGCCCTCGCCATCGCGCATGCGCGGCCCCTCGCCGGTCGCCCCGCTTGCCCCGCTCGCCCCAGCTGGGCTACCGGCGCTCGGGGCCCCGCGGTGCCAGTGCACGCGCCCCTCACGCGGAGCCGTTGGGATGCCCAGCGGGCCGGGCGCGTGTCCCGGTTCTGGGTGGCGCGGGGGCGGAGGTGGGACCCGACACCTGCGGCGCCGGGAGCGTGACAGCTCCGGGGCCAGGCCGATCCTCCTGCCCTGCGCCCCCAGCGGACGCCGGGGCCTCGCCGCGCGTCCTGCTCTTCCAGAACCTCCGAGGACCTGGCCCGGGGCTTCCGCGGCTCCCGGGACCTTCGTCTGGCCTTGCTCGGCACCCATGCAGGGTTCTCCGGAGACGTTCCGTGCTGGACTGCAGAGCCCGCCTTGTGGGCAGGGACCGCCCGGCGGCCGCGCACTGCCAGCTCCCAGGCCCAGTGGCTGCGGAGGAGCAGCGCCGGAGCAGTCGGGAGCGGGTGGGCAGGTCCCCGGCCGGCTTGCCGCTGGCGGAGGCCTCGTGCTTGAGCTCCCGAGCTCCCAGCTCTGCACCTCTGCAACCGAGGGCCTGTTACAGCATTGTCCAGTGATTGTTCACCAGCGTGACCCTGAGTCACGAGTTAGAGTTTGTGTCACGTTCCTGGCACAGTGTGGGTTAATCCATTTTAGGAAGATTTCTCATTGAAAACTATTTTTAAAAACTATCCCCCCCGAGGAGTAAATCCCACTTCCACCTTTGATGACTAGGAGTCATTGTTTAACTTTGTTCCTAAATTTTGCTGTTAAAGAGAAAGTTGAAATTTGAGGCATTGGTTTACTTAAAAGTAAGTTTCTGTTTAATTCATTCTTCCTTTTGACACCATTTATTGAAAGTATAGTGTACTTCCTTCTGTGGAAATAAAAGTTGAAGAAAATACAAGCCCTCCCCTGAGAAATTTACAGTATTAAATAGCAGGAAATATCACACAGATACACTGGTAAGGGAAAACAAAAATGATAAAAGAGTGGCTAGGTTGTTAAGCCCCTGGACCAGGAGACAACTGAGGGGTTGAAGGGTTAGGTCCACAGGTGTCAGTGATTGGCCAAGGGGTAAAGGAAGGAGAAGAGACCCTGGCAGAGGAGACCTCCTGGCCAGCAACAGCCAAGCTCAGCAGGGAGTGTGTGGGAAGGAGCAGGTATGAGGGCTTGGATCACAGGTGCTGTGCTGGACACCTGGGTTATGCTGTGATGGAATTGTTGGGTTTGCACTGCAAGACGTCTGAGTAGACACAGATGTGGGAGTCATCGTCCAGTAGTTACTACAGCCACAATATCTCAGAAAGCACAGAAAGGGTCTGCTGCTGGGCTCTGTAGTGGAGAGGTGAGCAAGTCTGGGAATTGAGCCTTGAGCCCAGCGAATTCTCTCTGTGCGGTACACAGTTGAAAAGGGGGGCTCTTCCTTTCAGGAGTCTCCTGAGGAAATGGATAGCTAAGCAGATCCACTGAAATAGTTGGGGGTTATTGTGGAAGGATCTAGTCTTGTGGTAGTTGAAATGAGGGAGCTGCTGGCTAGGGGCAAATTGTGAAAGCTTTATAGAGACAGTGACACTTCAGCTGAATCTTTCTGTAGACAGTAGCCAGGTAAAGGAGAGGTGGGAAAACTCTTCAGCATGCCAGAAACTGGGCGTGCAGGTTTGTAGGGCAGAGGGTGAGGAGTGTTCAGTAAGGATGCAGAGGTGAATCGAGAGTGTGAGCAATTTGCATGCCAGTCTATAGTTTGGAATTTTCTCCACAAAGTAACAGAAAATAGTATTCTAAAGCAGGGCAGTGATTTGACCAGTTTTATTTAAGGAAAACAAAAAGTATAATTACCACCCCTGCATTTCATTGAAGTAGAGTTCACAAAGATACCATGTCGGGCATCCTCAGCTCTCACATGTCTTATGGTCCTGTTGGAGAGAGATATGTGATAGCAAGGCAAGGCCATGAGTAAGCACTACCCAAATGGTGCCCACCATGCAGATGATGGAGGCATTGAATGGAGGCACTTGCTTATTGTAAGCTGAAGTTGTCGAGGAAAGTATATTAGTTTGCTTGAGCTGCTGTAATAAAGTACCACAGACCAGGCAGCTTAAACAACAGAAATTCATTTTCTTACAATTACAGAGGTTCAGTGCCTGAAATCAAGGTGTTGGTAGGGCTGGTTTCTTCTGAGGCCTCTCTGTGGGTTGGAGACAGCCTCTAATGCCTGTGTACTCACAGGGTCTTCCTCCTTGTGTGTCTGTGTCCTCGCCTCTTCTTTAAAGGACACCAATTATATTGAATTAGGGCACATTTTAATTTAATTACTTCTGTAAAGACCTCATCTTCAAATATGATTGCATTCTGAGGTGCTGGGCATTAGATTATAACGTGAGGGCAGGGCCCTCAGTTCTAACGGAAGGCTTCCTAGAGGACTTCGAACTTGAGCTGAGTTGGGGAGGAATTAGACGCCATCTGGGAAGCTTCAGATTGGGTAATAGAAGTAACATACAGGTTGTGTCTTTGGGAGTATTGGAAGCAGAAAGTTATGAGGAGATAGTTAAAGGGAAGAATTTTTATATATTTTTTGGATGTTGATGGACCTTTATTTTATTCATTTATTTTTTATGGTGCTGAGAATTGAACCCAATGCCTCACACATGCTCGGCAGGCGCTCTACCACTGAGCCACAACCCCAGGTCCTAAGGGGAAGAATTTTAAAAGTAGTTTGAAAGCAGATTTTTATAGCACCTTAGGATCCGTGTTTTAAAAAATCTTCATTTTAGCCTAACGAAGAAACATCACTTTTCTTGTTTCTAACCAGGACAGAGGCTGGCTGTGTTCAGACTGGTCCTCGGTCTCAGCTGAATTGTTGCGTGGCACTTCCCGAGGGTCTGCTGCACCTGTAGCCGCAGCTCTCACAGCACTGTTTTTCCATCAGGGCACTTAGCACATCAGAAGTTGTCTTTCTTATTTGTTTGTTTCCTTGTTTATCATCTAATTTACCTCACAGGGTTGTGGGGGCTTTGTTTATTTTGAGTACCCCTATATTTCAGATACATTCAGCTGTGCCTTGCACGTGAGAGGAGCTCAGCAATAAGCCGAGTTAATAATAGTGATACTTCATGTATATGTTGTGTGACAGACAGATCAGCGCTCGTTTTAGGAAGCTTGGTCTAGCAGCAGCATTATAAAACATGATTTTGGAAGGCATGACCGGAAGAGTGAATACCACGTGGAAACATATTAGTTAGGGTTCTTTAATAACCAGAATAGAAACTAACTGGCTGACTCGAATCAAAAAAGGAATTTATTGTAAAGATAACAAGGTTGCTCTTGGAGTTGAAGGACATCTGAAAAAACTTAGACCAGGAAGGACAAAACAAACTAATTCTAGGAATTCTGAGTCAGGCACTAGTGGGTTGCATTTTCAGGCCCCCACTGAGAAAATCAGCTTCATTCATCTGTTGCCTTTGTCATTCTTCTCAGAGCCCATATTCTAGGGAGAAAGTTTCTAATTGGCCTAGCTATGGGTTGTGTGCCTGCAACCACCAGACTGTGCTCATGGAACAAGTGTCCAAAGCAGAAATTAAGTGGCTATTCACAGGAAGAGGAGGAGGAATGGCTGCTAGATGGCCAGAACAGACCAAATGCCTGTGACCAGAGGCCACCCTGCTGAGGTGGAATTAAGACCTGAACTGCGCTGGGAAATCATTCTGCTGGTGGTGGCAGAGAATATGCATTCTTGAACCAAATTCAAACCCATGAGCAAGAGACAGACATTCTGAAAACATGATGGAGTGGAATACAAGATAGTAACCTGATCCTCTCCTCTTGAAGGATCCGGTAAGCTAGTCTAGTGATAAAGTCTGAGGAGCTAAAATTTAGGTATTTTCTGCATGTTTGCATTGTCAACAAGTGAGTGATAATGAGAATGAACTTCAGCGCCAACTTCCTGTCACCATAGAATAGTAAAATCAAATGGAGAGAATTAGACTAAACCCAGAGGTGAGGTTTTGCACATGAACTGTGTGTTTTATTCCAAAGTCAAATGTAGGTGCATCGTGTGTTTAGCTGGGTGTTTGCCTTGTGTTACATGCAATTTCTCTTTGCCTGGTATCTTGATTAGGATTATTTAAGCAATCTCCAACATTCCAAAGGATCACGGTTCACAGAATTCAATTTAAGGTTAATGTTTGGGATCTTAAGAGACATTTTCCTTTAGAATCATTAGTAAGAGTTCTGGGGAACCAAGCTAATTTATAATGTTACTTAGCTTTGATACAAGCCTGAGTTGTAGACTCTAAAATTTGAAAGAAGGTGAGATTATTTTGGTTCTTTTTATCTCCTTTTCTCACCCCTTGTTTACCTCCTAGTGCCCTTGTATTGAGTGCCTGGCGTGCTTCACTTTCTTCTTCTGTCCCTAGAATGGTCTATATTACAAATAGCCCACCTTACCTCTATCCCCTCAAAAATCATCATTCCTTGTAGCTCATCTGACATTAGTACAAGGAAGAAAATTATTGCATTGAATTAATTTACATTACAATACGGGTGCCCAGACCCCCTTAGTATTTAGTATCTGGAGGACTTGGGGATCCAGCCGTGAAGGGTTTCATGGCCATTCTGGGGAACTGGAACTTGAGCCCAGGCAAGCTTTCGGGATTCATGTGCTTCTCTCGTTTGTGGTAGAAATACGGAGAATAGAACCTTTGGTGTTACTGTAGCTGGTAAAGGAGTGAGTCCCATTCCTTCCCTGATGTTCCCACTAATCCCTCTTTAGCTCTCCTGCCTCCTAGCTGGATTAATAGCTTCCTGGAATCCCATTGCTGTTATACTCTTGGAATTCTTTATCACACTCTTGTCTGTCTGATCACAGGAATGTGAGCTCCTGGAGAGCCAGAGGCTAGCCAGTTTGCTCACCTGCCATTACCAGCACCTCTGTGATGTGCTGTGTGGAGCAGGCCCTCAGAACACTTAGGGGGGAGAGAGGGACATAAGATGTGTGCCTGCAGATGGGACGTGTTCTACAGACTAGGGCTTCCTATGCATTGCTTTGTTTGTACCTCGCAGAAGTTTCATGTGGCACAGAGAGTATTTGCCCCATTTAACAGGAAACTGGACCTCACCGAGGTCCAGTGGTCTTTACAAGATAATATACCTAATAGGTGGTGAGTAACTATATGAAAGGTTTTTCCACAGAATTGTCTTGTCTCCCATGACCTGTTAGTCATGAAGATGCTCTCATCTTAAAATTTCTAGAAATAACATAAAACAGAAGTGGTTCAGGCAGAGTGTGGGAAAATATTTGTGGGTGACCATCCCAAGTGGTCAGTGGATCTGGTTTTCTGGGAGGATTTCTTGCAGCGTTTTCTGCTGCTTGTAAGCAGGCCTTTTCTTCCACTTGTCACCCACTTTTCTAAGAACTCTCAGGCTTTTCCAGCCTGGCTGAAGTGATGGAGCCTGCATGTTGAGTTGGGAGAGATGAGCAATGGAGAGGGAGCATGCTGTGGACACCGGAGGCATCATGCATTTTTACATGAGATGCATGGTCTTGGAGATCCTGTTCTTTTATTTATTTATTTATTTTTCAAACCAGGGATTGAACTCAGGGGCACTTGGCCACTGAGCCACATCCCCAGCCCTATTTTGTATTTTATTTAGAGACAGGGTCTTGCTGAGTTGCTTAGGGCCTCGCTAAGTTGCTGAGGCTGGCTTTGAACTAGCAATCCTCCTGCCTCAGCCTCCCAAGTGCTGGGATTACAGGCGTGCGCCACTGCACCCTGCGAGATCCTGTTCTTTTGAGGGAGGTATCGGGGATTGAACTCAGCCACTGAGCCACATCCCCAGCCCTATTTTGTTTTTTATTTAGAGACAGGGTCTCACTGAGTTGCTTAGTGCCTTGCTTTTTGCTGAGGCTAGCTTTGAACTTGTGACCCTCCTGTCTCAGCCTTCTGAGCTGCTGGGATTACAGGTGTGCACTAAAGTGCCTGGCTGAGATCCTGCTCATTCATAATTAAATCGTTCAGGAAAACTGGAGTCTGATGCACCAGTAAATTTACTGGTTCTGGATCAGAAAAATGCATTGAGGAAAAAGTATCCCCAGCAACAAAGCTGGCCTCTTCTGAGGGCTGAATAGGAGAGAAATGAGTATTGAGAATTCAGTCTGCCTTTCCACCAGCCACAAAGAAGTTTGCTAGATCATCTCATGACACTCAGCAATTATGGTGTTCCCTTTTTGCCTGCATTCTCAAGCATTTATATTTTGATGTAAGTAGTTAAACTCAATAAATAGTAACACCTACTGTGGTTAAAACAAAAATCCAGAATGTCAGTTGTCTAATTGCTGCTAGAAGGAAAGGGATCTAGTTGTTCTCAAGTCTTAAAATTGATTTAAAATATAAAAGCAGGCCTTAAATGAAGGTGAGGAGTCTGCACCGCCCAGCCCTGTCTCTCTCCTGTCTCTCCAGACCTCTAGAGTCTTCAGGTACTAGGGAGAATAGAAACTGTCACTCCTGCTTGTAATCCTCTAGCGGCCTTGTTTCAGACCCAAGATCTCCCCAAGCTTCCATCTTCCTCTCCAGCCTTGTAATCTCCGGCCCCACATGTACCCTTCACTCCAGCCAGAAGAAACCGCTTGCAGTTCCTGGGATGTGTCAGGTTCTGTCTTGTCTCTTGATGTTGCACATGCTGCTCTTGTCTCTTGAAATGCCCTTCACCTTTCTTCCCTGTCTCCTCCCCATGTTCCCTGATTCTTCCTCTGACTGTCTTCTCACCTGTTTCTAATGGCATGACCTGTCCTGGGTCCCTCCCTCTGCCACCTGCATACTGGACTATGTTGACTGGTTGCCTTGTCCTATTCCTCTGCAAGACTTAAAGCTCCAGAAGGCAAGCTGTGTATGTTAGATTGGCGTCCTCCATGTCTAGTAGGATTCTGGCACATTCTGGGTGGATGCCTAGCCATGAAAAACATGTAGAGTAATGATTAAGAGCCCAGACTCTGGAACCAGACTCCCAGTTTTACTCCTAGTAACCCCAGGCAAATTATTGACCTTTTGTGCTTCAGTTTCCTGACTTGCAAGCAGGGCAGTGACAGTATCTAGCTCTGAAGATTATGTGAGAATATAAAGGAAACTATAGAGGCAGTATGGTAGAGTGTTCATAGCTCAGCCTC
>JAJEJO010000701.1:186126-219447 GCA_020662805.1 Glaucomys volans | reverse complement strand
AAGGAAACTATAGAGGCAGTATGGTAGAGTGTTCATAGCTCAGCCTCTGGAGCCTGCTTTGCTGCTGCTTATTTGTGTGGCATTAAGTTACTTGACTGTCTGCCTTAGTTTCCTTAACGGTAAAATGGGAATAACAGGATTATGTGAACAGTGAATTACTGTACAAAAGATGTTTGCTTTCATGTATGTAGCAGAGTAACCACACAAGTATTGGCTGTTTTTAGGTATGTAGTGAGGGTTTGAGTGAGTAGAATGGAAAACAAATATTGCGAAGTTACTCTGTGTATCGGGAACTTAGACATCCATAGCCACTTCTTAGGCAGGCAGTCTCATTGATGACAAAGTGGAGGTTACAGTCAAGAGATAGTTTGAAACCCCAAATAATTTTCAGGGATAGAGAGTATTTCTCTTACAGTCACTCTTAGTGACTTTATTATTATTCCCTAATTCCCAGATATTTTTGTTCAAAGATGATAGAAGCCTGTGGTCCAAGAGATTGGAAGCAGTTACTTAGAGCAAAAACAGGGACCATGAAGAAGGGATAAAGAAAGAAACCTTTCTAAGCAGTGAACAATAAGAAGAATATTGCTGTCTGGCAGTAGAGTACATGTGAGATGTGAAATAGCATTGTTTCCCTCTAAGGACACAGACAGTCTCATGTGACTGACTTTACATACCTTCTTAACCTGTACCTGTGGTTGCAAGTTCTCTTGGTGTCTTAGTTTGGATTCACCCCAAAGCAGACCTTGATCCAGAAAGCAAAAGAAAGGGAGTAGAGCCAGCTTCAATGGCACACACCTGTAATCCAGCTGCTCAGGAGGCTGAAGCAGGAGGATCATGAGTTCAAAGCCAACCTCAGCAACTTAGTGAGGCCCTAAGCAACTTAACAAGACCCTGTCTCCAAATAAGAAATAAAAAAGGGCTGGGATGTGGCTCGGTGGTTAGGTACCCGTGGGTTCAGTCTCTGGCACCAAAAATAAAGGGGAAGGGGAGCAAAGGATCCCCAAAAGAGAAGTATTAATGGACACACTGTCACTCACATACTGTGTATCAGAGCTAGATTCCTTTAAAAAGAAAAATCTGAACTCCTGATTTCTGTTTCAAACCCCATGTCAACTAAGGACATCCTTGTAGCTGTTGTAGCAGAATCCTTAGACGTCCTCTCTCCTTCCCTTCTGGCCTTCCTATAGTCACTCCATTAGCAACCCTGGTGGCTCTGCCTTAACCCCCACTGCCACTACCTGGTACAGGCCACCTGGATCATGACAGCGGACTCCTCATCAGCTCCAGTTTCCACCTCTGTACTGTGCTCTTTGGTATATTCTCCATGTCATAGCTATTATGTTGCTTGGTTTGGTTTGGTAGAGAAGAGAAAGTTTATTTGAGGCTCACAGTTTCTGAGGTCTTAGTCCATAGAAGGCCAGCTCCATTCCTCAGGGCTGGAGGTGAGGCAGAACATCATGGCAGAAGAGTGTGGCGGAGGGCAGCAGCTCACGTGATGATCAGGAAACCGAGAGACTTTGTGCCAGTTACAACATATATACTCCAAAGCCACACCCCCAATGCCCACCTGCTCCAGACACACCCTACCCAGCTTCAGTTGCCACTCAGTTAACACCTATCAGGGAATCAATTCACTGATTGGGTTAAGATTCTCAAAATCCAGTCATTTCTCCTCTGAACCTTCTTGCATTGTCTCACATGTGAACTTCTGGGGGACACATCACATCCAAACCATAACATTTCACCCTTGGCCTACAAAAGCTCATAACCATCTCACAATGCAAAATACATTTTGTCCATTTCCAAGGTTCCCCATAGTCTCAACAGTTCCAAGATTGCCCAAAAGTTCAAGTCCCTAGTCTCTGAGACTTGGGGCAAGCTTGCATTATGAGTCCTGTAAAAATCAAAAGCAATTTACAAGTATCCAATATATAAAGTACAGAGTGAACATTTCCATTCACACAATTAGGGGCCTAGAAAGAAGGGATAGGACCAAAGCAAGACTGAAATCCAGCTGGGAAAACAAATAGTGAAGTTCCATGTCCGGCATCTGGGGCATATGGCATTGTGATGTTCTCTCCACAGGGCTTATGTAGCTCCGCCCCTGTGACCATGTTGGTTGCAGCCCAGGTAACCTTTCTGTTGGCTCGTCTCTTCAGTTCCTACAGCTTTCCTATGACAATGTCCCACATTACTGGCATTTCTTCATCTTGGGGGTCTCCACTGCAGCTTCAGCTTCCTCCTGAAATCTCATCACCCTCTCAGAGGCTGTCCATAGGGACTCAAACCTGTTGCACTCTCCCAGGCCTCCCAGACCTCACTTTGAAATCTTGGTGAAACCCTCCATGACCCCCTAATTCTAGCATCCTGCATTTTCCGCAGATCCAGCACCATGTGGTTGATGCCAAGTTCTGCTGCCGTCAACCAAGCCTCTTGAGACCCTGACTGCAGCAGTCTCTGAGGGCCTGGTTAGTTGAGCATGTTGAAAAAAACTTTCTAGGCCCCCTTGTACAAGAAGGGTACTCCACTGGTTTCAAGAGAATTTTTGCTTTTACTTCCTTGAATCTGAGATGGATATGATCTTGCCATCTCATTCCTGAGATGCTGTCAAGCCATCTTTCTTATTGTCTCTGGACAAAGCCTTTAGCATTTTAATGGCAGTAATGTCTTTAACAACTGCAATTTCCTTAACCCTAGTTTTATTCCCACCTTTCAAGTCCACATTTTTTGAATCTCTATGCTGTACGAAAGTACAGCTGCTGGTTATCACAACAGATTTGGCTGAAAGTCACCAGCAATATCCATACTATTGCCTGAATGTTATGCAGTTGAGAATTTCTTCTGCCAGATTGATAAATCCGTTGCTTTTAAAATCAGCCTCACAGAAATTCTCAGGACACAGACAAAATGCAGACAACTTCTCAGCCATAGAAGGCCAGCTTCATCCCTTAGGGCTTGAGGTAAAGCAAAACATCATGGCATCATAACATGAATGGCCCTCTAGTCCATTTACCATTAGTGTCCTCCTTTTCATCTAAACCCTCTTGATCCCTGCCTTCAGTGTCCACAGTCCTATTGGCATTCTGGTCTTCTAAGCTTCCAACCAGAATCTGCCATTAAGCTCTTCTTACAACAACCTAAAGCATTTCCAGCTTGCACTGCTAAACATCTCAAAATTCTTCCCACCAATTCCAAAAAGCTCCAAAAAAATTCTGAACCACATGGTCAGGTTAGTCACAGCATTGACACCACTCCTGGTACCAATTTCTGTTTCTGGAAGTTTTTTTGCCACTGCAACTAAAAGACCCGCACAGTGGTACAGAAGCAAAAGTTTGAGGGCTCATGGTTTCAGAGATCTCAGTCCATAGAAGGCCAGCTCCATTCCTCAGGCTTGAGGTGAGGCAGAATATAATGGCTATAGAGTGTCCAGAGGGAAGTGGCTCATGTGATGATCAGGAAGCAGAGAGCAGCTACTATGTTTCTAATTAAAACAATTCAGGCTTTGTCATTTCTCTGCTCAGAGTCTTCCAATGGCTGTGTATTTCCCATTGTGCAGTTCCCCCAGTGGCCCACTCAACCCTGTGCAACCTGTCTTATTGCTTCTGGGGTGTCCTCATCCACGGCTCTCTGGCTCTTTTCTTCCAGCCCTCCCTTTGCTGTGATGGCTTCCTTAGGCATATTCAGGCTTGTCCCTCATTCCTTAAGTTTTCTCAGATGCCGTTTTTTTGAATGAGAGAGTGGCTTAAGTAGTTCCTGGTACCATTTTGTAATGTGTTGTAGGTACTGAATGAATGATAGTAATTATTTGACTCTCAAAATAGCATTGTGTGGAAGTAGCTATTATTGTCCCTATTTTATAGTGGGAAAAACTGAGAGAGAGAGGTTAGCTAGCCCAGAACACTGTCAAGCTTTCTGGATTGTCATTACTTTACATTTCAGCCCAGCACCTGGTTACATGTATGAATATGTCTGTCTGTAACTAAAACAAGTTTCCCAAACCCTTACTACATTTGATGCACTCTGACATTTTCTACTCTATCCTAGTTCTTTTCTTTTTTGCTTTTTTAATTGCTAACTTCAAACCACAAAATTTAGTTTGAGAACCCCTTTGACAAATTTCCTTTGCTTCTGCATCTGTTGCTTTTCCCCATGGCAGCGTCTTCAGAGAGTCTAGTCCTGTAACAGCTAGCACACAGCCGACTCAGTCCCTGTGACATTGCAAGCTGGCCTCTTCCCTGCTGACCTCTGCAAAGATGAGGGTTCTTTACACAGGTAGTTGTATTGGTTCTTAACGTGAGAGAAAATTGAAATGACTGAAAAGGGAAAGTATCTGTAAAACAATCACAAGTAGAAGAATTAAGAATTAGGTTTTACCATTTACTAAGACATGACGGCAGGATGGAGTGAGGGAAACCTGGTCCTCTGATCCAGGCACTGGTTTGTGGCCCAGCTGAAGTCATCTACCCTGGAAGCCAGCTGTACCTCTGAGTCAGCACTTCGCCAAGGAGTGAGAGTGGGGCTGAGAGGGTGTGTGTGGTACAGGTCACTCCAGACTGAAAACCCCACAGACTACTCGCTGCTGGCTCTGCAGAACCTGGACCTGGGGTGATCAGCCAAGGCTGGCCCCCTGGAGCCGGGAGAAAACCTGCAGAAAACCTGCAGATGTGCTGGGGCTGGGTGTGGTTATTCTGCAGTGTTAATGAGACTGTCATGTTCTCAATCACTTTGAATCCATTCTAATAGTAAAAGTAAATGTCATGACTGTGTGTGTGTGTGTCTGTGTGTGTGTCTGTGTGTGTGTGTGTGTGTGTGTGTGTTTAATTTTTGTTGGTGCTGGGGATCAAACCCAAGGCCTTGTGCATGCTAGACGAGCACTCTACCAGAGCTACATCTCGGTCCCATAGTCCCATTACAATATTTTAAAGAGAAGATGACATTATAAAACCACACCAAAGAGACGAAGTGTTAAGAGTAGTGACCAAAATCCACAGGAAGAATCATGTGGAGAGCCGAGCATAGCCTCTGTTAGAATGCCTTTGTCTTCCCTAGAGAATGAGAGTTCATCTAGACCCTTTTTTTGATACTGAATTAAATGCCTGTTTATCCTGCAGTTCTTGAAAGTGAACCACAAGAGTTGAGAGCTTACTGTGTTTCAGATGCTGCCCATGTCATCTTTGCCATGTCCCTCAAGAGGATGCAACATTACTCCTGCTTCCCACAAGGCATCGAGCAGGTGTGCCTGATGACATTGGCTCACGGGGAGAGCTGGCACTTAGGCGCCCACTACCCACCAGTTTCGTCCCAGTTGTAGATTTGAAGGGAAATTCAGTGAAACTTCATCCAAACTCATTAATTAAATTTAGAGCCAGGCTAGTTTTCTTGGTGGTGGTGTTGAAAATGCCATTTGGTTAGAATAGAGTTAGGGATTGCAAGATAATTTGTGTTTAAAAAGTGCCTAGCCGGGCAAGGTGGCGCACACCTGTAATCCCAGCGGCTCGGGAGGCTGAGACAGGAGGATCGCACGTTCAAAGCCAGCCTCAGCAGTTTAGCAAGGTCCTAAGCAACTCAGTGAGACCCTGTCTCTAAATAAAATACAAAATAGGGCTGGGGATGTGGCTCAGTGGTAGAGTGTCCCTGAGTTCAAGCCCCAGTACCGGAAAAAAAAAAAAAAAAAAGTGCCTAATCTTTAATGCTTCTAACCTATGCTGAACACTTTGGTTCAATGGTAATTAGCCAAGTTTTTTCTCCTTCCAAATTC
This sequence comes from Glaucomys volans, assembly GCA_020662805.1. Classification (NCBI taxonomy): domain Eukaryota; kingdom Metazoa; phylum Chordata; class Mammalia; order Rodentia; family Sciuridae; genus Glaucomys; species Glaucomys volans. Next base: position 213,686 of record JAJEJO010000701.1, on the reverse strand, counting down.
TTACCCATTTTTAAAGGCCTGACAAGACTTCTACTTTGCAACCCATTGGTACCAGTCACATTATATTTAAGTATATACAATAATAAAACTGATTTAGAGTTACAAACTTCAGAGGTTTTAGTCACTCATACTTATTCTCCAAATTAATGAGAAATAAAACCAAGCATCAACCGGATAAGGACCCTAAATAATAAACTTTCATTTTCAAGTATCACTTCCATATATACCTACCAAGTTGTAGCAACCTTAGTCTAAAGCACAGTCTTTCGTTCCTAAAATTCTCCAGTTGTAATGACTGATGATCTTCCTAAACCAGAAAGCATGTTGTTTTATAGTTTTACTGTTGTTTAAATAAGGTTATTCAGAAAGCTGCTGTCAGCCCTCTGCTGAACGCTGGCTCTACCTTCCCGGAGAGGTTTTCACCACAATTTTGGAGATAATTCCACCTTCTGTCTTTCAGAGAAGCCCGAGCGATGGAGGGGTTGCTGCACTACATCAACCCAGCACATGCCATCTCTCTGCTCAGCGCTCTCAATGAAGAGCGTCTCAAGGGGCAGCTGTGTGACGTGCTCCTGATTGTCGGAGACCAGAAGTTCCGAGCTCATAAGAATGTCTTGGCTGCCAGCAGCGAGTACTTTCAGAGTTTATTCACAAATAAGGAGAATGAGTCGCAGACTGTCTTTCAGCTCGACTTCTGTGAACCAGACGCCTTCGACAACGTGTTGAACTACATCTACTCCTCATCGCTGTTTGTGGAGAAGAGCAGCCTTGCCGCTGTGCAGGAGCTGGGCTACAGCCTAGGCATCTCCTTCCTGACCAACATTGTCTCCAAAGCCCCACAGGCTCCTTTCCCAGCCTGTCCCAGTAGAAAAAGATTGTCCATAGAGGATGAAGAGACTGGTTCTCAAAAGAGAAGTGTCATCGTGTGTCAGAGTAGGAGTGAAGCACAAGGCAAGGCTGTCGGTCAGAATCCACCTGATCTGAGCCATGCTTCCCGGCCCTCACCGAGCAGTGCACCCAAGACTGGTACCAGTAAACCAGCTCCAAAGCCAACAGAACCACTTCACAGTCTGTCATTAACTGAAAAGAGCTGGTCAAAAGAGAGTGCTGTGGGGTTTGCCAACTCTCGTGAGCATTCTGGGTCCTTGGATGACCCCAGTAGAAGCAACTTGGTGAAGAGGAACGCAGTGCTGTCCTCAAAGCCTCTGCAGGACAGAGACACTGTGGACGATAAGACAGGGGTGAGCGGTCCGCTTCCCAAGGGAAGAGCTATAGAGCTGGCCTTGACAAGACCACGGCCACCTGTTTTGTCTCTCCGTAGCTCATCAGAGACTCCCTATCTCTTAAAAGAAACTAACAAAGGAAGTGGTCAAGGAGAAGACAGGAACTTGTTGTACTATTCCAAGTTAGGCTTAGTGGTCCCGTCCAATGGATCTGGTTCTGGAAACCAAAGCATTGACAGAAGTGGCCCGCTTGTTAAGAGCCTCCTCAGACGCTCATTGTCAATGGACAGCCAGGTTCCTGTCTACTCCCCCTCAATAGATTTAAAGTCTTCCCAGGGATCATCTGCAGTATCCAGTGATGCACCAGGGAATGTGTTTTGTGCTTTATCTCAAAAGTCATCTTTAAAAGATTGTAGTGAAAAAACAACCCAAGATGACAGGCCTCAAGTGCTACAACCACATCGCCTCAGGTCCTTCAGTGCTTCCCAGTCCACAGACAGGGAAGGGGCCTCCCCCGTGACTGAGGTGCGCATTAAGACCGAGCCCAGCAGCCCACTGTCGGACCCTTCTGACATCATCCGTGTCACTGTCGGAGATGCAGCAGCTGCCACGCGAGATCTGCCTTTGAAAACAGAAGATGACCACAAGGACATGAGCAGGCTCCCGGCAAAGAGGAGGTTCCAGGCAGACAGAAGGTCCCCTTTCAAGAAGGCAAAGGCAGACGACCAGGGCCCTCTCGCATCAGAAGGTAACTGTGAGGACAGCACAAGCCCTCCCCTGGACGGAGAGTTCCCAGATTCTGACTTGAACAAAGATGAACTTGGTGAGTTGGAGGGGACAAGACCAAACAAAAAATTTAAATGCAAACATTGCCTTAAGATCTTTAGATCAACAGCAGGTCTCCACCGCCACGTTAACATGTACCATAACCCAGAGAAGCCCTACGCTTGTGACATCTGTCACAAGAGGTTTCACACCAACTTCAAAGTGTGGACACACTGTCAGACCCAACACGGCATAGTGAAGAACCCATCACCAGCCTCTAGCTCCCATGCAGTTTTGGATGAGAAATTCCAAAGAAAGCTGATTGACATAGTGAGAGAGAGGGAGATTAAGAAGGCCCTGATCATTAAGCTGAGGCGCAGCAAGCCTGGCTTTCAGGGACAGAGTAGCTCCCCAGCACAGCAAGTCATCAAGAGGAACTTGCGCTCTCGAGCCAAAGGAGCTTACATTTGCACTTACTGTGGAAAGGCCTACCGCTTTCTCTCTCAGTTTAAGCAGCACATAAAAATGCACCCCGGAGAAAGACCCCTCGGAGTAAATAAAGTTGCTAAGCCAAAAGAGCATGCTCCTCTGGCAAGCGCAGTAGAGAGCAAAGAGGTTTACCCGTGCCGCCTCTGTAATGCTAAGCTCTCTTCTCTCCTAGAGCAAGGCAGCCACGAGCGCCTCTGCCGGAACGCCACTGTTTGCCCTTACTGCAGCCTCAGGTTCTTCTCACCCGCGCTGAAGCAGGAGCATGAGGACAGGTGTGAGTACAAGAAGCTGACCTGCCTTGAGTGCATGCGCACCTTCAAGTCCTCCTTCAGCATCTGGCGGCACCAGGTGGAAGTGCACAACCAGAACAGCATGGCCCCGGCCGAGAACGTCTCCCCACCCGCTCTGGACCACAATGGCGAAGTAACTGCTGCTTCTCGGCCCCAGCCCCAGCCCGAGCCCAATAAGGTAAATCACATCACCACACCAAAAGACGACAATGCGTTCAGTGACTCTTCAGAGCAAGTGAACTTTGACTCAGAGGATTCCTCCTGTCTCCCTGAAGACCTCAGTCTTTCTAAACAACTGAAAATCCAGGTCAAAGAGGAGCCCGTGGAGGAGGCTGAGGAGGAGGCGGCGCCTGAGGCCAGCGCAGCCCCAAAGGAGGCAGGCCCCAGCAAGGAGGCTGGCCTGTGGCCCTGTGAGAAGTGCGGGAAGATGTTCCCAGCCCACAAGCAGCTGGAGCGGCACCAGGAGCTGCTGTGCTCAGTGAAGCCCTTTATCTGCCACGTGTGCCACAAAGCCTTTCGCACCAATTTCCGGCTCTGGAGTCATTTCCAGTCCCACATGTCTCAGGCCACAGAAGAGACGGCACATAAAGAGGCAGAAGTATGTCCTGTACCCACAAACTCCCCCTCGCCACCACCTCTGCCACCACCACCACCCCTGCCCAAGATCCAGCCTCTGGAGCCCGACAGTCCCACTAGCTTGCCTGAAAACCCCACCCTGGCCACAGAGAAGCTGTTTGCACCCCAGGAGTCGGACACTCTCTTCTACCATGCCCCGCCCCTTTCAGCAATCACATTCAAAAGACAGTTCATGTGTAAGCTCTGCCATAGGACATTCAAAACAGCCTTCAGTCTCTGGAGTCACGAGCAGACACACAATTGATAGGCCCACACTTACCCAATATGAAATGGGAGGCTCCTGAATTGTGAACTGTCCTAAAAAACAAAATATTTTTTAAAAAAGAATAATAAAGGTTGGAAATTTTTATGCTTGAATTTAAGTTTGACATAAACTGACATTAATTAGAAATGTCCTAATAACTTCAGAAATAAACTATGAAATATTGTGGTTCCAGACCTCACAGCAACAGCGAGGTTTGATTTCATTGCTGTTGGAATTGGATTGATCTTGATGGATTGCGCAGTCCTTATTCCACAGTGTCAGCATAATCATTTCATTGAGGTTTTTGGGTTTTTACTGGTTTGTAATTAGTGGAATGCTGTCAGAGTATTCCTTCTTCTGGTTATTTTAGATACCTGAGTTCTAGTTAAATCTTAGCAATGTTCTTAAGGCCAAAATGTTATCAGGAAGAAGTGGAATTGTTGACAGTATTGGTTTAGATCTTAGACACCTTAGCAATAAAAAATGATAAACCTCATCTTGAACAAGTTATCCTGGCACTTGATAAAAACAAATGTTTGATATTTTGTGGTCATGTAAGAACTTTTTCAATGAAAATTGTGAGAAATTTAAATCAGCAATAGTCACACTTAGATTTTTACAGAATAACGAAAACTTGCTCTCTGTCACTTAGTGTATCGAATAATGGTCATGCTCCAAGAAAGACATGGAAATGAAAGCATGGTATACAGGAGTTCAGCATTTCCAGGAACTTCAGCTGCATGGACGTCATCAAGACCTCTGTATCACAGTCTAAATCAGACCTGCATTCAAAAGGACTGTGCATGTTTGGTTTCCTCTGATTTATGTTGTCACAAATTGAAAGTCTGAGTGTAATTGGAACAAACCGCAAAGCTGACATGGTACTCATTCTGGATTTGACATTAGTGTAACAGGTACATGGGGACAAGTGTGTAGACAGATCCCAGCACTTGGAACCAGTATAGCCACTCTACATTCTGACCACCACTTCCTTCTACAGACCTCAGCGGAGGAGGATGCCCCACCTTGCACTTCTGATGTGCTTTCCATGAATAGTGTATACAATACACATGTTCTCCTGCCTCTCTGTCTTTTGTGAAGACTTCTGTTAGGATGTTTTGGAGTTTATGGTGGTTAAACTATCAGCAGAACCATTCTGCTCTAAATCACCATTTAATATTCAAATGTATTTGTTGAAACACTTATAAAGGGTCCAAAACTGATTTTTGCTACTTATTTTCGTTCATGGGGTTTGGGTTTTTTTTTTTTTTTTTTCTTCTCCTACTTTGTGTCAGTTGTAATTAAAAGCCTTTTAGTAGGTGTTCTCCAAAGTTCATTCGGGTATTTCAAAAGGGAAGACATTTATTTCACTTTTGTGGGGAGGGTTACATATATAAAAGAGATAGTATTGAAACTACAAAATCCTTTGTAGGTAGTAATATGGATTAGGACTCCGAGTTCATACATTTTTTAAACAGACATTCTTTCAGATTAGAAAAGTCAACTGCAGTGATTGAGAAACAGTTTTCAATTTGTACTCTAATGGAAGAGAACTTCACCCATCTGTCTCATTGTCAACATTCCACACCAATACTGGGAAAGATGTCCTTTTTATTAAAACAGGCATTTTTATAAAATACTAATTGACTTTGTATATTATAGAAATTATATATGAAAATTTGTCTTTTATCCTTTCACTTGAAAAAGCTGTCAGAAATCCCACAATATTTTAGTAGTTATTTTCTATTTTGTTCTTAAATTTGTTGAAGAAAGGAAAATAAAATTAGGTTGCAGTTACTGATTCTTGCCATCTCTATATTTTCTTGAAGATACCTATGCATTTTAAAGATGAAACTAAAGCGTATGACTTTTAGTGAAAGAAACTTCATGGTGGATTGTCACACGTGGAATTCATTCCCTGTTAACGCGGTCTTTCTCACTCTGAGCACTAGCTGCCACAGGGGAAGAAGACAGTCGCCCAGGCAACTGCACGACTGCTGGCGCATCTGTGATGACTCCACGGACAATCTTGGCATTGCTGATTCCGCGTCCCAGGACTCAAACCTTTATGCCACGTTTTTGAAGATTTTTAAAATAATACCATTAATCAGTAAAAAATATTTTTGATCTCAATATAGGCTCTGCATATCTGTTGGATTTTAAAAATTAACCAGTGTTTTGTCTTGTTCACATTTTTTTTCTTTTCTTTTTTTTTTTTTTTTTTTTTTGTCTAGGCAAGAAATATAAGATTTCAAATAAAATTTTGAACCAAAAACATTTATAATACAGTTCTGGATTTTTCTATTACTTTTTATAATGTACCTTAAAAGCATTAGGCTGAAAGAGTTTATTTTGGTGGTCAAAAACAAAAAATGTTTCCACTCATGTAACTATTTTAAATGCTAAGAAGTAAAATAATGAAAGACACATTACTTGCTTTATTCAGTAAACAGTTTTTTAAAGAATGTTTATCTCAGCCAGTAGACAGATATTTGGTGTAAAATAAATTGATCTTTCATCATTGCAACTCCTTTAGATAGTAAAGATATTCTTGTAAATGTTTTTTCTGATTGTAATTAATTTTTGAAAATGTAGAAAATTCATTTATTCCTTGTAAGTATTCCGGATGCCTGCTTTTTTATGCAGTGTGGAAAGAATGTAAAATGTTTAATATATTCTTTTTAATCTGAGAACTTGTTATTGAATCCTTTTATGTGGGGTAAGGAGGGAGTAACATAAAAGTGTTTTTTATCATAGTAAGCAATGGAGGTAACAAATATTGTGCATTTTAATAGTAATATTTCAAGATTAATAGAATATTCATGCTTAAGACTAGTTGGTATGCATTTATAATTTTACCAAAATGTTCAACTAGCAATTCAGTAATGGATGTTATTGGCATTTTTGGGGAGATGTCTGTTGTTCTGGTTCTGTTTTGGAATGGATCATATATAGCCCTCTCTTTGTAAAAATTTGTCCAGCACTTAATTGGTTATCCCCTAAATCCACACAAAGCCCCTATTGGTGCTAATGAGAGTAGCAGCTATGGGACAGGAATGGAATGTGCCCTTTCCTGGAGTCCTGGGTGCCTCATCTCCTGCCTGGCTGAGTGGTCAGGGTGAAGAAGAGACAGAACAAACTTGAAGTTGGGTTCCTGTGTGCATACACACCCGTGCAGCTGTAGTCCAGAACTACAAAAGGAAAAAGATTTGCATTTTCTTATTATATAAATAATTGTCACTCCCAACAGATTTCTTTATAAATTTCTTTCAGTTAACTGTTGGAATATTACACGTCAGTTTGTCAATTTCTGATATCTCATTGATGTTTTTGTAATAATTGTGAAACATTAAATAATGGTATTATTCTTTAATAAGTATGCAAACACTGGCAACTAAACTTTTTTTAAGTTTTAGAAATACATTTTCCTCTTGTGGCTCTAGCACTTTAAGAAGTTTGATGTTTGCGTGATTTCAAATGGGCTCTTCCAGGGTGCACCAGGGAGTGCGGCAGCCTAGGGCGTTCCACACAGCAGGAGGAGACTCGCCACATTTAGTTCTGGGGGAGAGAGAGTGAACATTAGGTGTTTCCGAAATTCCTTTTAGAGGCAGGCTTTGGGGAACCAAGGCATTTTACTGTAAATCTTTACAATAATTGAATCAGCATTCTTTAGTCATTTGTTTAGTGCTATCTGAGTTTCCATAGTTATTCTTGGTTAATACTAATTCTACAAGGTGGATAATCTGTTACTGACTAATTCAAACCTGTCTCACAGTTTGCATTGAATATATGCTTATTGTTTAAAGAAAAATGAATGAGTGGTTTTGTAATACGTTTGGTTGTTAGGCCTTGGAGTAAATCATTTTTTTAGGAATAAGCTTTCTTTGGACTGAAAATTCATAGTAAAATAGAATATCTAATGTTAATCCATTGCTTACTTGTACCTAATTCTATTGTCTGTTCACTTTGCTTAAATCTTAACTAAGAATGATTGGAGTCAATAAATTTGTACTGTATTTTGCTTTGAGTCATGATCTCCTTACATTTTGCACTTTGATGATAACAATTAGTAGCATTTACTTTTATGAAAATGAAGAGAAAGTCCTCCTATTTGGATAATATGGATATCCACTTATGAGAGATGGGAGATACTTGATTTTCCCCAGTTCCTGCTTTCTTGTAGAATTAAGTTTTTATCAAATATATGATAATTAAAACCAGATAAGCAGCGACTTTTTCTTGTCCACCTTTTTCATTTCCATTCAAAGTAATAGCTTCAAATTCACCTTTTCTTTTACTTTAAAGTAGTAGTTTTTAAGGTGAATGTGAGGGGACATGAATCCCTAGAAAGGAAGTTCTGTGCACTTTGCCTTGGTGTTTCAGCATGGTAACTGGCGAGCTCGTCCTCCCTAGCTTTGGGTTCAGTGTTTCTCATTCTGGAGAGGCTCTCTGGCAACACGGTGCAGCCTCCCTCTTCATTTCTGTGTTAGTTTTCCCCGTAACTCGAGAGCGGAGCTGTAGGTATTTCACCAAGCTGACTGACACACGAGGCACGGAGAGAAGGGAAGGGACCCCGTCGGTGACTGACAGTGCAGACTCGGGCGCCACGGCTCTCACCTTGTTTTCCTCTGTTGATGCCCAAATTTCCTCAGAGTTTCTCAAGCACACCACGGGGACAAATCACCACAGGGACAAATAATTTTTAAATGTTCTCCCTCACCCTGCTGTTCAGTTTGTCAGTGAATGCTGTTTTGTTTAAAAAATGTTTCCTTTCCTCTTAGTCATAATAGTCTTTTGGGGGTTTGAGTTTGTAACACCCTGCCTCATCTTCCTTGGTCAACACACTCCAGACAGTAATGCCAAGTGACAAACCACGTCCCCAAGGTTGGAAACTTTCCCCTGCCAGAGGCTAAATCTTGGCTTCGATCTTAAGAACATGAGCTCCAGGGAGCTAAGAAAGTTGGGAGCAGGTCCTGCTCGGATGTGGCAGATGTCTGGAGAGAAAGCTTCCTTGTGTTATACAAATGCTGTGGCAGGAATTTGAGTGTCACGACCGGTTTCTGGCCCACATCCTCCACAGTAGGATCCCTGGGTTGGCTCATCCGCCTTGAGATAATGCAGACCTGCATTTCGCCCAGAGTGCCTTCAGCCCTGCTCACGGGGGCTGGCATGATTTCCTCCAGGAGGTGCTTCCTGGCCTTCTCATCCACTCTCCACCCCAGGCCAGAGGAGTGCTTCCCGACAGCCCATCCCTGTCCTTGCTATTATCCAGGTTCCTCTGTTAGACAAGGAGGGGTCTGAGAGCAGGGTCTATTATTCATGTGTTTCCAGGCCTGAAAAAAAGAAGGTGCCTATTAAGCATTTGAAAAATCAACACAGCAAAGAACTCTTGGTGGTGGGGGACAACCAGCCCATTTGTTTGTAGCTGGTGATAGCAGGGAACTTAGTCAGTATGTCCGCGTGTATTCCCTGGACTTCAGTTCAGCTGTTAGAGAGCCACAGTGGACTTCAGTTTTTACAAGGGTCTCAGTAAGCTCGAAGAGAATAGAAATGTACCAGTGCCCGGTTTTAGACTGTCAAGTCCCTTTGACTGACGAGTCCTTTTGACACACACTCACGTGCTGCCATGATTTTGATGTGATGCGTGTGTTACTGGTACTTCTGAAGTGCCCTTTGGGTCACCTCAGTGTACCTAGTTGCCTGATGGGCGCGTTGGTTGGTTGCACTGAGTGCTCATTACAGGGGAGCGCGGACGCTGCATGTGCTGAGGGTATAGGACATGGGCACGCCTGTCCCTCATGCTGCTGTTCACTTTTGACTCCTTCCCCATTCTCGGGCAACTCAGTATTCTCCTGGCTCCTTCAGTTTGGAATACTCCGTCTCTCTTCCATGGCCTCGATCATCTGGACAGCTGTGAACGGTTCCTTCGTGGGCGTGTCCCTTAATCGGAGTTTCCTCAAGAGTAGGCATGTGCTTGGCCAGAGTGCCACAGAAGCTGTGTTCCCTTCAGGCCACCCAGTGGGTGACCTGGGGTGCCCACCTGCCCTGTTACTGGTGTGAGAATTTTAATCATTTGACTAAGCTGCTCCCCCTTCACAGTTAACATATTTTTTGAGGAGATATTTTGAGAGTATGTGAAACGCCATTCATTATTTCAGTTGTACACACTAGTTTGGGCATCTGTTGATATTTCTTGCCTGGATTGATTATTTTTATGGTCATTGCCAAATGAAGATTTCCTTATCCCACCATTCCCTCATTTATTTGTGGCCTTTCTACTGCAAGAAAAGAATGTTCTGTTATTCCCATTAGTTTTCCTGTTTCCATGTGTATGTAATGTGGATTCATGGATTCATGGATTCCTGGATCCTTCAAAGGGTTATAGTCAGTTGCCATCATTTTTTAAATTTGATGCTCAAATCAGTCTGAATTTAGCAGTGCTCAGTTCAGAACAGCTCCCCTGGTCCTGACGTGTGCCTTTATTCTTCCTGTATTCTTACTTTGGGACACAAGTTTACAGGACTTTTCTCTTATTCTTTCCCTGCCACAGTTCCTTTTGGTGGAGAGTGGTATGGGAACTTTGATCTGGACCTAATATGTGCTCATTGGACACATGTGGATGCCCCAGGCCTGTCAGCAGTCAGACATGAAAGGAAGAAATACATATGCATTTACATCTGGACTTCATTTTGGATCTTCTGTCTTCATGATGAATTCACAACTCAAGAAATGAGCCATCAGATGGTTTGGACATCAATCCGGCACCCCAGGGGCTATCTGTGGCTCCCAGCTTCCGTATGAGTAACTCCCCACAGATGGGGAGAAACCAGACCCTGGTTTCCAATATTCCCTGTGATAACCCATCTCCAGCTGCCTGGGCCCACCTTCCACGCTCAAGCTGACCATCCACCTCAGGAATCTATCTAGTGGTTTTTTGATAAAGGAAGAAAGGGAGAGGAGGGAGGAAGGACTACAATTGCTTGTTTGTCTTGTTTTCCTTACAGTTCTATCAATTTTGGTTTCACATTGGGTGCATAAATTGATGAGCTTACTCCTCTATCATTTTTTAAATGATCCTCTTTGGGTACTATAAAACCTACTTCATTTGTATTAACATAATCATTGCTGCTTTCTTTTGATTAGTTTTAGTATTTGTTTATTAGCTCTCTGTTATTGTTACAAAGTATCTGAGATTCAGTTTATTTAAGGAAAGGTTTATTTTGGCTTCTGGTTTCAGAGGTTTCTGTCCTTAATTTATTGGACCTATTTCTTTGGTCCTATGAGGCAGCATTATGATGAGAGGACATAGCAAAACCATTCACTTCATGGATGGGAAATAAAAGAAAAGAGGAAGAGGAGGGCCTGGGGTCGCAGGGTCCTTCAAGGGCATACTGGCCACTAACCTAAAAATCTTCCCCTAGTCCCCACCTCATAGGTTTCCACCATCTTCCAGTGGCACCAAGCTGAGGACCACACCTTTGCAGGACATTCCAGATCCAAACCAGAGCAAGCATGGCATGTTTCTCCCATCCTTTCACTTTTATCCTACTTGTGTTACCACGTACAGTGGGTTTCCAGTAGTCAACGTGTATTTGAGTAGTGATTTTTTTTCCCAATCTGATACTCTCTGCCTTTTAATCAAGGTATTTAGTTCATTTACTTTTAATGTGATTGCTTATATGTTTGAATTAAATCTACTCTCTTATTTATTTCTCACTTATCCCATCTGCTCTTTGCTCCTCATTTTGTTTTTCTTCCTTCTTTTTAATGAACTGGACTTTTTTTATGATTTTGTGATCTCCTTTGCTGGATTATCAGCTATAACTTTGTCTTATTATCTTAGTGGCCACTGTAGGGCTCACAGTGTGTCTTTATCGCTTCATAAGAACTGAGTGATGTTCTGCTTCTTCACCCAGATGACTTCACAACCCGCTTCTTCCCTCTCTCCCAGCCTTTGTGCTTTGTTGTCATAAGTTTCACTTCTAGGGATGCTCGAAGCCCCCAAATGCATTATGATTTTCACATTAGTTGATGATGTTTAAAGAGGTTTAATTAATAAGCAAGTCTACATTTCTCTGTATATGTTTCCTTTTCTGCTTCTTCATTTCCCTGCAGATTCAAGCTTCCATTCAGCGTCATTCCTACCTCAGCATTCCTGTGGGGCAGGTCTGCTGGTGCTGAGTTTTTTCAGCTGTGTATGGTCTAAAACATTTATTTTTCCAACCTGAGAGATATTTTTACTGGACATAGAACTCTAAGTTAATAGTTTTTTTTCCTTTTAGTTCTTTAAAGATGCTGCTTCACAGTTTCCGACTTAGGGAGAAGCCTGTTGTCCTTACCTGTCTTCCTCTGTACCTGTCTTTTTGACCCTGGCTTCTTTAAGCTTTTTTCCTCATTACCAGACTTGTGCCATCTGATTGTGATGTACTGTGGGCTAGTTTTTATGTGGTGTGTGTGCACATGCACACTTTGGTTCACTAAATTTCTTAGATTTTTGAGTTCATGGTCTTTTAAAATCAGAATTACAAATTTTCCAGCCATTATGTCTTCCAGCAGTTTTTCTTTCCTGCCCTCTCTTTCCTTCAAAGACTGCAATCATGCATACTTTAGGCCATTTCAAATTGTCCCCATAATCGCTGTTGCCCTCATCACTCCTCCTCTTTCTCTGGGTTTCATTTCGGTAGTCTCTCGTTGTCTTCCAGCTCGCCATCCCTCTTTCCCATCTGCCCTGAGCATGGTGGGCTTCCCCTGAGAGTGTGATCTGAACCTGTCTTCTGTGCTGGTACCTAACATGTCCTGCCCTCCTCCAGCGCCCGAGCAGGTGAGTGAATGGGCACGCAGCGTCCTTTCCTCCTGTCGCCTGTCCCTTTGCCTCCTGATGACTCGGGCCGTTTTTGCTGGGTGAAGACATGTGCGTGCTGTGCTGAGCACTGATCGTTCTCATGTTCCTGTGGATCTTCTGCAGCTCTGTCTGGGGCGTGATTAGCTTACTTGGAAACAGCTCTGTCCCTTCAGGGTTTTCCTTCGGCCTCTTCAGTGGGATCAGAGCAGCATTTAATCTAGGGTTAAGTTTACTTTTACTGAGGCATAGACATCCTGGCCACCCCACGAATTTTTTTGATAAATGTGCAAACTTGGGGTATTTTCCCCTCTGATCCTTCCAGGTGGCTCTTCTCCCAGCCTCAGGAAGTTCCCCCACGTGCTGTAGATCCCAGGCCACTCTAAGACCCCCAGAGTTTGCTCTCTCCGCCTTCCCCTCCCTTCTTTCCAGCTCTCGTCCTGGCACACCTGTCAGAACCCAGCCATCTCTTCTTCCCAAGCTCCATGACTCAGCTCAGGGAGACTCCTCTCTCCTCTCCCAGCGTTCATAGTCCTTTTTTCCTGAAGTTCATTGTTTTGAAGATCATTCTTTCATTTATTTTGCCTGGAGTTGTTTCTTACAGGATGGGAAATCCAAACTCCATTATTTCCTTTTGGCTGAAAGTGGAACTGAAGGCTTCTTATTGATAGATTAGCTCAAATCTATCAATACGCTGCCTGGCTGCTGGACATCTGTGGAGGCTCTCCGGAGCTTACTGTGGAAACCCCAATTTCACGCAGTTCGCGTATGAGAGAATTCAGCTGGAAGTTCCTCAACTTGATGAAACAGCATGTATACCCGTTACTCAATCCTCACTAAATTTATCCCCTCAGCGCAGCCGTAGTCAGGTTCAAATGGCCTGTGGTCACTTCAACTCCGACTACCATGAAGGAATGATGGCAGAGGGAGGTTATAATGGAAAGAGACACATTTCATTTTCAGTAAATTCATGGTTATGGATTTAGAGAATCTGCTGAAGTGAGATATTTATAACTTGGAAATGGCCTGTCCTTGTGGGAGGCCTGGAACTTAAGCTTAATTTGCTTCACAGTAATTCTTCTTTTTTTTTTTTTTTTTTTTTCATTTACAGAGTACAACCTCAGGCACAGCCCATTGCATGGATGTCATAATCTGACAATGGGTCCCAGTCTGCCGCTAGACAACCCTTGACTTTGGCTGGATCTTCGGATGACCTGGAGGCAAGGGTGGACTCCACAGGAGGAGGCTAGAGTGGCATCTAGCTTACTGGGCGAGGGAAGAATATCCCTTTGAGTTCTCCCCATTTTGGTGACAGAGTGGCATGTAGTTAAGATGGCAGGCCCTCTGACCTGTCTCTCTCTCTCAGGATGAGCACGTCAGGAGTCACCTGTGCCACTCAAAACAGACCTTTTGTGTATAAAGAAGTGAGGTCTTGCTCTGAGGGTTCCCAGGATGATTTAAAAGTAGGTTTTCACAGCATTGAGGTTGTCTCTCCAGGTCAATTCCATAGAGCTTACCAAGAACCACTTTCTGTTCACCAGGTCAAAGACCAAAGACAGATGACGGAACAGTGTGTGAAGTTTGGTGTTATTATTCCTCCTGCATCATAGATCTTAAAGGCAGTGTCTACCAGTGGGAGGGATTCCTCCCAGAGCCCCTTCACGTTTTTGAGGTGTTCTGTGGATGGTGGGCCCTGCCCTGGAGATGATGCAGCCGTCCTCCTCTTCTCTGGGTCTCTGGCTCAGCCTGTCTGTCTGTGCTTGCAGTGTGCCTGAAATTCTTTCTGAAAATTCAGAGGGTCCCCATTTGCCTTTCATGTAATTCCTTGTTTTAAGTTCAGACTTCTCTGCTCAGGCACCACCTTCTCTAGTCCTGCCAAGGATTAACCAGCCATCATTGCCTCAAGTCTGGATTCCAGTCAGGTTCTACTAATGGAGATGCACCCCCAGGAGCAGAGGGTTTGCAGGGTCTTCTTGTGGAGATGCTGTACCTCCCCATGAGCTTTGTCAGTGGCCTTCTCGCACCCGCAGCCAGCAGAGTGTAGGTAAATGAGCTTGGACCAGGCCTGGTGGCAATTCAGGAGGCTGAGGAAGGAGGATTGCAAGTCTGAGGCCAGCCTCAGCAACTTAGTGAGACCTTGTATCAAAAAATACAAAGGCCTTAGGATGTAGCTCAGTGGTAGAGCACCCCTGGGTTCAATCCCCAGTACTAAAAAAATACCAAACAAACAAACAAACTTAGATGTCTTTCCAAGTAGAACAGTGAGGAGCAGAAACAGACAAGTCATTCTGTGGATCTTCTCAAAATGGTGGGTCAGAGCTGTCCCCTTTGCATACCTGAGGTTGAGATCCTGACCTGAACCTCCAGCTGGATACTGTTGGATATGTCCTGCTCTGACACGGCATGTGTCCAGCCCTGCTGGGCCTGAGGGAGGAAGACATTCCTGCCTCACTCTCGTGTGGTGAGGGAGTCACAGCTCAAATGGCCCCTCGTCCTCCATCGGTGGTGCTGCGGCCTCTGGACTAGCCAGGGTGGATCTAGAGCTTCCAAAAGACCAGCCTCTTCGTTTTCCCTTTCCTCCTGAGTGTCACTGTCCGGGAGGAGGGGAATAAAGTCTTTCCTTCCTCTCTGAACCATCAATGCACTTCCCTCTTTCTTAGAGTCTTCATTACACAATAGCACAAAAGATTATATGAAGGATTCACCCCATTTACCTGATCCCCGGCAAAATTCTTTCGATCATAAAAGAGGATGATTTAAAGAAACTTTAGGGACCATCTCTCACCGGAACTTCGCCCTTCCATAGGCATGCCACCTTATAATAATAGGTTAATTCTTCTTCGGTTGCAGCCGTGAGTTGTCCCGTCAGTCAGCATGTGGCACGACATCCCTTAGGTGGTCCCAGAATCCAGCCGCTCATCCTAGAAAGGAAGCAGTAATGAAGAAAGAAAAACAAAAGGAGCAACCCAGACCTAACAGATGAGTCCTCAGGCAAAATCTTTGGGAGTTTTGACCTTGGCGTTACCCCACAAAGACTGTGTTAGTCTGCTCTTGGTGGCTGTGAACAAAACCTAACAAGAACAACTGAGAGGAGGAAGTTTATTTTGGACTCATGGTTGCAGAGGGTGAGTCTGGTTGACTTACTCCACTGCTCTGGGCCTGAGGTGAGGTGGAATATCATGGTGGAAGGGCATGGTGAAGCAACCCCTCTCTGTTCACAACAGCTGAGAAGCAGGAGGAAGGGGCCACAAGGAAGAGGCACCCTTCCCGGGCAACCCCAGGGACACCCCCCTCCCCCAGCCACACCCCGCCTGCCCACAGCCACCACCCAAACGGTTCTTCAGACTCCGATGGCCTGACTGGGTCCCAGCGATCACCGTCCTGTTGTCTCACCTATGAACATTCCTTCATTAAACACAGGCGCTTTGGGGGGACACCTCATAGCAGAACCATAACAGAGTGCTACCCCATACGACCCAACCAAGAGAGTCCAAATGGTTCGTTCAAGCCCAAAATGGTGGAGAAGAGTCCTTATTTCACAGCACCTAGTACCACAGAACAACCCACTACGGTCCAGGAGCTTTGTTTCGGTCTCAACCAGCAGAGATTTCCAGTGGGCACCACCACGTGACCGCGCTGGATCCCGTTGGCTCCCGTGCACCCTCCTAGTGTCATCGGCAGGTGAAGCTGCAGAAGGAAGGAAGGGGAGGAACTGGGGATGCAGAAATGTCCGTGCAGCTGCTGGTGTTAGGGAACAGACAGGTGTGAGTGGTGGGAACATGGGGTCACTTCTGTCCACTGGGCCCACCCTGCTGACCCCCACATGCTTTCTTTTAAAAAGCAATTTGCCTGCAGCCCTGCCAGGCTTAAGTCAACAGGATGCGCTGCATTCCTCCGCAAACCCCCGGCATCTGCAGAGAAGTGCAGGCCCCAGGTCCCCATCCCCATGAGAGAGCACAAGCCGCCTGGGGGAAGGGAGGTTCCTGTGACCCAGTCACAGACCAGGTTCCAGGACTCGGGGAGATAGAGACAATTCCCCCAGCCATAAACTCTGTCAGGACAGGCTCCAGTTGGAAGCAGCCAGCAAGGACCAAAGCGACTCGCAGTTGCCCTGGCCCTTTGCAGTGGGGGCTTGGAAGTCTGATGCCAGACAGCTGTCAGTCAAAGAGGTGGACCTGGGCGGGACTCTCTGGAAACTTCCTGGGCCCCTAAATAAAACTGGAGGGCAGGAGGGGCATGTCATCCTTCTCTCTGAGAGGACCCACTCTCCCTTGAGTGTCCCCTTTTCTGGTCCTTTGACACCAGAGTTTTGAGATGAAGCCAGATTCCCCGCTTCTGCTGGCAGATGGGGTTTGTGCAGCTGCTGGTCTTGCCAACTTCCTTCTGGGTTCTTGCCTCATAAATTTGAAGAATAAAATCCACAGACAGTAATGAAAGAGAAGGGTGAAAAGAGTAGGATTTATTTAAGTGAGAAGAGAGAGCTCCCACAAGAGGACCTCATGGAGTGACAGGAAACAGGCAGCCTGAAGACCACCCACCTCAAACCCCAGTTCTTGTGATCAGGTCAGAAAGATATCAGGCATGTCACTCAGAGTAACAGGCATGAGCTTGTGAAGGGGTAGGAAAAGGGAACAGGGACACCCTCAAGGGAGAGCGTGTCCTCAGAGGAGAGGGACTGCTCCTCCTACACTCCAGTTTATTGGGGATCCCAGGGCAGGTCTGAGAGTCCTGCCCAGCTCCACTTCTTAACTTTTGACTGACAGCAGGATGACATCAGACTTTCAAGTCCCCATGCCATGACAACTCTAGGTCATTTTGGCCCAAACTGATGGTTCTAACTGAATTCTTACCTTACATTTTACGGATGTTCTTTATCTCCCTGAGTTTGGGGATCTGGTCTGTGGAAACGGTCACAAAGGTCCCCTCTTCAGGGTAACTTGGGTTCCTCTTATCGACATTGTTTTGGGCCTGCATTTCTCCTGAAGATAGCAGGGAGTTTTCTGAGGAATGTGATGTATTCCGTCCACTTAAGCCTGGCAGGGCTTCAGGCGAGTTGCTTCTTGGAAAAGCATGTAGGTCCCTTTTGTAATTATCCCTTGGCCCCGTGTTCCCACCACTCACCTCTGCCTGTCCTCTCTCACCTTCACTCAACTCTGCTGTTCTTCTCCTGTCTGGCCTTTCCTGGAATGCTCTCAAGCAGGAATTCAAGAAGAGGGGAGGGCGCGCTGGCGGGTCTCCTCTGCAACACTGGGGTTTTCCTGGAATTCCAGCCTCAGTGGAACCCCTTCTTTCCCTGAGAGACCACTGCTCCCCTCACCAGAGACTGCTCAGAGGTGGGTGTCTCCCTCCTGGTTGGCTTTGCCAAAAACAGTTACAGGAAATGAAGGTCCTGTGATTCTGCTATCAACCTCGAGCCAGAGGTTGATAAAGGAAGACAGTTTTATTCAAAGCTGGTCTGAAGGAAGACAGGGGAGACCCCCATTCTTGGCAGGTGGGGCACTCACAAATGCCACAGCTTTTACGAGAGGGAAAAGGGGACATGGTGGGAGAAAATCTCAGGAACTCTGGGGCTTGCCCTTTCAAAAGTGCCCTCCCAGCCTGACTCCACTGCCCGCATCACATCCAGGGCAACTGTGACCTCCTGTGGCCAGCCTCTGCATTTCCTTCTCAGGCAGACCTGTTGCCCACTGAGAGGAGGGGAGGCCCTGCAGAGGCCCTCTGGATCTAGAACACCTTGTGCAAAAGGCCTTAAAGATGAAGGGGGTCGGGGGGAAGAAGAGGAGCAACTTCAGTTAAAACATCTTCCTGAGGGAACTGGAGGAAATAATCTTGTTAAAGACACACCTCCCAGATTAGCTGTGTTACAGATTGTTAGTCCTCATTTTCCATTTGAGGTCGCAGCCCTTATTATCCTGTCACCTCTCAAAGGCCTCACCTCTGGACACTTGTATTGGACCAAGCCTCTAACACATATGGGGGGACATTTAAAATCCATAACATTCCGCCTCTGGCCCCAAAGGCTGATGTCCCGCTCACAATGCAAATTGCATTCAGGCCATCTCCAAGAGTTCCCGTGGTCGACAGTTCCTACGCTGCTCAAAGGTCCAAGATTGAGTGCTCCTCTGAGACTCACAGGCTCTTGGCTGTGAGCTCCTCTCAGAATTAAAAACGTGAGCCAGGCAGGGGGGCACACACCTGCAAACCCAACGAGTCAGGAGTATGAGGCAAGTGGATAATAAAGAGAGGCCGGCCTTGGCCACTTAGTGAGAACCCCTCTCAAAATTAAAAATATAATTTAGAAAAAGGGCTGAGGATGAAGCGCAGTGGTAGAACACCCCTAGGCTCAATCCCAAGTAGCACTCTTCAACCCCCACCTAGAAAAAAAGTTACATACTCCCAAGATGCAGTGGCACAGGGTTAACACTCCTGTTCCCAAGGGAAGGAGTAGATTAGAAGGAAGAATTGGACCCAGCAGGACTTGAATCCCAAAGGGCAGGCATTTGCTCCTAGCTCCACGTTCGGCATCTGGGTCACACATTAGCGTTGGACGCCCTATTGCCTTGTGAGGCCTCTCTCTGGGCCAACTCTGCTGGGCATACATTCCTCTGCTGGGTCTCCACTGCAGCTTTGGCTTCACTCCCATGTCTTCATATGCTGCCCTCTCAAAGGGATGCCCACAGGGCTCCCACCCTGCCAGGCACTGCCTGGCCTCCCAGTCTTTCCTTTGAATCTCAGGGATAACCTCCATGGCCCTTGTGTTCTGTATGCCTTCAAAGCCATGTGGCCTACCCCAAGGCCACCTCCAGCAGGAGCAGGAGCCAGGACCATTTGGAATGGCTGCAGTGCCCTCTGAGTGCCTGAATGACCCAACTAGGGGAAACAAATCCACAGGAAATAATCCTCAAAGTGTCCCTGTGTTGGCAGGGTGCTCCAGGGTTCTCTTCTCAAAACAAAGGCTTTCAAGTGAGTTTACATGTTTTTACCCTTGGCCCTGAGGGGTTTATCCACTTCCTAAGATGTCTTGACATCTTTTCTATTGTCCCATAACAGAGTATTTGGCTTGGCTTTTTTTTGTTTTGTTTTGTTTTGTACTGGGGATTGAGCCCAGAGGGCTTTGCCACTGAGTCACATCCCTAACCCTTTTTAATTTTTATTTTATTTTTATTTTTGCAGTGCTGGGGATTGAACCCAGGGCCTTGTGCTTATGAGGCAAGCACTCTACCAATTGAGCTATGTCCCCAGCCCCCTTTTTATTTTTGAGATAGGGTCTCACTAAGTTGCTTGGTGAGTTGCTGAGGCTGGCTTTGAACTTGTGATCCTCCTGCCTCAGTCTCCTGAGCAGCTGGGGTTACAGGCATGCGCCACCTTGCCCAGCTTACTTGGCTTCTTTTTAATGGTATTAATCTCTTCAGAAACCAACTTAGCCTCAACTTTAAAAGGCTCATTTTCTCGTCAAACTGCACGTTTTTCAAATCATTCTGCTTTGCATTTTGTTCTCAATTCTCACCATAAACCTGGTTAAAACAATTATCAATAACCAGACCAGAACCTGAATGCTACACTACCTTGAAATTTGCTCCACTAGATTAATTACTCCACCAGCTTTAAACTCAGTCACACACAAAGTCTCAGGGCATGGACAAAATATAAACATGTTCTTTGCCAGAATGAAACATGAATGGCCTTTAGCCCAATTCCGGGTAGAGTCCTCGTTCTCATCAAAAACCTGATCAGCACAGTCTTTACTCTCACATTCCTCTCAGCCTTCTGGTCTTCTGGGCTACCCCTAGAATCCTTCATATGTGGATAGGAAGTGGGATGGGTTGGCTTAGATCCCAGGCACGTGTGGCCCACAGCCTGGGCCTGGACCTGTCTGCAAAGGGAGGAAGAAGCACGGTGCAGAGATGCAGGGCAGCTGCCTGGCTGGGGCAGGAAGAGGGGTGCAGAGCTGTGGTGGCAACCAGATGCTGACCAGGAGAGCAGAAAGGGACAAATATTAACTCTTTAAAAGATGGAGACATGAATATGTGAAATGAAAAACAAATTTAAACTTGGCACCAGGCACAGTGGCACATGCCTGTTATCCCAGCAACTCAGGAGGCTGAGGCAGGAGGATGGCGAGTTCAAAGCCAGCCTCAGGAACAGTGAGGCTTTAAACAATGCAGTGAGACTCTGTCTCTAAATAAAATACAAAATAGGGCTGGGGATGTGGCTCAGTGGTGTTTTTTGGTACAAAAAAAAAAAATTCAAATATGGCTTTCACGCACACTTGATTCTGAGGAACATTGTCATAGCTTCACCCTCAGCCCTGACCAGCCCATGCCCCTTCCTCTCCCAGGATGGCAGGTAGCTGTCAGCACCCAGGGACCAGCCTCTGCCCTGGGACAGGGTGCCTAGGAGCCGAGGACCTGCACCTTCTCCAGCTGCGGACCCTGGCTGGCCCAGGTGTATTTTTATAACCACCCTGATGCTTTAGCAGGAGGTTTGCTTCTTTTCTACACTTCCTTAAGTGGTTCCCTTCTTATAAGGGACCTTATCAAAGTACTAAAACAGGTACCAACCAGAACAATGAAAAACCAAGGGACTGATGCAAGCCACTCAGGAGTGTCCCTCTCAGGGGACATCTGCGGAGTCAGGAGCACCAGGGAAGAGGCCTCGTGGTTGCCCAGCACAGTGACATCTTGGGTCAAACCGGGGACACAAACTGGGGCTGACACTGAAGTTTAGGACACACTTTTTACTAAAAGGCCTTGGTAAAATAACCATATTCTATGTTTTCTAAAAGACCAGAAATTCTCTTCAAACTCGTGGTCTTTCCATTGGGCCTTGCTGAGGTTTGAGCGTGTCTCCCGAGTTCAAGGGTTAGAGATCTCATCCTAACGCAGCAGGGCCCAGAAGCAGGACCTTGAAGGGGCAGTGAGGCTGCAGGGCTCTGGAGTGGATTGCTGCAGCTGGGAGTGCATTGGTCATCCTGAGAGGGGGTCAGTCATAAAGGAGCGTCAGGCCTTCTCTTGCCCTCTGCCTTCCACCACAGCATGCCAGCACCATGCTCTTGCACTTCCAGCCTTCAGAGTTGAGATGCACGAGTCTCTACTACCAATCCCTCAGGCTGCGGTGATCTCCCAGCAGTGTGGAACACACGGCTTTATCAACCCACCTTGTCTCCTTGTCCCAGATGGGGACATCGACAGGGACACCAACCCCTACACCACCTGCGGTCACTTTGAAAATATTATTATGTTTTGAGAGGCCTATTCTTTTGAAAAAAGTAATGGGTGAATGCTCAGATTGAAAGTATTTGTAAATCAATTGTGAAAATGTCATGAACTTTGCACAAATTACTTCTAAATGCTCAACTGAACAGAACATTATGTTCACAACTGACGTGCAATAGAAGAAATGCACTCACAAGAGCATTTTCTAGAACTAGCTTATTTTATTTGAGGAATGTGGCATATTTAGAATCAGGAGTGGTGGCAGCAGCTGCTCAGAGACAGGGGACTGGCTTAATGCATCTTGCACAGCGGTGCATGGAGGCCGCTGCTGAGGCACGTCCCTAGTGTGGCTATGTGGCTGTGTGGGCAAGCTGTGGCCTGCGTCCTCACACTGCCTGGGCAGTTCTTCACCTTACTCATAGGAAGTGAGCCCATAAGCTCTGGTCATGAACTGGACACCGTGAACACACTTTGGGATCCTGCTGAACTTTGACTTGAACTGTGGAAAAAGTGCTGGACAAGGTCCCCCCGGCATCTCTTCCTTGGGAGTCAGCTCTACAAAAGCTCAAAGTGGCGGAGAATCCACAATTATGCTGTTTTTTCCAACAGTCTAGTCTCTGGTTATGAATTATTAGTCCACCTTAGAGATATTGGATTCCACATTACAGGCACCATGAGACCAGGGATTCTCTTAAACCAACAACATCGTGGGAAAACAAGCAAAAAGGTCGTTCAACAATGGAAAAAAGAAACACAATGGAGCCAATGCCCCTCCACTGCAGTCACAAGGGACCTAAAACAGTGTCACTGGAGGTGAGGATACACAAGATTGCTTTAACAATAGCATTACCCTTTGCTTGCTCGAATATGATCTGTGCATCATAAATCACATGATATAGGGATTAACAAATTTGTGAACAAAGACAAGGAAGAGCTCATAAATGTTGGATGTAAAAGAGACATCTGCTTGTCATACCTAAAACAGTGTGATGAGACTCCTCAGGATGATGACAGAGACACTCCCAGACCACTGCTCTCCAAGACAACTTCAGACTTAACACAAGAAGCCCTATGATTCTCAAACGGTAGATCAACACTGCGTCAAAACGGGCCCTGGCATGCAAAACCAACAGCACGCTGTCCAGAGTGCATCGTGACCCTCTGTTGAAGGTGTTTTGCTCCTTTCCACCAAAAATAATTGTTGGATGGGCAATAGAAGTTACACCTTTGTATATTGTATAATTGCCCAGTGCTCTATTTATAGAACTGCTTATATATATGTAAAAAACACTATATTGTTCCAGTGTCCCATTTATAAGACCATCTGTATTTTCATTCTTAGTGATAATAAAGGATGTGTAAGATCTGGGCTGTGATTTCCAACCTATTTTAATGCACCTTGTCAATTTTGTTGAAATACTCGAATTGAAAACTTGAGACCTAATGGGTAAGAGCTGAAGGCTCAGTGACTTTGAGGACTTCCTCCTGTGTGGAGCTGAAGTGAGGCACAAGTGGGTGCATATTTTTTATTGTTTCTAAATATCAGACTTAATACAAGAAAATGCCTTTCAAATCCAAAAGGAAAGACTGCTCCAAGTGTCTGTGAGTGCCAGCGTCAGTGACAGGGCACGTTGTAGGTCCTCTATGCACCTGAGAGTCTCACCTCCAGCCCGAGGGTCTCACCTCCCGCATCTGAGAGCCTCACTCCTGCAGGTAGGGTCTTACAGCAGTGCTGATGCCGTGCATTGAGTGGGGCCTGAGGACCTGCCTTCTGTGTGACATTTCCCACTAACATTCCACTGTGGCACTTTAAGGTCCTGACTCAAGTTCTCACCCCCAAAAGGGTAGCGATAACACTGGCAGTTTGTTTCTAACCATCTACAATTATCTCCGGGCCTAGAATGGGAGCCCAGCTCCAGGGTGTGGCGGTGGGCGGGGTGCATGGTCTGGGAAGATGTGCTCCACACACTGCTAGTGGGCAGGGTTTCCATGGAGACAGGCAGGTGACCATGGGCAGGAGCCTGATGGAGGACCTCACCTCAGAGGTCCAGCCAGGCCAGGCACACAGGAAGGAGACCTCTGGAAGGAACAGACTGCTGCCTGGAAATGCAGGTGGAAGGCGGCCTCAAGCCTGAGGATGAGCCCCCTCCCAGAAGCCCTGGGTGGGAAGAGAAAGCCAGAGACAGCATGTTCCCAGGATCACCTCCGAGCCCCGAAGGAGGACGGGAACCCAAGACTCCTGCGAGTGTGTGAGCCGCTGCCTCACATCAGGGGATGCCTCTCCCATCCCTGGTGTGAGACGGAGCCAGACAAGCCCGGGAAAGGCTTCCAGGGAAAGCGCCCGCCAGCCTGGGCTCCAGGTGGGCCTCTCCTCTCGTCCCCCACGAGAGGGGCTCCCGGACTCGCTGCCTCCCACAGTGCTGTGGTTCAGGCAGGAGCTCCCGCAAGGGCAGGCACTGTGGCCAGCCTGCCTCTGCCTGCTTGCTTTCATGACAGCCTTCTGTCACACCTGCCCACGATCTCTCTCCTTTGCCCTAGAATGAAATGGAAAGCAGCTTCCCTCAATTTTTTTTAATCTTTAAAATAGTAACCCAGCTTCCTTGGAGCCTCCCCTGGACACTTTCCATTTTTCACTGAGAGCAGCTTTGATAAAAATGAGTGAGAACAGAGGCCCACTGCCCTTCCCGGCCGCCCAGGCTGAATGCCGACCCCCAGGTACACACGGCGGGAACGACCTCAAGACCAGAGCTTACTGCTCTGCAGCCACTTCTCTTTGGAAAGGTGCAGTCACAGCCAGGAAGGGGACTGTGAGCAGCCGGAGTTCTGGACACATCTGGCTCAAGGTTGAGCTGTGTCCAGAGATACGCAGCCCTCGCTCAGTCGCAGAGCTCCAGATTCGGTTCCTCACCTGCAGAAGAGCAACCACATCACACCTGTTTCACCCACGTCTCAGCATGGCCGTGAGAGCTGAAGTCAAATCGTGCAGTGTCTGACTCCTTTCCAGTGTTCTCACTTCCCTGTGGGGTCTCTGGTCACCTGACTCATTGGCTAGTCAGGTCGGTGGCGAAGGTGCTGGTGGCTCATCTTGCTCTTCACTGTGTGCCTGACTCCCTGCGGGCTGTAACTTGGGAACTGTCTGAGGAGCCACGGAGTCTCCAGGTCCACGAAGCGAGTTGCCCAGTGTCCTGAGTTCATTCTGGCGCCTTCTGCAGTAGGCAGCACGTAAGTCCCCCCAATTCCATGTTGAAACCCTAACCCCAGCTGGGGGGCCTGTGGAAGGTAATTAGGTCACGAGAGCAGAGCCCTCATAGTGGGTTCAGAGACCTCATCAAAGGGCCCCAGAGGACTGGGGTCAGTCATGGTAAGCACCCCCGGATGCCCACGGCCCTGGGTTCCATCCCAGCAGTGCAGAACGAACGGGCCTGGAGAGCTCTCCTGCCCTCTTCCCGCCACGGAAGCACGCTCGCAAGAGAAGATGGCTGCGTGCAGCCTGGAGGAAGGGCCTCCTCAGAACCGAAGGTGCTGGCACTGTGACCCCATACTTCAGTCACAGATGGGATGTAGCTGTCGCCTTTCGGCCTTCCAGGCCACTGCACCAGCTGCCCACAGAACAAGACCCACTTCCTTAGGGAGGTGTGCGTGCACCTGAGCTGGTGCGCTTGGTGTAGGTGCACCGAGCAGCTTCCGGCCCCTTGGCACCCAGAACACCCATTTCCAGTCCCCTCAAGGAGTCCCTTCCCTGGGAGTCTCATCTCTACCTGCTCCGTGCTCATCTGCTGACACATCCTGCTCCTCGGTCATGGAGACTGCTAGGCTGCCCTGCCCTGCCCTGCCCAGAGCCGTGGGGACACGGCACCCACAAACCACCCTGCCTGGCTTTTTCCTGTCCTACTGGGGGGCCTGGAGTCTCCCCCTTTTCCACGGAGCTCAGCCATATATTAGGAAGACTGTTGGCTGGGCGGGAGAGGACAGGCCCCAGGTTATGCTGCCCAGTGTCCTGCTGGACATTGAGGAATCAGGTGCAGACAAGGACAGAGCTGGGAAGAGGGCAGGGACCACTGTGTGCCGCATGGTGGGAGGGCAATTGAACAGGGCCCTTCCCTTGACCCCTGGGACATCAGCCACGTTCTTCCTACCATCTGGGGCGTTGTGACCTAGAGGAAGAACAGGAGGGAGAAGCTGGAGCCACTTTCTTCTTGAGAACCTGGGCTTCGCCTTTGCTGCTCCTGCAGATTGGACAGGAGAGAGAAGCTGGGATCACAGGAGGCTGGATACTGTCCCTCCCAGGTCCAGATTCCCGAGGGCAGCTGTGTGGGGAGATGATGCTCCAGGAGAAGGCATCGGCGGCCTCGGGACTCGCAGGCAGTCACCCCATCCACTTGGAGTGGCCTGGGGAGATGCCCACTCCAGCAGTTGGGGAAAATGAGACCTCGCCATCGATCTGTGCCAGCGCACGTGAGAGCTGCTCTTCTCTAATTGCACAGGGGCGTCACGCAGACACGCTGCAGGCGCAGCATGAAGGATCATGCAGGGAACACCTGGATTCCAGGCCGCCTCTGTCCCCGACCCACATCGCCTCGGTGAGTCGCTCAGCGTCTCCAAGCCTCCACACCGCCTTTCCTCGGCAGGGTGGGAATCCCAGCCTCTTTCTGGTTAGGGAATGATTGCAAGTGCTAGGCAAACAGAAGCACTGGAATTTTCTGAACCAGCCAAATTGCTCACTTTGTCTTATTGGACTATTTGGGGAGCCATGGAATAGACAGGCCCGGTCCCCAGCAAGGGAGGCCCTGCCTCAATAGCCCCCACTAAAGGCCATGTACAGACCATCCTGCCACCCACAGAGGGGAGGGGGCCGGTCCTCAGCGCTTATCTCTCTCTTCCTGTGTGTCCTCCTGCCAGGTCCCCTGTCACTTCGTAAATCCCTGCACATCCACTTCCCAACAGACACCTAGGTCCCCCAGGCTGAGTCCTCAACAGAGGGATTCCAAGGGTCAGTGCAGCAGGGGGTCAGGGAAAACAGAGAGGTGATGTGTCTTGGAAAAATATTTTTAAATGCTGGCTACATACTTCGCCTCATAAGGCTGGTCCCAGCCAACTGTCCAGGGAATCGCTCCTGGGCAGTGCCACGAGAAGCGTACCTGAGCCACCGGCAGAGGCCGGCACACCAGCTCTCACGGCTGCATGCACCCCTTTGGTCAGTCGCAGGCCGCGCCTTCGGGTCAGGCTGGCTGGCAGTGAGCTGCAGGCCTGGCTCTGACGCTGCCAGGGCACCTCCCTGGATCCCCGTGTGACTTGGGCTCCCCACGGTCATTGCTGGGCTGGGATCTCTGAGGCACGTCTTGCCGATGGTTTCCTGGCCACTCCAGGATGGTCATCTGACTTCCAGCCCTCTCCACAGCAGGTACGGTGTGCATCGTCTGTACCTTCCCCTAGGCCTTGGCGCACACAGGGACTCTATATTCCCCGGAGGAGATTCCTGAATGATTTTCCTTCTCCTCTGGGTTGAGAATGTCCGTATTTCCCTGACTCCAGAACAGAAAAGGAGATTTGTCTCCTCTGGGCAAAACTTTGCCGAATGTTGTAAGAAATGGGAATCTCTTTTCTGGCTTTTAACATTTTTTTTTTAAGATAGAATTCATTTGGTCTACCTTTATAAAAGCAGATGGGAAAACATGGGTTTTCGGTAGATGCTCACACAGGTCAGACCTGGCTCAGCCATGTTCTTGCTTTGTGACCTTGGACAAGTTCTTCAGCTTCTCCGAACTTAGCTTCCTCAGTTTTAAAAGGGGATGATGTCATCCTTCCAGTGTTGTCATGAAATTTAAGTAAGTCCTCTAAGCCTCACGTGGTGTCCGACAG
>JAJEJO010000701.1:114805-183024 GCA_020662805.1 Glaucomys volans | reverse complement strand
TTTGTATTTTATTTAGAGACAGGGTCTCACTGAGTTGCTTAGGACCTCGCTAAGTTGCTGAGGCTGGCTTTGAACTCGCGATCCTCCTGACTCAGCCTCCCAAGTCGCTTGGATTACAGGCGTGTGCCACCACGCCCGGCCACACTTGGATTTTTTAAAAATTTTATTTATTTATTTTTGGTTCAATGTACACAAATGGAGTTCAACTGTCGTTTCCCTGGTTGTATAGAAAGTAGAATCACACCATTTGCATATTCATACATATACATAGTATGATGTTTGTCACATTCTATTATCTTTCCTTCCCCAACCCCTTCCCCTTACTTTCCTCTATACAATCCATCCTTCCTCCATTATTCCCCTACCTCCCGCCCCCGTTACGTGTCATCAATTACTTATCAGAGAAATCATTCAGCCTTTGGTTTTTTGGGATTGGCTTATCTCACTTAACATGATACTCTCCAACTCCATCCATTTACCTGCAAATGTCATAATTTTATTATTCTTTAGGCTGAATAATATTCCATTGCATATATATACCAGTTTCTTTATCCATTCCTCTATTGAAGGGCATCTAGGATGGTTCCACAATCTCGCTATAGTGAATTGGGCTGCTATAAACATTGATGTGGCTGCATCACTATAATATGCTGATTTTAAGTCCTTTGGATATAGACCATGGAGTGGGATAGCTGGGTCAAATGGTGGTTCCATTCCAAGTTTTCTAAGGAATCTCCACACTGCTTTCCAGAGTGGCTGCACCAATTTGCAACCCCACCAGCAATGTATGAGAGTACCTTTATCCCCACATCCTCACCAACACCTATTGTTGCTTGTATTCTTGATAATAGACATTCTAATTAGGGTGAGATGAAATCTTAGGGTAATTTTGATTTGCATTTCTCTTATTACTAGAGATGTTGAACATTGTTTCATATATCTGTTGATTGCTTGTAGATCCTCTTCTGTGAAGTGTCTGTTCCTTTCCTTAGCCCATTTATTAATTGGGTTATTTGTGTTCTTGCTGTAAAGGTTTTTGAGCTCATTATAAATTCTGGAGATCAGTGCTCTATCTGAAGTGTGTGTGACAAAGATTTTCTCCCACTCTGTAGGCTCTCTCTTCACATTGATGATTGTTTACTTTGCTGAGAAAAAGCTTTTTTGTTTGAATCTATCCCAATTATTGATTCCTTCTTTTATTTCTTTTGCTTTGGGGGTCATGTTGAGGAAGCCTGGACCTAGGCCAATATGATGAAGATTTGGACCTACTTCTTCTTCTATTAGGTGCAGGGTCTCTGGTCTAATTCCTAGGTCCTTGATCCATTTTGAGTTGAGTTTTGTACAGGGTGAGAGATATGGGTTTAGTTTCACTTTGCTGCATATGGATTTCCAGTTTTCCCAACACCATTTGTTGAAGAGGCTATCTTTTCTCCATTGTATGTTTTTGGCTCCTTTGTCAAGTATGAGATAATTGTACTTCTGTGGGTTTGTCTGTGTGTCCTCTATTCTGTATCATTGGTCTACCTGCCTATTTTGGTGCCAATACCATGCTGTTTTTGTTACTATTGCTCTGTAGTATAGTTGAAGGTCTGGTATTGTGATACCCCCTGCTTTGCTCTTCCTGCTAAGGATTGTTTTAGCAATTCTGGGTCTCTTATTCCTCCAAATGAATTTCATGATTGCTTGTTCTATTTCTATGAGATCTGTCTTTGGGATTTTAATTGGAATTGCATTGAATTTGTATAGCGTTTTTGGTAGTATGGCCATTTTGATAATATTAATTCTGCCTATCAAAGAACATGGGAGATCTTTCCATCTTCTAAGGTTTTCTTTAATTTCTTTCTTTAGTTTTCTGTAGTTCTCATTGTAGAGGTCTTTCACCTCTTTTGTTAAATTGACTCCCAGGTATTTTATTTTTTTTGAAGCTATTGTGAATGGGGTAGTTTTCCTAATTTCTCTTTTAGAGGATTTATCACTTATGAATAAGAATGCATTAGATTTATGAGTGTTAATTTTATATCCTGCTACATTGCTGAATTCATTTATGAGTTCTAGAAGTTTTCTGGTTGAATTTTTTGGCTCCTGTAAATATAGAATCATGTCATCTGCAAATAGTGATAGTTTAAGTTCTTCTTTTCCTATTCGTATCCCTTTTATTTCTTTAGTCTGTCTAATTGCGTTGGCTAGAATTTCAAGGACAATGTTGAACAGAAGCAGTGAAAGAGGGCATCCCTGCCTGATTCCAGTTTTTAGAGGGAATACTTTCAGTTTTTCTCCATTTAGAATGACGTTGGCTGTGGACTTAGTGTAGATAGCCTTTGCGTTGTTGAGGTATGTTCCTACTATCCCTATTTTTTCTAGTGTTTTGAGCATGAAGGGGTGCTGTATTTTATCAAATGCTTTTTCTGCATCAATTGAAATAATCATGTGGTTCTTAACTTTAAGCCTGTTGATGTGATGAATTCCATTTATAGATTTCTGGATGTTGAACCAACCTTGCATCCCTGGGATGAAACCCACTTGATCATGGTGCACTATCTTTTTGATATGTTTTTGTATGTGATTTGCTAAAATTCTGTTAAGGATTTTTGCGTCTATGTTCATTAGGGATATTGGTCTGAAATTTTCCTATCCTTGATGTGTTCTTCTCTGGTTTTGGTATCAGGGTGATATTAGCTTCATAGAATGAGTTTGGAAGGGTTCCCTCCTCCTCTATTTCATGAAATACTTTGAGGAGTATTGGAATGAGCTCTGCTTTGAAGGTCCTGTAGAACTCGGCTGTGAATCCATCTGGTCCTGGACTTTTCTTGGTGGGTAGGCTCTTAATGACTTCTTCTATTTCATTGCTTGAAATTGGTCTATTTAAGTTGTGTATGTCCTCCAGATTCAGTTTGGGTGGCTCATATGCCTCTAGAAACCTGTCGATGTCTTCAAGCTTTTCTATGTTTTGTATAATTTTTATGTTTTGTATTTCAGTAGTGTCTGTCATGATAGCTCCTTTTTCATCTTGAATTTTAGTAATTTGAGTTTTTTCTCTTCTTCTCTTTGTTAGTGTGGCTAAGGGTTTATCAATTTTGTTTATTTTTTCAAAGAACCAACTTTTTGTTCTGTCAATTTTTTTAATAGTTTCTTTTGTTTCAATTTCATTGATTTCAGTTCTGATTTTAATTATTTCCTGTCTTCTACTCCTTTTGGTGTTAATCTGTTCTTCTTTTTCTAGGGCTTTAAGCTGTAATGTGAGGTTGTTTATTTGTTGACTTTTCATTCTTTTATTGAATGCACTCCTTGCAATGAATTTTCCTCTTAGCACTGCTTTCATCATGTCCCAGAGATTTTGATATGTTGTATCATTGTTCTTGTTTACCTCTATGAATTTTTTAATTTCCCCCCTGATATCTTCCGTTATCCATGCATCATTCAATAGTGTGTTATTTAATCTCCAAGTGTTGGAATAGTTCCTTTTTTGTGTTTTATTATTGATTTCTAATTTCATTCCATTATGATCTGACAGAATGCAAGGTAGTACTCTATCTTTTTGTATTTGCTAAGAGTAGATTTGTGACATAACATATGGTCAATTTTAGAGAAGAATCCATGTGCTGCTAAGAAGAAATTTGTATTCATGTGTTGATGGGATGGAATATTCTATATATGTCTGTTAAATCTGAATTATTGATTGTGTTATTGAGAGCTATGGTTTCTTTGTTCAATTTTTGTTTGGAGGATCTGTCTAGTAGTGAGAGAGGTGTATTAAAGTCACCTAGTATTATTGTGTTTTGGTCTATTTGGTTCCTGGAATTGAGGAGGATTTGTTTAACATACATGGATGCGCTATTGTTTGGGGCATAAATATTTATGATCGTTATGTCTTGCTGATTTATGCTTCCTCTTAGCAGTATGAAATGACCTTCATTATCCTTTCTGACCAACTTTGGCTTAAAGTCTGCTTTATCTGAAATGAGAATGGAGACCCCTGCTTTTTTACTGAATTCGTGTGTGTGTGGTATGTTTTTTCCCATCCTTTCACCTTTAGTCAGTGGATGTCCTTTTCTATGAGATGAGTCTCTTGAAGGCAGCATATTGTTGGGTCTTTCTTTTTTAATACAAACTTCCAGTCTGTGTCTTTTGATTAATGAGTTTAGGCCATTTACATTCTGGGTTATTATTGAGATATGACTTGTATTTTCCGTCATTTTGGCTTTTTTTTGGCTTTTAACTTAACTTGGTTTCTCCTTTGATTGGCTATTTCTTTAGGGTAATTCCTCCCCTTGTTGACTTACATTGTTGTTTTTCATTTCTTCCTCTTGGAATATTTTGCTGAGGATTTTCTGTAGGGCAGGCTTTCTATTTATGAATGCTTTTAGCTTGTGTTTATCTTCATCAAATCTGAAGGTAAGTTTTTCTGGGTATAAGATTCTTGGTTGGCATCCATTTTCTTTCAGAACTTGAAATATGTTGTTCCAGGCCCTTCTTGCTGTTAGGGTCTGGGCTGAGAAATCTGCTGATATTCATATTGGTTTCCCCCTGTATGTAATCTGATGCTTTTCTCTTGCAGCCTTTAAAATTCTATCTTTGTTTTGTATATTAGGTATTTTCATTATAATGTGCCTCGGTGTGGATCTGTTGTAATTTTGTGCATTTGGTGTCCTGTAAGTCTCTTGTATTTGATTTTCCATCTCATTCGTCATATTTGGGAAATTTTCTGATATTATTTCATTGAACAGATTATTCATTCCTTTGGTTTATATCTCTGTGCTTCCTCAATCCCAATAATTCTTAAGTTTGATCTTTTCATGATGTCCCATGTTTCTTGGAGGTTCCGTTCATGATTCCTTACCATCTTCTCTGTTTATTTGACTTTGTTTTCAAGATTAAATATTGTGTCTTCATTGTCTGAGGTTCTGTCTTCAAAGTGATCTAGTCTGTTAGTTATGCTTTCTATTGAGTTTTTAATTTGGTTTATTGTTTCCTTCATTTCAAGGATTTCTGTTTGTTTGTTTGTTTTTTCAGAACTTCTATCTCTTTATTGAAATGATTTTTTGCTTTCTGCAATTGCTCTATTAGCTGATTATTCATAGTCTGCATTTGTTTTCTCATCACATCATTCTCTTCTCAGATCATTTTAATTATGGATATTCTGAACTCCCTTTCTGACATTCCTTCTACCATGCTGTCTTTGGGTTCTCTTGATATATCATCTAGGTTTGTTTGGGACACTTTCTTCCCGTGTTTTCTCATGTTGCTTGTGTATCTTCCCCTCTAGCAGTGTGAATCAGAGGGATTGCATTTTCCCTATAAAGACTTATAGTGTCCCTGCAGATCTCCGATACCTCACCTTGAAGAGATTATTATTAGCAGTACCCCATAGAAACAATATGTGTCCTTAAACCACATAATACCTATTTAGATATTAACTGTGTATAATATACAGAAATGAGTTCAAATTATCTACTGCATAATCAATAGGTTTGCAATAAGGACCACAATTTCAAATAGTGGAAAAAAAGAGGATGCTGAGGGGTTTAGAATATGACGTTAATGAGATAGGAAGTAAGTCTATAGAGGTACTATGTCATAGGAATAGTGAGAGTGGAATTAAAGGAAATAAGTTTTTAGCATGAAAAAAGAGAATGAGTCTCCAAGGACACTGCTATATTAGAGGATGATAGAATGATAAGAATATTTTTTTTAATTTTTTTTAGTTGTTGATGGAAGTTTATTTTATTCATTTATTTATATGTGGTGCTGATAATCAAACCCAGTGCCTCACACATACTAGGCAAGCCCTCTACCGCTGAGCCATAACCCCAGCCCTGATAAGAATATTAATAAGAAAGAAGTGGGAATGTAGTAAGTATATTAGGAATAATCGTAATAATACTATTTAGAAAAAAGAAAAAGAAAGTTCTGCAATAAAATTATATTATACTCTCCAAGCCTCCTATTGTCACTAGTCTGATGCCTGTCAGGCACTTGGTAATGCTGTGTCCCAAGAAGGGTGCTGTCCCACTGCCTCCAGGTCAGGGGTAATCAGTGTTTGTGGGCTAAGGTAACCTGCTGTTGTGAGATGGTCAGCAACAGCGTGGGTGCAGGCCTGAGGCTAGACCAGGTCCAGGGTGCAGGCCTGGGCTTGGAGCTGGATATGGTGGGCCTGATGCCTCCACAGGTATGTGTTCACAGCTGGGCTGCCCGGGGTCAGGCCTGAGCTCGGCCTGGCCATGGTGGTTCTGGAGTGGCAGCTGGGGACCTGCACTCCCAGCTGGCGGCTGCCAGGGGTCAGTGGATTTTACATACTGCTGCATCTGTGGGGACGATGTGGGGTGTGAATGACATCCTGCAGGTGGTGCTATCATTTCTGTTGCCACTGCTGCAAGGGGCTGTGACATGGCATGCGGTCTCACCCTCCCTGTTGGCACAGCCTCTGCTGGGTGCTGCCCAAGTCCTGCAGGGCTGGGACCACTCCTCCCTCCTGGGAAGGTGCTGTGAACAAGGACCCTCTGAGTCATGCAAATGATTGGTACAAGGAACCCAGGTGCCATATAGTGGAGCAGACACCTGATTTGGCCCAGGGCAGCTCTGACTGGGGCTGTGACTCCCTACATGGGACAGTGGCAGATGTCCGCACACACTCCCTGGCCACCTCTGGTCACAGTCTGGGGCCAGGTGTGTAAAGCTGTTTGCTAGGAGGGAATTCTCAGCATGTCAGGTGCCATTTTTTAAAACCCTACAAGAATTCCCGACTTGAAGACAATGAATAATTTCTCATATGAATAAATATGATTTTTGTCTATAGAGGTAAAACGTCACACTAAACATATTTACTAACTTCTAAAAATGCAACAGGATCACAGGGCCTGGGCCTGCTGGGAAGACACTGAAATACTTCAGGCTTGATGCACAGATAAGGACTCTGCCTCGAGACGGGGAGACTCGGCAAAGTATCCACACGCAGCTGTCTGTAAAGTGACGCCTTTGCTGGAAGCCTTGGCCCTGGGAGCCAGTGACTGGGAGTGAGGGGAATTCAGAATCTGGTTCCTGCCCTTTCTCCCAGGCTGCCTGGAGACTTAGCACAGTGAGTCTCTGGGCGAAGACTGGTCCAAGCTCAGAGCGTGGCCCTCCCAAGTACTCAGGTAACTGCTGCTGGGGCTCCTGAGGGCTGAGGGGAAATCTGTGCACTGCTGGCTGAACAACTGCGATCTGCTCCTTCAGTGGCCACTACCAGGCTGCCAGGGGTGAGAACTGGGCTTGGGGGCACCAGTCAGCACCCCTGGGCTCCTGCTGTGCCCCCACTCCTGCACCACCTGTTCACAGAAGCTCGGGGTGATGGTGTTGCAGAATCCACAGTTAAGAGTGCGAGGGCTGGGCTGTGGCTGTGGTGGAGCTTGCCTAGCACATGTGAGGCACTGGGTTCCATCCTCAGCCCACAAAAAAATAAATAAGCAAAATAAAGGCATTCTTTTTAAAAGAGTGGTTAAAAGTAATACATCACAATGCAGAATAGGACAGAGAACCCCGGGCCATTTGAGGTTTGTTGGGTGAGGACGGGAGCCTCTCCTGGGCAGAGCTGCAGGCTTGCTTTTTGGGTTGAAGTGACCTGGGGTGGGAGAGCGCAGGAGCAGTGGACAAATGGGACTGGGTGCCCGTGGAGTCGCTGGGCTAGGATGAAAACAAAAGGAGCCTGGTCTCTTTCCTCGATTCGGTGAGGTTTCCGTTCTCGCAGCATGTCTGGGCCGCCCGCCCACATTCTCCTCTGCCTGTGGCTCACTTCTGGAAGCCAGGTATGCCTGCATGTTGACGCCTTCTTTGTAGAAGCATATGGAAGCATGACAGATTCCAGACTAGGGATGGTGGTTAGTTTGCACTTTGTTACAAGCCTCTAAATATGCCAGTGGGGTGAGCAGTCTCTGAGGCATCTGGATGGAGGAAGGAGACCGGTCCCACCAGTCACACAGGATGGACACCTCATCTCCACCCACAGAGCTGCAGCCAGGCACATGCATGCACGTGCACTCACGTGGAAACAGGTGGGCAGGGCTAGACCTCTGGTTACCTTAGTTATTCTGGCAGGGAGTCAGTCCTGCAGGACTTGAGTTGTTCAACTATAATTAATTAGATTTTTTTCTCCAAATAAGAAGAAATTTCCTTTGTTTCATTTATGATAGCACAGGTGTAATTAAGAGAAAAGAGAAGTATTTCCTACCCTAAGAACCAGAGGTTGGCGGGGGAGCCCTGGTTTGATAGTAACTTGCAGGAAATTGCTGGAACCATTCTTATTTCCACTTTCTGATCACAGACCTGATGTGGAAGGCTCACCTGGGCAAACCCCGTGGGAGTTCACCTGCCTGCCAGCTTCCTGTTCTGCTCCCATAAGGGCCCTCTGTCCAGCAGTTCCTTCCTCCTTCCTATTGAATCCCCACTGATGTGACCTACCACTGGCCCATCACTAGGCCCCGG
Source organism: Glaucomys volans (assembly GCA_020662805.1). Classification (NCBI taxonomy): domain Eukaryota; kingdom Metazoa; phylum Chordata; class Mammalia; order Rodentia; family Sciuridae; genus Glaucomys; species Glaucomys volans. The sequence goes on along the minus strand of JAJEJO010000701.1, from coordinate 174,570 downwards.
CTAGGCAAGAGAAGACCCAAGGAACACTCAGGTCTATTTAGCCCCACCTCAAGGTCAAGTCCGGGTAATAGACCTGCAGAAAATTTAAGGCAGTCACTGTCTCATGGTTTAGGCCTGTGCTGGGCCTTAGAGAACCTCCAGCTCCTGCGTTTCTACATCATTTCCAAAAGACGGGTGTTGTCTCTGCAAGATGAACATGAACTGCAGAAGGGGGACACACATGCACACCATACCATTCCCATGGTACATCACTCACCCGAGTGTACACACTCACGTGTCCATCACACGATAGATAGCACCCACAACAAGAGTCAGGGCATGGGGTCGCTCTCCTTGGAGCTGAGCAGCATAGTCCATTAGGCCAGACTCTATACCCTCTACTTCAGGGTGTGGGCCATGGGTGTCTAAGGACTTTCAAGGACTTGTAACCAGACACCGTCATGCCGGTGGGAAACGACAGTCCTTTAAATCGCTCTTCTCCAGTGCATCGTTCACACACGTGCTCACGCACGCGCGCACACATGCACGCATACTGGACAATTCAGGCAGCCCCACAGTAGTCTCTGGGTCCGGCTGATAAATCACAAAATCCCGCGCACCATGCTATCCTGTGGCCAGCTGGGCCTGTCAGTGGGGAGGGAGGCGCTCTGGGTCACCTCGCCGCCGCCGCAGCCCCGGGGAAGTCGCTGGAGGGGCGGGGACGCGCGCGCGTGGCGGGACCCAGGCGGGGTGGGGCCGCAGGGGCGCGGGCCCGCGGGGCCTTTAAGGGGGCGTAGGGGCGGCCCCTGCCCGCGCCGGCCCGCCCCCGGCCCGCCCCGCGCCCGGCCTCCTCTGGCCACTGCCGGGCCGCGGGCGGGACGCCCGGGGCGGCGTGCTGGGAGGAAGCGCGCCTGGCCGCGGCCCCGGGAACTTCCCAGACGCGCTGGTCGGGCGCGCCGGCCGGGGCTCTGCTCCTGCGTTCCCTTCTCCCAGGTGTGCGGGGCTCAGGGCGCGATCGCCGGCCGCGGCCGCCAGGCGCCAGCCCGGCATTCCCTTCCTGCTCGCCCCGCCCGGCCTCCGGCCTCCAGGCTCTGCGCCTCCGGCTCCGGCCCGCCGCGCCCCCTCCAGCCCCCGGCCGGACGCCAGCGGATGTCCTGAGCTCGCGGCCGGCGGGCTCTGCGTCCCGGCACGGGGGTTGCTTGTGGAAGTTGGGGCGAGGCGGGCCGGGTATGCGCCATCACCATGGCCCTGCTGGGCTGGTGGCTCGGTGAGGTCCAGTGGTTCGTGTTGGTGTCGCTCTTCGTCGCGGCCCTGGTCACGGTGGGCCTGTACCTGACGCAGTGGGCGCTGGCCAGGGCGCGACCCCCGCCGCGGCGGCGGGCGGAGCCCGAAGAGGAGCAGCGCCCGGAGTCGGACGCGCTGCTCTCTTGGATCCTGACGCTGAACAGCTGGAGGAACCAGTGGCAGGCGGCCTGGGTGATCGCCCTGAACCATGAGGCCAAGAGGAGAGGGGTGAGTTTCCAGGGGAGCCCGGGGAGGGGGGGAGCGGACTGTGGGGAGAGCCTCCCTTCCTGGAGGCGTGGTCGCAGCCTCTGAGCGACCCGAAGTGAGCCTTCCCCACCCCCAGCCCAGCAAAGCCTCCCAGAAAGTTAGGAGAAGGGCGGGGAGAAGGAAGGACCCTCGGTGGGGAGCCGGCACAGAGTGGTTCTTTCACACTCTGAACTCCAGGAGCCCCAGGCCCTGAGCTGTGCTCAGAGGGCCCATCCCCTTCTGCCAAACCTCCCTGCCTGGACTCCCTGGTGGATTCCAGTGTCCCCTTGGACATTCACTGATCTTGCACCTGATAAACAGATAACTGTGATCCAAATATGCTTCCCTTCTCTAATCGCACTGAACTTTGCCAAGAATTTCCTTGTTTTTAAAAAAAGACTTTCATTTCTGGGTCTGTGAACTAGTGGCCGATCTGCCGAGGGCCAGCCACTTGCCAGGCGTTGTACCGAGGACTGTGTGTGCCCACGGTCTCTGTGGGGCATAGGTACCCTCACCATTTTACAGGTGGGGAGACAGAGGCTGGAGAGGTTTGGTCGCGCAGCCTCTGGTGAGCCTGCTGCTCCTGGGTTCAGACTGTGGGCTTGCTGCTTAACTGCCACCTCACGCTACTGTGGTTGTTCCTTGTTGATTATTTGGTGACTTATTTTTACTTTTAAGACATCTTGGTTGGCTGACACGCTCTGGGCGGGTGGCGTCTGCTATTTGGAGGCATCTGCAGGGGTGAGGCCCTGGGGTTATGGAAGCACTCCTGACAGTCCTGGCGGCCTCTTGCCTTCAAGGCGTGTGCTCTGCTGTGGACCCTGGCTGGGAAGGCAGGGGCTGCTGGTTTCCGACCCATCGACCTTCAAGATGCTCCATGGTCGCCCCGTGCTTGTGCCAGGCCTTGGCACACAGAGTCATGGAATTACAAAGCAGAAAGGGCTAGAGTGTGAATTAGCATAAACCAACAACTCAGGAGACTTTGTTCTGAATGCTTAAAAAAAACAACCATACCTTTTGGATGATAAATAAAAGTCCTACAGATGGGTTGACTGAGGTCCATCTTGGTGACTAGAATTGGTGCCCAGCCGTCAGAGCTGGACATCCTCTGCAGCAGCCCTCAACCCTGTGTCCTCATGCCTGGGAGTGAACGTGGGCCACAGAACTTTGACCTGGTCACAGGCCTGTTCTGGTGCTGAGTCCTCTTCAGGTTGGTGGCCTACGCCTGTGCGGGACATGTTCTGGTTCTCCGGAATCCAAGTGATGTCGGGTGAGTGATCTGTAGGATCCTGACCCTGGGACTCCTGGCGGGGTTTCAGGCCGAGAGCCAGTGGCCCTGCCTTCTGCAGGTTCAGGATGTCTGCTTCATTCCCTGTCGTTCCTTGACTGGCTCCCTTAGGTGTGGATTCTCCAGGTTGCCCTGTGCCACAGTGTCAGCAGAGAGGGGAGGGAGTCCCTGGCCTGGCACTGGTCTTGGGGTGGTCAGACAAGCCTGAGACTCCTCCAGGAAAGATGTGAGGGGTTAGGAAGAAAACCTTTCACCTGAAGCACTGGAGTCTTCGGTGGGAGCTGGGGCTTCGTGTCGGGGAAGAAGGAGACTGGCCGTTTGTGTTTCTGGGTTCTCTGCTCTTGGCCACACACTGCAGCCTTACACGCCTGCAGTCAGGGTGGAAGCAGCAGCCATGTCCTGGGTTTGAGCCGAGGCAGCCCAGAGTCTCCTGTGGCATTTCGTGTGGCCCAGTCTGTAGTGTCACTCCTGAGCTGGTGCCTGGGAGTGTGGCTGATCCGAATTCAAGTGGAGGGTTTGCAGGCAGATGGGATCCTGGCAACTGACTCCCTGCCACTGACCAGCCACCCTCCCAGTGTCCTGGGCCATCCCTGTTGTGACAGTAATGACAGTGTGGGCGAGCAGGTGCTGGTGTTTGTGCGCTGGGTGCCCTGACCCCAGTGGCCACCCTCGCAGGAGCTCCTCACTGCCCTCCCCCGCCTGGACTCACACTAATCCCCGATTAGGGTTGGCACTCCCAGCCTGCTCCTGCTCTCCACTGGCCTGGCTGGCCAGAGGGCCACCGCTTAGCCCCGCCTCCGAGTCCTGCTCTCTCCCTATCCCAGCCAGGGAGAGACCAACTCTTGATCTGCCACTTGCAAATGGGGAGCTGCTGGTAATAACTTGGTCGTATCCAGCATGTTCTGTGAAGAGTTTCTATCACAGGCAACTGTAACCCTCCCATCCCAAGGTTCACCCAGCTTTGTATTTCAAGATGGAAAGGAACCGCTCTTCCAGTCGAGCCTGTTCTCTCTCTGGAGTCAGTGCTAAGGCTTGTGAGCCGGAGGGAGCTGCTGAGGGTCGCCTGGAGCCTGAGCTGGCCTCTCCAGGGCCCATTCTCGGCTGCAGCCATGTTCCCCCGTGGGAAGCAAATTCAACTTGAGACGCTGATGTTTTCTTTGAATGAGGTCCAGTGAGAAGGGCTAAAGGGTATGGTTGTTTGACGTCTCATCCTGAAACATGAGGCCAGTGTCTCCCGGGAGCCCAGGGTTGAGCAATGGCTGTGGAGCCTGCTTTGCACTCTGATGACCAGTGGCTGCAGCAGGGCAGGTTCCCTGTATCAGAGGGGACCCAGGATTTTTACCCTCATTCCAGAAATAATTGTTATTGTGTGGGGTGGAGAGTTGGACACCCAGGAGAGGAAACCACTGCTGGTTTGCCAGCTCATCATCAGCTCAGGTGTGTGGGGACACAGGACAATCACCCAGAGAGCTTAGAAATACATGCGCCCTCTCTCCCCACTCAATTCACACTTCAAGGCAGGAGTGTGGGAAGCACACTGTATTTTTCACAAGGTCCTCAAAGTGCTTCCCATGGGCTGAGAATCACCAGTGAGAAGCTGCTGTATACGCACCTGTTGCTAAGCCAGCCATCGTAGGGCCCCTTCACCCTGCAGCACCTCCAGGTGGTGGCTGTAATGTTGCTTCTCACGTCTCTCCATCTAGTGTTGCAAACCCACGCCCACTGATCTGGTCACACTTCCTCAGGAAGAACCCATCTCAGAAGTGGCTCTGCCATGGCTCAGGATGCCCAGGGCTGAGGACTAGGACTGCATCACCCACAGGCACCTGTGCAGGCTCCCCTGGTGCTCACCGCCTGCACATGGGCACTTACAGATGATTCATGGTACTAAGCAGCCACAAGTGCAGCTCGGTGCCCGGCCTCTGCATACCCGGGATTGCTATGTCTGGCCTCTCTGGCTCTGGAAGACAGCATGCTTGTAACAGGTGGCCTCAGGGCTTCCTCCTGGGTCTGATGCTTCTGGGTCCATGTGTCAATGGCAGCACTGTCCCGGAGCAAGAATTGTGTTCTGTTGCTGGTGCCATGGGCTTGCCTAGTTGCACACCCTGGCCCTAGATGGCAGTGGCCCTGGCCCTGTGTCAGGAGAGTCCCTCAAGCCCATGGCTTCTTTAGTCCTTCAGCGCAGGATTTCTTCAGAGGAATGCTGTAAATGCAGAAGTCCAAGACAACCAGACCATCTGCAGTCTTCGTGAAAAACAGATGCTGTGTGAACTTAGAACATGCTATGAATAGTGCTGATGTCCACGTGAGCATCTGCAACTTGGTGAACAACGTGGCCCCAGCCTGCAGAGCCTTCCCATCACAAAATGACCTTCCAGTTATGCTTACAAAACCCAAACTCATTGTCCAGTGATGGTGGCCACAGCTCAGGGAATCCATTGGGAAGGGTATGCTGGCCACTCCAGGTGAGGGCCCTGGCCTGCCAACTGAAGGAAGACGGGCCTCGAGGGGGCTGCTGGCTCTGCGCCCTCCACAGTGACTCCTGCCAGGCTCTCCTCTCTGGCTCAGACATTCAGGTTCCTTCCTGTAGACACCTTCCAGCAGGTCGTCCGTAATTCCTCAAATGCTCATTCACCGTTTCTAGACCTTTCAGATCTCAGCTCAGAGGTGCCGGAACCCTGTTCTGCCCCTTGGGAAATCTGTGCTTGCCCCCTGGTTGGCTCCTGGTGGTGCTTGTGCCCTCCCCGGCTCCCTGCATCGTGATCTGGGGTGGAGCGGGTCTGTCCTGGCGCAGCTGACCTGGGACCCTCTCAACTCTGGCTCTGAGCAGACCCCCATCATCAGTGGGTGAGCACCAGGCCTGGCGCGGGGGCGTAACAGTGGCCGTGCACACCATCCATTGGATAGGGCCCTCTGGCTTGGGAGCTGGCTGGCCTGGTCAGAACATGCAGTTTTCCGCTCCTGGAGAATCAACATTAAGGGAGGCTGCCGATGACTTTGCAGATTGTGAAGGCCAGGAATGGGCGCCAGTTCAGTTGCTCTATGCCCTCAGCCTTTCTCCCAGCAAGGCCGGAGTCCAGGAGAGAGGGTGTAGTACCCGTGCCAGTCAAATTCAGCCAAAGCTAACGTCTACTCCATCGACAGGGCCCGCCATCGTTGGCCTGGAGGGCCTGTGTGCTGTAGTACTGGGGTGGGCCACCAGGCTGGGAGCTCTGTGATCCACAGGCAAGCCCCAGCCTCCTGTGCATCATCTGCAGAAGGAGATGATTTGGGGTTTTATCCAGAAAACAGTGCTCTCCTGTGGAGGTGAGATGGACTCCGAGGCACTTAGCCAAATGCCTGGGATGGAGGGCGTCCATAGAGTGGTGCTGCTCTTTTGCAAAGCTCCCCCCGCTTTATTTTTTAGCTTTTTATTTTGAATTTTAGATTTGCAGAAAAGTTGAAAAACATTATTCAGAGAGAGAGAGAGAGAGAGAGAGAGAGAGAGAGAGAGAGAGAGAGACCGTATATTCCTTCCCCAGCCCTCCATAATGGCAACACAGTGTTCCCAGCCAAGAATTAACATTGGTACAAAGTGGCCGTGGTTTGTAGCATAGTGAAGTTAACATTGTGGCAGTGCCGGAAGTTAACTCGGAACACTGTTACCGTGATTAATAACCATCAGCCTATGTAATAGCACCCAGGTTAACATCCCCAGCACCTTCAATAACTGGAACCGAAAACCTAATTTGAATTTCACAGGTTTTCTCTCCACATCCTCTTACTGTTCTAAGGTCCCTCGGGCCCAGATGGCATTCGCTTGCTGCTGCTTAATCTCCTGTAGCCTAAAGGATGCTTCAGAATTCCCACATTTTTCTTGACCTTGGTGACACTGAAGAACATCAGTCACGTTTGCTGAATGTGCCTCAGTGTACCTGGTGTTTTCCTGGGTGCACCATGGTCACAAGCTCAGAACAGTGTCCCCTTTAGTCACTGTGTGCGCCCGAGGGCCCTGACGCTGGTGGAACTTGTCCCGGGAATCAGTTTTGGTCCCTCAGGTAAGGGGGCTTCTGGCAGAGTCCTCCTCTTGCACCTGATGGCCCCGCTCCCTCCGCTGTGGTTGGGGAGATACTTTGAGACCATACAGATTCTGCTGCTCTTCGGAGGTTTCCTCTCTGAATTCAGCCCCCATCGTGCATCTTCTCTGCGACAGGTGCTTGGCTGGGATTTACTTAACTGTGATGTTCTCCTCCTCTCTTTCCTTCTACGCTTCGATCGGCAGAGTCCTGCGATCAGGGCCCCTGCTTCTCCCTCTGTATGTAGCAGGCCCTGTGTGTCCATGTGGCCCTGCGGTGTTCATCTTGTTCTGCGAGTAGTACCCAGTACTGCGCTGAGTCTTCTGCCACATAGACCCTTCTCCTCTGGGCCATTGGGGGCTTCCCTCAAGCTCACTTTTTCCCCCCCATTTCCTTGCTTCACGTTCTTCAGGATGTTTCCTTGTGTTAGGCTCCTCTCGTGTGTTCCTCTCCTCGGGTGCTGGACCCGCACACCTCTCCAACAGCCTTGAGGTTCCATTTGTCCGCTGGTGTTTGGAATCCAGGTTCTGGTGCTGGGTGTGCTTGCTACTGTGTGGCTCCCATTGCTTCCAGACTTTCAGTGGGCAGAACTGGGGCACGGGTGTGGGTGTGTCAGCACACACACACACACACACACCACTGTTCTCTGTCTTCTACCTGTGCTTTCTCGCAAGTCTGAATGTGTCCTGATCCCTTGGACTCCAGTTCCTCTTCGCCTTCTCCTTTTCTCATTTTTAATTCCTTCTCCGAGAGTGAGGCGGTTGTGCTTACAGCCTGTAGCATGCCTTGTGCTTTTTCTGGTGCACATGGGAAGCAGTCTCTGAATTGCTACTGCACATCTGACTTTTTAAAAATCCACCTTCACCCCATGGTGGGGATGCCACTTTTCCATTTACAGATAAATATGCATTATCCGACAAGCTTGGGACCAGAAGTGTTGTGGATTTTGATATTTTCAGATTCTGAAATACTTGCATACACAGTATCTTGGAGATGGGAGCCAGGTCTAAACGCAGAGCGTATTTGTTTCATATGTACCTTGTACACATAGACTAAAGGTAACTCCATACAGTCCTTTAAATAATTTTGTGCAACAAAGTTTCCCAGAGTGGAATTTTCCCCCTGTGGCATCATGTCAGTGCTTTAAATGTTCCAAATTTCAGAGGGTTTTGGATTTGGGGACTTAGGTATTGGGAAAGCTGTGCCTGTACTATTTCCACATGCCGTTGGCCTACGCTGGGTCTTCTGTTCCAGCCCCTGGTCCGTTTGTTTGCTCTCTGTCCCAGAGCTGCAATTTGGATTCCAGGGGTTCTGCGTGGGTTTTAGTGTCTGCAGGGCGGGGCGGGGGGGTCCTCTGCTCATCTCCCTCAGCGTTCTCCTGGCAGCTCTTGCATGTGTCTTTCCCACGGGGTCGCACGGTCCTCCTTTAGTTTAGGCAGAGTGGAGCGCGGAGCGGACGCCGCCTCTGCCTGGGCAGATGGGCAGGGAGGTGCGGGTGTTGGAGCTGGTCCTGGGCTGCAGGCTCGCTCTGCTCCTGGACCCCAGGGGCTGGTTAGAGAAGAAAAGGCACTGTCCCTGTCCTCAGTTTAGTTAATAATTTATTTCCTTTATGATAATGTCACTTGATATCAACTTTCCCAGAAGAATCTTCTCATGGTTTTAACCCCTGAGGGTACCATAGGTGGGAGGGGCATCTGCCTGCCGCGTGTGCCAGACCCTGAGTCTGCCTGGGCGGTGGTGGGGCTGTGTCTTCCACTGCCGCAGAGGGTCCACTGCACTGCTCGCTGAGTCCATGGCTGGACATCTCCTAATAGTGTCCTGCCCCGCACAGGCCTCGGTGCCAGGGGCTGCTTACTCAGCCAGGCAGGTCAGCTCACAGAACAGTGTCACCACCAAGTCCAGGGTGCCCCTGGCCAGTGCCTCCCACCCAGACAAGCCCCAGCCATGGACAGTGCCAGCAGAGCAGCCCGAATCATGAGTTCATCCCTCTTGAGAAGTAGATCTAATTATCCCCTGATGGTTTGGGGGTGAGGTAAACGCTGCTGGAACAGGGCGAGGTTAGAAATTAAACTGAATGTAAATTAAAGTGATCTGTGCCTGGTAGGTTTGTTCTTGATCCCTGGGAATTCCTAAGAAATAGCAACAGGCGCACTTCATTGCTTGCTTATCTGCACTGCCCTTGCCAGAGCGGCTTTGACCCACCCTTGGCCGAGCCTCTCAGCCAGAGCTGATTCAGCATGATGGAGGCTCTGAGGTAGATGCAGAAGGAAGCTGCGGGCTGCACTTTTTAACCACCCAGTCCAAACTCAGTTGCGTGCGACATGCTTTCTCCAGCATGTTAGGAAGAGTTAGAGGACGCCATCCAGGGTCGCCCTGCTGGCTCGCTCGCGACGCTCTAGGGAGCTCGTTCTTAAGGGGACACCACTTGGTTGGCTGTGTAGTTCTGAACTGCTCTAGGGGAAAGCATCGGTCTTGTTGCATTGTGGTCATCTTCATTTCATTGTACATCTTCCATCTGGGGCATTTTATATTACAAAAACCAGAGAGGACACTAGCTGACTTAAGTAGGCTGTGGACGAGTTACTGCTCCAGACGGGACCATGCGCCGCCCACCAGGCACGGTTGAACTGCGAAGCCAGAGGGCAGGAGCCTGGTGACACAGGAGGGCTCTGAAGCAGGGACTGAGGATGCCCACCAGCTGGTGCAGAAGTCTTGTGTCCTTCCTGATCCCATGGGCAGCTGGTCACTGGGATGCCTACCTGCCCGCTGCCCAGGCAGTGGGACAGAGGTGTGGGGTGGCACTGGTGGAGCTGGGAGCAGTGCCTCCCTTGGCCTGTGGCCTAGGCCAGCGGCCTGCCAGGCCTGCAGGGTGCTCACAGAGCCCTGCCTGGAGCCTGTGGTCCTTCCCTTCCACGTGGGCCTTCCCACCCAGAGCACTCTCGCTGTCTTCACCCTCCGCCCCTGGGTTTCTTCTGTGCACCTCTCCTTTCCCATCCTTCGTCCCCCTGGGTCCTGGCTGCAGAGTGCTGCATGTGACACGCCACAACAGAGCCTTGGGTGTGCAAGCTCCTGAACCATCGCTGTGAGGTTCGGGTGTTTTTTCCCAAATCTGTAGAACTTACAGCAAATGCATAGTTTCTGGGAGCCAGGAGCCCTGCAGGCGCTCCTCCTCACGCAGCTTCTGTCTTGCAGGGCCCTCTGCAGCTCTCCTTCCAGCAGGACCCGCGGCCACAGCTCCAGGAGCTGGCAGTCGGAGAGGTCTCCAGTGTGGTCCAGTCGGCCCAGGAGAAGGTGAGCTGGGGTGCAGGGGGAGGGAAGCTGGCGTGGAGGCTGGGAGCGCGCCTTTTTTTGAAGAGTCCTTGGACATGCAGATTCCTACCCTAACCTAACCCTAACCCTCCATGAATGAATGGGTAAACAAATGTGGCCTGTGCGTTAAAGGAGTGTGTTGTAGCCCTAAAAGGGAGTGACCTACTGACACGCTGTGGGTGAACCTTGAAAATGTGAGTCAAAGAGGCCACACAACAGGTAACGGGGAATCCCACCATTATGTGTGATGATGATGCACCAATAAAAAATAAGCAAACAAAATTCATTTACAAAGAAGCTGGACACAGAGGCCACACGTTGTAGGATTCCATTTACCCGGAAGGCCCGGGACAGACAGATCGACTGAGACAGAGAGTGGAGTGGGTTTGCTGAGCCCAGGTGGGATCCTCAGGTGGGGGTGACGGCTGGAAGGTGCAGGGCTGTTGTTGGGGTGGTGGCTGCTCCGCTGTGGGCACACTGGGAGCTGTGCACCCTGCAGCTTGGATGGCTGGGTTGTGTTTTATCTCAATAAAACCTGTGTACGTACTTCATACTGTGATTAAACTGATGCCACGGGTCCTAAGAACGCCTCTGGAACAATTCCTAGAAACTTCCTCTGTGTCTCTTCTATTATTACTCTGCTTATTAATAATATCTTTATATACATTTCTTACCCTGGGCTCAGAATTTCCCTCATTATTAAAAGTGGCTTATTTGCCAGGTGTTCAATGGAACTACCAGATCCAAAGAGCTGCCCCAGAGGGAGAGAGGTGTGTCCCCTTTGCTACCTGTTGCAGATTTCTGGTGTCAGGGCACCTGGCAGGAGGTCTGGCCTCGCTCTGGGAGGGTAGGGGTCGCTCCGTGTCCTCCCCATAACCCTCACCCACATTCCCCTGCGTGTGCAGAGGGAACGCAGTCAAGTGATCAGCTTGAGCGCAGTCTGTGCTCTGTCCCTGGCACATGCCCTGTGCCCCGCGATGCCCGGGCCTCGGGTGTGAGCTGCCCTCTTCTCAGCCTTGTGTCTGTCTGTGCCTTCCCTGTGTGTGCTTTCAAGGTGCCAGGAACGGCTTTGGGTGTGTCTGCGTTTTGCTTTCTTGGTACATGCACATGGACCACTTAGCAGGCGGGGAGGAGGAGCCCCTGGGTGACCCCAGGTGGAGGAGGAGAGCACTGCTGGCCTCAAACCCTACCTGCTGTGTCCCCGTCCCAGTGGAGGGCTGTTTGTTTAATGTTTGCATTGGTTTTATCTGCGGTTTTGCCCCAAGCTGTTTTTAGGTACCATGGTAGTTCTGAGGCTCCTCCAGCTGAGTTTTGTAGCTCTGGTTCAGCTTTAACTACAGCTTAGGGTTCTGGTGGCCAGAGCTTATTTATCTGCTGAACGGTGCCGGGTAACTAGGTTGCCTTCTCTGCCTCCAGCACAGGTGCTGGACGCTGTGGTGAGTGCTCCTGTTGACTCTCTGGCTCAGGGTGTCCTGGGGTGTGTGGGGACTTGCTGGCCAGAGGGGTGTGTGCTGAAGCTTGACCAAACCCTCCTGAACTGTGCTGACCCCCTTCCTCTGCCTGACCACACAGGAGAGTTCTCTTTCCTGCAGACCTTTGCCAATACTCGGGTCAGGCAGCTCTGAATCCCCTCAACAAGTGTGGGAAGTTTCTGGAAGGTGAAGGAGAAAGCCCGTGGCAGCAATGCAGGATGTTGAGGCTGGCATAGCCCACAGGGCTGGGGGGACCTGGCAGCAGATGCCCCAGGCCTCTTTATAGGTTGGGAAGCTGAGCCCAGGAGCTGAGGGCCTGGCCCTGCTGGCGCCCTATTGAGAAGTGCCTCCTGGGACGGGTGTGCCGAGCACCCTCCCTGTCGTGGCAGATACTGACTGGATGTCTGTGGCCAGGCAGTTTCTGTTCAGTGAGGGAGGAACAGAGTATGCAGGGCTGGCCTGGTAGGTGGAGGGGCAGAGGTGTGAACGTCTCAATCTACTGGTTTTAAAGGTCTTCATGTTGCCAGGAAAGCAGCCTTACAGCGTGGATACGCTGTGTTTCTTTCCGTACGACCCCGGACACGCGCACGCACATGTACAGCTAAAGACGATGCAGTCTTGGTACATCGGCGTCCAGAAGAGCATTATTCACCACAGCTAAAGCAGGGCAGCCCGAGTCGGATGGACGTGGATAAAATGTGGTGTGTGTGGACGATGGAACGTCCAGCCTGGGAAGGGCAGGGTGTTCTGGCACGTGCTACGGTGTGGCTGTGTTGAGGACATCATGCTGGGGGCACCCACCAGCCATACAGGGACAATGCTGTGGTTCCACTAAGTCCAGGGTAAATGCATAGAGATGGACACGGACTGGCGCTGCGCGGGCTGGGCAGGGGCGGGATGTTCCTGTCTGATAATGGGGACAGTTTCGGCTGGGGAAGATGAAGTTTCCGGTGGTGGGTGGTGAGGATGGTTGGGCAACCATGTGACTGTGCTTAACACTGCTGAACTGGGTACTGAGGAAAAGAGGGCACGTTTTCATCGTCCGTCATTTACCATCGTACAGAAAATCCAACATACAAGTACATCAACTGTTTCTAAAGGTTTGACTCTTTCACATGAACTTTTTCTAAAGTTGCTTACCTTTTCTTTTCTTGAACTGAGCTGTGGTTTGTAAGCCTTGTGTGGTGTCCTCCATTCTGTGGCGGTGGGGCCAGGTCCTCCAAGCACGGCCAGGCACGCACAGTGCAGGCACCCCTAGACCACCGGCTGCAGTGGGGACCCCCGTGGCTTGCACAGAGAATTCCATTTTTACAAAGCCGTACAGATTCACTGTGGAAAACACAGATGCATATTAAAAGCATACACAGTTGGGCGCAGGGGTGCACACCCCTAAACCCAGGGACCAGGGTGAGGCAGGAGGTTCGCAAATTCAAGGCCACCTCAGCAACTTAGAAAAGCCTTGTAACAAAAAAAAAAAAAAAAAAAAAAAAAAATTACTGAAAAAGGGTTGGGGAAGTAGCTCAGTGGTAGAGCAGCCCCGGTTCAGCCCCAGAACCCCCACACGCGCGCACACACAAGTATGTGTGTATGTACATTTCTATTTATCATAGTCTCCTGAACCACTGGGTCACTCTCCTGGTTCATGTGTTGGTGGGAATTTCTCATCTTTTTGTTTTGCATTTATTAATTTTTCCTAGAATTTGCTGCATTTATTCTATCTTCCCCTGTGATTTCAAACTCTCCCCAAACTTCTCAGGGAAGGCACGCTCCACGCTCCTGCCGCCTGGCCTGTCGGGCAGGGCTGTGCTGCGAGGGGGGAGCAGGCCCGAGGGCCCGGCCTGGGGCTGAGCGGGTTCTGCGCTGCTCTCTGTGCTGTGCCCGTCTATCAACAGCCTTCCCCTAGACGGACGTGGGGAGGAGGTGAGCTAATCTGAACCGAGGGCTCGGAACAGTGCCATGTGTCAGTGCTCAGGGACCCTGGTGTCCTCGCCCTCCCTCCAGGACGCTTCATCCTTCTGCTCCTTCCCTCCCGTTCCTAGAAGCATGCGGGAAGCAGTGGAGGCATTTCCGGGGGTCTGGCGCCTTGCCAGGAGAGCAGCCGTCGGCTTTGCTATAGTGAAGGGACTCACACGTGCTCGCTGAGGGTCAGAGCAGCACAGAGTGTGGACTTGGCTCTCCTGCCCTTTCCCGAGTGGCTCGCCTCCCCTCTGCCCTGCCCGGGGGGAGCTGTCTGCAGTGTTCCTGGAAGCGGCTCCCCTGCCAGAGATACATGGAAAAGCTGCATCCATGAAAATGGAAACATCTGATTTTATAACATTTTTCTCCATAGTTCTTGACTTTTAAGTCCTCTCAGCCGAATGAGAAAACGGCCCATGTCTGCCTCATCATGGCTGTGGCCAGGTTGCCCTCCAAGGTGCAGTGGCCTACCGGCCAGCTCACAGACCCTCCCCTCCCCTGCCCATGCTGGCTGTGGGAGGGGCCAGTCAGCTGGACTCAGAGCACCCCCAGAAAGGCCTGGATCCTGCATCCTGTGCACACCTGCCAGTGGGCCTGTAGATCTGCCCAGCTCCTGGAGGGTGAGTTGGGAATAGGACCCCCGTGGGAGCTTGGGTTCCTCAAGTGATCTTCTCCCTTCTGGGACAAGCTAACCAAACATGACACTCCCATCTTCGGAAACTGAGCAGCTTAGAACTTCTCTTGCAATGTGACACAGGTGGGCACGACTCAGGAAGATGGTAAGACACTGAGCCCTTTTTCTGATATTGTTCTGGGCCAGCTGGTCCAGCATGTGAGCTTGGGGGGGACAGGGGTCCTGCCATTGTGGCATCTGAACCATACCCATGGGCTCCAAGTTTACATCGAAGTCAATGTCCACATGTCACACACTCTCCCCGCAGTGCCTGATTCTCGAGTAGGAAAACCTGTTCAGAACTCAGGGACCCCAAGCAGGTCTGAAAGAACACAGATTTGATTCCAAGGGCCCTTGTGACCCCTGCCCTCCCCTCTGCCTCCCACCATAGCTGGAGCTGCCTCTCACCCAGCCTGGTGGAGCACTGGGGCTGGCATTGAGTCCATGGCAAAGTCTTTAATCAGCTGGATAAGAATGAGGACTGGCTGCCTGAGCTGCTGGTCCAGTGGGAGCCTGGGCCGGACTGTGTCTCTTAGGAGTCCCTGCTAGCCTCAGAGACCAGGCCTGACCCTGGACAGAGTTCTTCTGAACTTCTTGAAGACCATAGTGTTCAGAGTATCGCCTGTGCAGATATCTGGCTCATCCCCTACACAGAGTGGGGTCTGTGTGCCTTGGAGCAAACCAAGCCTTCCCCCAGGACCAGTCCCATGGGCCCGGCGCATGTCCTGTCTGGCCTGTACTTTTAACATCAAATATGTTTTTTCTCATACCTACCAGTTCTCAGTCTCTAGCACCACATGGAAGTCTTGCGATGACCTGCACCCTGACCCACAGTCCTGGGAGTTAGCTCTGACCCACAGGTTGCAGACTCCAGACTCAAGTTTAGGTTGCCGGCTGCACTTCTGACTGACCAGCTGCAAATCTGAGATTGCTGCGCCCTGTCCTCGGCCTGCCAGCTTGTTAGAATGGCCCAGGGACTCAGCAACAGCTCACTTGCTGCTTCCAGCTTAGGCCAAAGGTACAGCAGAGGAGCTCGCCATCCCTTGGGCTCCCTCCAGCACCTCCAGGATCACACCTTGGTGGCTCATGCGCCATCATGTAGGTGACTTTAGAGAGGTTTTGTAACACTGGCACGATTGATTATTGGTCACTTGGTCATCGACCTGGATCTCCAGCCCTCTCCCCTCTAGGAGGTGGGGACCAGGCCTTGGTCTCTGTGGACCAGTCCCCACCCTGAAGTGGCTCAGGGGTCCCAGCCACCACTTCCTTGTTAGCATACAGTAGACCCTTATCTCTCCTGAGATTCCAAAGGCTTCAAGGCTTTTAGGAGCTCTGTGCCAGGACCCAGGGACAAAGATCAAACCCTACTCCACTGCAGCAAGCCCTGCAGGGTTGTGGCTCCTGTCCTGTGTGCGGGCAGGAGCCGGGGCAGGCTGCAGGAGGCTACTAGCAGGAGAGGCCTTCCCGGCGGGGCGACCGCACCACAGGCGCTGCTCCCTGGCCGCCGCCACCGCTGTCTGTCTCAACATGCACTGAGTACGTTTCTCCCAGATTTTAATTATGCTCTTACACAAGAACAAGTTCCTCCCTACAGTCTCTTTCCTCACGGCCTGGGAAAGGTCTGCTCTAGAATGTTCTACCCAGGAGATGGAAGCCTCCATTTCCTTATCTCTAGTGGCCTGGAGCCAGCAGTGCCTTCCTCCGCAGGGCGTGCCTCGGCCCTCGCCACCGTGGGTTCGAAGCTTCGTGCTGGGTTCTGTGTGCAAGCTCCCTGTGACGGCGTCAGGGAACATGGCCCACGGTCTAGAGGTTGTCCCGCCATGGGCTCTTCACCTCGAGGCTCTTCCTTAGAGAGGTGGCAGGTGTCTCTGAACGTACCTGTATTGCAAAGCTTCCCGGCACGGGTTGTAGGCACGGTCACCTTTCTCCATGACAAGCTTTAATTGTCTCTGTTTTGGTGCCATTTCTAGGTGCACAGAGGTTCCTAATGGTACAAGGGTCAACTCAGGTTCAAGTTCTAACCAAAGTCATAATCCATTGAGCCAGGGGACACTGTGGGTGCCCACTTCTCGCTCTGGGCTACAGGGTCTGTGTCTGTGCCCAGCTGTGTGAATCCCTCCCTGGCAGGACCGTGCAGGCTCGGGAGCACGTGTGTGCCCCACTGGGTGAGCAGAGCCTGGGTGAGGCCTATGTGCCTTGTACCAGGCCCTCAATGCTCCTCTGCCAGAAAAGGAGCCCTGTGCTTCATCTGCAGGGGAGGTGAGGCCAAGGCTGAGCCTCTTGGCCAAGGTTCAGAGCTGCCCAGGAGCGGAGGCTGGAGTGGAGCCCCAGGTGGCCTTTGTGAGCTGCAGCCACACATGCAGAGAGCAGAGCGGCAGGTTCACTATTATGGGGTCGCTGGCGCTCACCCCCACTCCTCGTCCACCATAGGAGAAAGGCCCTCGCCAGCCTCTGCTTACCTGAAGCCACAGCAACCAGTAAGTGGGTTCAGATGTGTGGGATTCCCCCCGAGTCCCGCCCGCCATGTGGCTGGGGAAACCCATTCACACTGGGTGAATGCAGCTATTGTATGGACCCTGCGACCACCTGACTGAGCGGGGTCACAGGGCAGCACAACTGGAATTGTTCCTGCTTGTCTCCCTGGGTGTGGACAGGAAGCTCAGTTGACCCTGTTTCTGTTTTGCTTTGCTTAACTTGAAAGCCCAGGTACTCCACTACCCTGGCATTCATGCCAAAATGCTAATTGGTGGTGAAATCATTTTGCACTTGGGTCTTTCTGAGGGCAGGTGAGGAGGTTCCTCATGGGAAGCCCTGCCCTCAGAGCTCCCGCCTAGTTGCCTCCCTGAGTGGGAGAATTGCCTGCCCCAGGCCACCTGCTCTCTGGGCGGCTACCATGGAACCCGGAGCTGAGTCAGCCCTTGGGGGCAGCCTGATGTTGAGAGGAACCGGGCTGAAAGGACGCCTGTGGACACTGAGATTCGGGTGCACTTGGGTGGAACATGGCATAGTAGCCAGCTCCCAAGCAGGAAGCACCAACCGCCAGCGCCCCCATGAGTTTGCTCCTGCCTTTCATTTTGAAGGAAATCCCCTTTCCTATAAAGTTGATGACAGAGGCAGATGCGCGTGCCGGGACCGCCCGCGGTGAGCTGTGGGGAGCTCCCAGTCCTCCTTGCAGCGCAGTGTTGCTGAACAGCCTCCTTGCTCATTTCAAAGTGGCCCAAGCCAGAAGGGACGGCGAGCGTGCTGGGGCAGTGTGCCCCGTGTGGTCACCCAGCTCGCCTTGGAGTCAGCTGCCACCTTGGTCCCCACACTTTTCTTCTCCACCCTCTGGGAAAGTTCCTTACAAAATACACCTTCAGCTATGTGTTGTGACCTAGGGGGCAAGCAGGGTTAACTTAGTAGGCAGTCTAATAATATTTAGCTCTAATGGACTCTATTTTTTAAGTCGAGGAGTCTCTGGCCCAGGGTAGAACTAATGTTTTTTTTAATCTAACTCATACTATCCTCAAGAGCATTTACAGAAGTGAGATAGATTGCAGAGCTGCTTAGCAGCTATGAATGATAGTGAGAGGTCTACTTATGTTTTATTTGGAGATTCTTCCTTTAAGTAGTGTGATTCAAGTAAAAAATTTTCAGCTGGGCACGGTGACGCCCACCTGTAATCCCAAGTACTCTGGAGGCTGAGGCAGGAGGATGGCAAGTTCAGAGCCAGCCTCAGCAATTTAGCAAGGCCCTGAGCAACTTAGCCAGACCCTGTCTCAAAATAAAATATAACAAGTGCTGAGGATGCGGTTCAGGGGTAAGTGCCCCTGGGTTCAATCCCTGGTACCAAAACAAACAAAAAAGGTGAAAAATGTTCAATAACATGAGCCTTTAAGATGCACGGTGAGAACTGCATTGGCAGTTTCTTTGGAGACAAAGTAATTAAATCATCTCCATTTCTCTAGAGTGTTCCAAGGGAAGGAGCCGAGCTGAGGCCACTGTACCAAACCTTAATTGAAAAGGAAAGTGAAAGAGAGCAGAGGGATCTGGAGATGCTGGGGAGCTTTCCTGTGCAAGCAATAGCAAACCCTGGAGCATCTCAGCCTGCAGCTTCCGGGCTCCAGGTGAACAGAGGACTGCAGTTTCCAGATAAGAGCTGGTGGCGCGTGTACGTGGCTGTGTGAGTTTGAGGTCTTGCGGCTGGAGAGAGGACAGGAAGGTGTGGGAGAGCTGCCCCTGCGTCTGCGAGCATGGTGCGAGTCACCAAGGACCTGGAGCCGGTGACCCTCACTGTCTGACGGTGCTCCCACCAGCCGCCCCTCTCTACCTCTGGGTGCAGCAGTCCCCCACGGACCCAGACCTCCCCTGCCACCACTCAGCACTGGAGGCTCTCCACCTTGCCCCCTCACCATGTGTAGCCCGCCCCCACCTCGAGTGGAGAGGCTGATTTGGAATACACAGTTCAGCCTTCTGTGGATTTCCAGGGGATGTAGATGATCGAGAACTTCTTCTTGCTTTGGAAAAATGAGAGTAAAGCAGGTTTGGGGCAGATGGATTCACTGCTGTCCCTGGACAAGTCCTCTGTCACCACTGCAGAGACCAGACATTGCTTCTATTTAACTTTTTAAAAATTCAGTGCTAATATTAGACTCTTTCCAAGGGAGATAACACCCAGTTGTGCATCACCGGGGCTCCCTTGGAGCTGGCTAGAAGATTAAAAGGGAGTCTCAGGAGCAGTGCTGTGTGGGGGAGGGAGCCGCAGGATCCAGATGGGGTCTCTGTTCATAGGCACCGAGGTAGAGGTCAGCCCACCGTTGGAGGTTCTGCTGAACCTGCACCTGCCTTCCGCAGTTTGGGGGCCCCTCTCCAACAGAGAATCTTGCCCCCATTTGCATGGATTGGAGAATTTAATCCTCATTGTGGATAACACCTTAATACACTAAAAGAAGATTACTTATTTTTAAAACCCCCTTTCTATTTTGTTCTCATCCATCTGACAAATGGGACATTATTGTTCTCAGGGCGGCAGAGGTGGCGGCTGGCCCAGGAGAGGATTTGGCCCTAATGGCGGTGCCTCCCAGCAGCCCCTGGGAGCGTGAGAGCATCCTGTGTGGGCGTATCAAAATGTCACAGCAGGTTCGGTTGCTTCTTAATGAGCTTTCTCGCCAAACACCAGGGGGAGGCTCAGAAAGTTGGTCCCCCTGACTGGTTTAATGCAGGGGAGGGAAGCCTAGGGCTGAGGGAGGCACTCCTGGGGGCTGTGAAGACTGTCCACCCCAGCGAGGTCCCCTATGGTGATTGCACTCAGTTGCCTGCTGTTGCTGGGTGGTCAGTCCTGAGCCTTGCAGTTTGCTTTCTTGAAGTCTGAATGTCCTTTTGTTTTGCTTTTGGTGCTGGGGCTTGAACCCAGGGGTACTTTATCACTGAGCTGCATCCCCAGTCCTTTTTAATACTTTTTAAGATTTTGAGACAGGGTCTCACTAATCTGCTTAGGGCCTCACTGAGTTGCCCAGGCTGGCCTGGAACTTGTGATCCTCCTACCTCAGCCTCCAAGTCGTTGGAGTTACAGGCATGTGCCACTGCACCTGGCTTCAAGCCCTTTTATTTTATCTTCCTTCCTTATTGACTGAGTCACCTGCGTGCTTCTTACCAAGTGCTTGGGTGCTCCGTGTTTCCGGAAATGGGGTGGCAGAGAGGCTTCCTGCTGTCCTGGACACCAGGGAAAAGCCCTGTGCGCCACGGCACTGACTAGGCCATTTCCAGGGCAGGAGTCTGGCTAGCGGAGGGCAGAGGGTCCCGAGCAGGCAGCGTGTGTGCTGCCCTGTGTCCAGGCAGTGGGCAGCCAGGCCACGGAGGCCAAGGGCAGCGGGGGTTTCAGTGTGCTGAGCATGCAGCCCACTTGCTGTCAAAATATGCTTCTCCAGGGCTGGAGATGTAGCTCAGTGGGTAGAGCACTGGCCTGTCGAGCACAGGGCCCTGGGTTCAACCCCCAGCACCGCAAGAAAAAAAAAAAAAATTGGTTCTCCAGAAAGGGTCGTTTGGCGCTCACACGTGTTTAACAGGAACAGGTGACCTTTCTTACACAGACCTTCGTCGTGCTGGCCCTCCGTGCTCTGGACCTGAGGAGGACACACAGCTGAGCCCTGCAGTCGGCCCTGGAGAGTGTCACAGGCACTGGGCTGAAGAGCCTGGTCTCCTGCCAGCGCTGACGGAAGGCACGGCTCTTCCGCCACCCGTGTGGCCCCTGCCTCTCGTCCTGGGTGCCTGGAGCCACCATGCAGGCTCCTGTGTGGTGTGCGAGGGCGCCTGGGGAGACGCAGCTGGATGCGGGGGTCTGGGTGTGGGAAGCCAGGGGACAAGGGGGAAACGGGAAGGGCCTCGGCCTGCACTCGGAGCGGCGGGCCCTGGCACGGTCATCATTTGGATGATCTTTCCACTTGATATTTTAGATTCTGATAAATTCACCAGAGAATGAAAGAATTTTCTCAGCCTCCCCTGGCAGCCTCCCCATGGTGGGGCCAGTGGTTCCCATGGCAAGGTGAGGTCCAGTTTGCTTTACCCTTGGCTTCTTATGACTCAGCTTTGGCCAAACACTGGCCACCTGTGGACTCCCTTTGTCCACCTGTTTGTTATGCTGCCCACTGGGCCTCGCTGCCCTCCGGCCCAGCAGCTGCACCGGCCTCATAACCAGCAGCCCTGGGTGGGCCTGGCTCGTCGCCAGGCATGGTGAGGTCTCCTTCTGAAGATCTGCCCCCTGGGAACTGGGTCCCTCTGCTGTGACAGCAAGTGCCCCACGCTGCTTCAGGATGTGGCAGGGTTGGAGTCGGGTTCACTCCCATCTGGGGGGTGCTTGTCCCCATCTTTTAAATTTTTGTTCTATAAAATAAGCTCACTTTATAACTGTTTTTCTATGACTATCACTCTGTAGTCATTTAGTATTTCGTATGTTCTTTGAATTGCTTCCACATCTTTGAAGAACCATATGTTAAAATTATTTAGATAGAAACCATTTCTTGTGCTACTAGTAAATTTTGAATTTTTTACCTGTAACATTCATAACATCTTTTTAAGGCTCATTTTTATTTATTTATTTATTTATTGGTACTGCAGATTAAACTCAGGGCACTCTACCGCTGCCACATCCCCAGCCCTATTTTGTATTTTATTTTGAAACAGGGTCTCACTGAGTGGCCTAGTACCTCGCTTTTGCTGAGTCTGGCTTTGAACTCATGATCCTCCTGCCTCAGCCTCCAGAGCCACTGGGATGTGCCACCATGCCCAGCAAGGCTGATTTTTAGTGAGAGGAGGTGGCTAGTGGCTTTTGCTCTTTATGAATGTGGAAATGTCTAGGGAGTTTAAAACCTGTCATTGTGGACAATAGAGCAATAAAGCGAGAAAACTTGTCATCTGTGTAAGGCTCCAGTTAGATCTGAGGCAGCAAGGTCCATCAGGAAGCTAGGATTTGATGTATTTTTTCTGGTTTTCAAATCGCTACATATCAGAAAAGATGTGGATCTGAATATGTATCCAAGTCTGAAACAGAAGCTCTGCCCTCGCTGGGACGGAAGTCTGGATGTCACAGTCACTGACATAAGGACACCGTGGTGCCAGTTGCTCTCCTGTACAGCTCTGCCTGTCTCCCTGTCCCTCCTGCAGGTGGTGGCCTGTCACGTGGTGGGCAAGACCCTTCAGTTCCTGGTCAGCGCGGCGCCCTCGGCGGCGGGCTCACGACACCAGCTGTTTGACGTACAGCTCTCGCCGGTTCATCTGCAGGTGAGGCCGGGCGCGTTTTGCAGGTCACAGGGAGATGGTCCTCATAAACTGGTCCCCTGGAGCTGCAGGAACCCACGTGGCACCAGCGTGGCCCGAGTCACAGGGCCGTGAGCGTCCATGTTCAGGTCGTCTTGGACCGTGAGCTTCCTCGCCGCCCTGTGTGCGTGATGGAAAGCACGCACCTGCCCACGCGTGGCGGGTTCGAAGCCCCGCATCAGGCCCCACGCAGGTCGGGGCTGTTGCCAGCTGGTGGGATGCGGCCAGGGGCACCTGCAGGGAGCCAGGTGCTGGACCACAGGTGTCCACCACAGCTCGGGAAAGAGGCCAGGCCGAGACCAGGGCGGTGCTAGCCTAGGTTTTGAAAAAAGCCAACTTTATAAGAACCAATTACTGGCCGGGCGTGGTGGCGCCCACCTATAATCCCAGCACTCGGGAGGCTGAGGCAGGAGGATCATGAGTTCAAAGCCAGCCTCAGCAACTTAGCGAGGGCCTAAACAACTCAGTGAGACCCTGTCTCTAAATAAAATACAAAATAGGGCTGGGGATGTGGCTCAGTGGTGGAGTGCCCCTGGGTTTAATTCCTGGTTCCAAAAAAAAAAAAAACCCGATTACTGTTCTTATAAGTTAAGAAATGAGCACTACCATTATTTTGTGATAATAGATTTATAATAATAAGACATATGTTACATATAACTACATAAATGTGTAATTTAACATAGAGGGACGTGTAGCTGTGACAGTGACAATAGGCCTAGTGAAGCATCTGGATGCCACCTCGTCAGGTAACTGCAGTCTCCCGTGATGCATGTACACCGTTGCTGGTCCCCAGGGAAAAGCAACCATTCCACATTTTCTTTTTTAATAGCTGGAGCTCCACATGAAAGAAAAGAGAGAAGACATCCAGATCCGGTGGTCCTACATCGATGTGCCAGAAGTGACCATCAAGATCCAGCCCCGGGCACCGGGTGAGGTCAGTGACTTTCCGTTGTGAGGCTGTCCACTTGGTGAAACAACCATTCTGGGAAACTGAGGCTCAGATCAGCAGGTTCCCAAATGTTGGGTGCCTCCTCCTCCACCCCAGCTGCCCTCCCAGCTGACCTGGACCCCTGAGATGGCGCACTGTGAGAGGCAGCTCTGAGGGATCCCAGGCCCCTGGAGCCTCCTGCCAGCCCACCCCAGCTGTGGGCCTGATGGTCTGGGACTGTCTGTGCAGGGGAGGTCACCAGTCCCTGCGACCTTGCAGCCGTGGGTCCTCCTGACACTTCCCTGGCTGATGTGCTCCTGTGGAGAGGCTGGCTGGGTCTGAAGGCTGCCTCCCCAGGGCGGGGTCTCCTTTCTCCCTGATTCTGCAAGGAAGCCTCTGAACTCTGGGGTGTTCCTTCCAGCTTCCCAGGTCTCACGGTTTGAAGAAGCAAACTCGGGAGCAGGGAGTGGGTGGGCCACGTCGAGCCCCCGTCTCTTCTCTTGCTTGAAGGTCACTCAGAGCCCTTCATGCCACAGCTTGGGCAGTCAGGGGTCTCCTCTCTGGTGGCTCGCACGTCTCCTAGTGACTCTACTGTAGTTCAGCTCCTGGGTGTCAGCACAGCTGAGAGGCGCAGGCTGGACAGTTCGTGGGTGGACATCAGCCTCCATGCCTTGGTGGGTCACAGGCAGCGTTGTGTTGTCCTTGGCGGTAGACTTGAGTGCCAGGTGGGATGGTGTCGTGGCTGGCCCTGCCTCACACAGATGTGCCGGAAACGCCCGCCGCCTCTCCACCCCCTCTCCGCCCCCTTTCTCCTCCCCCTTATTTATTTACATCTCCTTTGGGGACAGTGGCTCTGCTGGTCTAGGCCTGCACCAGTTGCTGCCTGGTGCCCTCTCAGCACTGAGTGCAGGATCCTGATCCTGGGTCCTGGCACCAGAAGCCTCCCCCCAGGCACCTTCCTCTGCCCAGGTCATGGAGTTGCCTGTCTCCGATGGCCCCTGGCAGTTGGGTGCCAGCTAGTCCTGTCGTCCCGGCTGGAGTTCCACTGCAGGTTTCCTCCCCGTCTGTGTTGATTTACATGCTTTTTGAATATGTTTTTTGAAAACGGCAGCATGATTCAAAAGTCAAAGCCCCTAGGAAGGTGGCCAGAGGCCCGTGTGACTCTCTCCCTTCTTCCTGGCCACTGCCGGCCAGGGAGACGCTGCCACTACTTCTGACATCGTGCTGTGCCTCTTTCCTGACCCTCCGGTAGCACGATGCCCTGCCGCGGGCGCCTGCTCCCCTCCAGCACCCACTGCCAGGTGGAGTGCGTATCCAGGCTGGCCTGTCAGCTCAGTGACCTGCCCACGGGCCTGGGGGAGGAGATGGACGTGGTGTGGCTGGGTAGGGAAGGAGCCGGACGGGGCTGTCAGGGCAACTGCTCTGGAGTCGGGGTGTGAGGACACCTGGCATCCAGGGCCCGTCTTCCACGCCGGCTGCCCACTCTGTCAGGTGAAAAGTGGCTCACATCAGATGGTGAGCAGATGGGTGGACCTCTGCGGGATGTCACTCACCTGAGGTGGGAATGGGGCTCAGGTGCCTTGCCCCCTGGGGGACCTTGAGAGCAGTGCTGAGTGACAGCAGCCGGGTCACATAGGGTTCCATCTCGTGGAGCCCAGGGCTGGGGCCAGGTGCTGATGGGGCGGGGCATGGGTTTGCTCTGGGGGATGGTGACAAGATTTGGGACTGACATGGGTGTTGGGAGCGCAGACATGGTGATGGTCCTAATGGCAATGGAAGGTCCATTTAGAATGGTTTATTTTATGCCACGGGAATTGCACCTTAATTTAAAATAAAAAGTAAGTTGTCAAAATCTACTCCTAAGGGAGACGACGAGTGGTCATTCAGAGCCCAGACCCCCATGGTTCAGACCTGCCTGGATTTGACTCCTGGCTCTGCTTGTTTCAGGCTATGTGACCCTACCATGTTTATTGACTTCTCTGTGCCCCAGTTTCCTTAGCTGGAGGTGGAGACAGTGATCCTCAAGGCGGTTGTGGGGATCAGGTCAGTTAATAGGTGTAAATGTGTGAGTGAACCTGGTGCGTGGTGGAAGCTAGTGTCAGCAATTCCAGTTCTTACAATTGTAGAGATCCTGGCAGAGAGCCTGCTTTCAGTAAATAACACATTTGGACCAAGTTCACTCTAAGTCCTGGCAGAGCAGGGGACAGGCCAGCCCGTTGTCCTTGGGACTACACAGACCAGCTCCAGACTGGTTTCTGGGGTCTCTTCCTGTCCCACAGGTGGGACACTTCCACCGGCCTGTCGCCCTGGAGCAGCTGGTCCAGAGCAGGCTGGGTGGGCTGGGGCTCTGCAGTGAGTGGGTTGGGACCCGAGGTGACAGAGGCCCTGCAGGGCTCTGAAGCCAGAATCAGCAGAGCCAGTGCTGGAACCAAGGTGCAGAATCATGGCAGACACTTGCTCCACTCAGCTCTTCCTGAGACCTCAGAGGTGGGAGCGGAGGCCAGGCAGTCCCAGGGGTGATGCGGCCTTCAGCGAATACCCACCCAGGCCCTGGTGGTCAGGGCTTAAAGCAAAAGCTATAATATTTAAACATGTTTTTTTTTGGAAAACTAGTCCAAAGCATGCTTATGTTAATTGATTTTTAGAAAATGGGTCCTGCTTGCTAAAAAGTTGATTGCCATTTGATGTGTGGAACAGAGCACAAGCCTCTGAGCACCCAGCACCCACCTTGTGGCTTTGGCCCCAAGGAAGCTCCCCGGGGCCACCCTGTGCTGCCCAGCCAGGGCTTTCTGCACATAGCCCCTTCCACCAGGTTCACCTGCCCTCCCCTGCGGGCCGTTCTGCTCATTGCTGTGGACAGGCACTCGGTGGCTTAGTCCAGTGACGTGACCAGGTACCACAGGCCCGAGACTTACAAACAGCAGGACTTCATCTCCTGGGTTCTAGAGAAGGGAAGTCCCCAGTCACCTGCCCCAGGTGGCAGAGGCTGCCTTGTGCTGGTGCTCAGAGAGCAAGGGCCAGCAGGGAGCTCTCCGGGTCCCTCTCATGAGGCACCGATCCCATCAGGAAGATGCCACCTCTGCCCACCACCTTCTAAAGGCCCCATATCCTAGTCCATCACCCTGGGGTGAGGATCTCAGCCTTGGGACTTCAGAGGGAGTCAGTCCATTCCCCGTAGGTGGTCTCCAGCTTGAGGTGCCTATGAATAATGATGCCAAGAACATTCTAGAACATATGAACACATTCTGCTGGGTACTAATCATCATGACGTTGTGTGTCCTGCCGTCTGGTAAAGTGAGCCCACAGCTTCATTCTTCATTCTTCCTGGTTCCGTTCATGCCCCTAAATACTTTCTAATTTTCAAAATAAATTAAATCTAATATAAGAAAGAAAAATATGTGTGTGTGTGTGTGTGTAAGTTTAGGGGAAAAGATGGGAAGGAAGGATAACACAGGAACCTTTTTTGTGAGAGATGCAACTTACTTCCAAAACTGTAAAATGACCCTGTCTCCAGATGAGAGCGGGGAGCGTGTGTGTCTGACCTGGAGTCCCAGGGACAAGTGCGGTACAGCCCTGACATCTAGTCTGCTGTGAGCCTGCCTGCCAGGTGGCTCAGGTGCTTGGTTGTGAAAAGACTTCATCACCGTATTTCTCCCCAGGCCCAGGTGGAGGAGACAAATGCAATATCTGAAACCCTCAAGGATATTTTGAAGCACCTGGTGAGTTCTACCTCTCCGTCGGTGGTTCTGAGCACCAAGCCCACAGACATAAGGGAAGCTCAGGTAAGTCCTTCCCCTCGCAGGGTGCAGGTCCTGGAATGAAGCCCTGGGCTGGAGCACAGGATTGCAAGCTCCATGGGTGGAGCGTCATCCGGCCCCGTGAAGGCCAGCCCCCTGCTTTGCATGAGCTGACACTTGACTTCTTACTGCCTAGTCGAAGCCTGCTGCCCTGGCCCTCATCCTTCCTACCATGAGTGTTTCAGTCAGCTTTTTGTTGCTGTGACCAAAATACCTGGCAAGAACAACTTAGAGGAGGAAAAGTTTATTTGGGCTCATGATTTCAGAGGTTCAGGTCAAGGTTGGCCGACTTCATTACTCTGGGCCTGAGGTGAGGCAGCAGAGCATCATGGCGGAAGGATGTGGCAGAGGGAAGCTGCCCAGCTCTTGGCAGCTAAGAAGCAGAGAGAGGGAGAGGGAGAGGCCAGAAGCAGATATAGTCTGAAGCCACACCCAGTGACCTAATTCCTCCAGCCACAGCCCACCTGCCTGCAGTTAGCACCCAGGAGTGCGTTCAGACGATTAGTCATCAGATGGACTCATCCACTGATGAGGCTTCAGCTCTCACAGTCCCGTCTTTCACCTCTGAACAGGCTGTACTGCCTAGCACTGTTCTTGTGCTAGGCACAAGGCTGTTCTTACAAATCCAGACCATAACCCTGAGGTCCCTGGGAAGTTAAACCCCAGAAGCGAGCAGAGCAGAACGTGTTGGCTGGACGAGATGGCTTGGTCTGGACGCACACCAGACGGTGATGCAGCCTGCCAGCGGAGCCCCTGTGCCTGGGAGCTTTGTCTCTGGGCAGTGTGGGATGATGGAGGCCCAGCTCATCTGTCAGGCCTTCCAGGGAGGGCTGGGCTGTGCCTCCCAGTGGGTGAGCAGAGTCCAGCCCCAACCTCAGTAGTTCCATCACAGTGGATTCCTGCAGATCAGAGGACAGACTGGTGACCGAGGTTGATGTCAGAATGTGAGGAAGATCAGAAAACAGTGCTGTGGGGCTGGGGATATAGCTCAGCAGGTAGAGTGCCTGCCTCGCAAGCACAAGGCCCTGGGTTCAAGCCCCAGCACCGCAAAAAAAAAAAAAAAAGAAAAAGAAAACAGTGCTGTGTTGTTAGAATCCATGGATTCAGGAAATAAGGACAAAACTATCATAAATTCAATAACATTTTAAAATAAATTTGTAGTCTTATCAAATAGCATATTCACTCGTCAGTGTTCTCCAGAGGGACGGGCCCATGGGAGATAAACAGGATATGTACTGGCTCACAAGGTCCCGGGTGCCGATGTGCCTAGAGTAATTCTCGTCCACGGCCCACGGCTTGAGCACCAGGGCCAGCTCCAGGCCTTGGCCGTCAGGCTTGAGGACAGAGGTCTCAGTGTTCTCCCTGGAGTCCCTTATTTGAGGGTGAGTCACGCCTTCACCTTGCTGGATGGCGCCCACCCACATCATGGAGGGCCGCGTGCTTCACTCAGCCTGTCAGTAGTAATCAGCCAGAAGCCTCATAGACACGCCCAGAATATTGTGTGACCAAATATGACCCAGTGAAGTTGACGTAAAATTGACCATCACACATGGGCAGTTGAAAAACACCCCATCTCCATCCCATCCTGGCCTGTGGGTTGCTCTGTGCCCAGCACTTGTGCACCTGGGCTTTAAGGACTTTGGCCATCACTTGGTGGCCTCATGTCCCCTCAGCTCATGGCCAGGAGGACCTGGTCCAGAGCAGCGTTTTCTAGATGGCATCCTGAAGGACAGTAGTGGCACTGAGGGTGTTGGTGGGCACCCCTGGGAGGGTTCTGGGTCAGGTCCGTGTCTGGATCTCTGTCCGCACGGCTCACTGAGCCAAGGTCCAGGCCTCGGGGAAGCCCCTCTGGGTCCCCACGCACCTGGGCTCAGGCAGCAGTGAGTGCCACTGGAAGCTGCATGGGAAGTGCTGGCTTGCAGGGGCCCCTCCAGATCTGGGGATGTGCTGCTGTGTGCCCCACGCCTTTGGAGGATGGGACGAGGGTGATGCTGGTCCCCTGCACCTGTTTCTGCCCCTGGCTTGTGCACGCAGCCCAGTCCCAGGTTCTTCTCACACAGACGGCTGAGGCCATGCACACCTGGTCAGTGTCCCACCAGTGAGGTGGCAGTGGTGTCTGCTGCCTGGCAAGGACGCTCTAAAGGCACGTCCTAGGTTGGAGAGTGGCCCCACGGACACTGCTGCTGTCTCCACCACGGCAAGACTTGGGAGCCTCTCTGGCTGGACGTGGGGCTACTTGCACTGGCCTTATCTGGGACGGAAGAGGCCCCCAAGCAGGGGCAGTGGCTGTGCCTCATCGGTGTCCTGCCTCCCCAGAGCAGGGAGCATTGTTACAGGAAGAGCGGTCACCTCCTCGTCCCCGTTCTCCCCATGGTCATTGCACTTGGCCTTGCTTTTCCACAGACTCTACAGCGTGCTTCGTCTACTGCTCAGGAATCCTGTCCTCCCAAACCTCCAAGGGCTCATGAACTAAAGCTGCTGGTGAAGAATGTCCGTGCCTCGCTACTAAACGATCCTGGTGCTTCAGGTGGGTGCCGGTGCCGGTGCCGGTGCTGGCAGGGTCTCGTGGGGCTGTGTGCGGAAGTGACAGCCTCTGCACCCGAGCCTGGTGAGCTCCAGGTGGCCTGGGACTCTGTTGGCCCCTGATTGGGTCTGTGGTGTTGCCTTACCTTCATTCAGCACGAGCATCTGAAGGACGCATCAGGGATGGAGGGGGTGGAGTGGGTAGGAGCAGGGACAGGCGCAGTTGGCCGGGAGCCGGGACTCCTGATGTTCTCCAGCCCCGTGTGGGACTGCGGTTGACAACACCAAGTGTGCGTTCAGCTGACAGGAAGGGTTCTGAATGCTGCCGACACCAAGAAGTGGTCAGTGTTCAAGGGGATCATCTGCCAGTTACTCTGCTCTGGTAATTGAAATGTCACCTCGCCCCATAGACGTGTGCACGCATTGAGCCTCAGATAAAAGTTATGAGTCATCCTGACTTAGGAGTCGTCCCGAGGTTAAGTTTAGGTTTAAAAATGACTTCTTGGGGAGGCTGAGTCTGGTCTGAAGTAGGGCTGTGTGGGCCAGCCTGCCTGCAGCCGTGATTGACAGAGAGCAGGGGCACTCGGGTCAGTCCAGGGCTGTCGACATGCAAGGCAGGAAAAAATTCTTTAATTCCAATGAAATCCATGGCTTTGAGAGTGTGAACGGCAAATGAAAGCAAGAGTGGACTCTCACAAGGGGGTAAGCCAGAGCCTTTCCGGTGAACTCAACCCTTCTTGTGTACGCAAAGCGTGTCTCGATGTGGTTCAAACAGAAGCCAGTATTGATGCCAGGGATGAGAATCATCAGGGCCGAGTTCTGTTCCCCAGATGTGAAGACTGAACACCCGAGAAACACCGAGGTAAGGTGGAAAGCAAGTGTATTTAAAGGATGGAACAGAGACGGACTTCTCCACGGAGCAGGGGATCAGAGCTGGTATCCATAGAAGCGGGGGTGTCCTGCCCCTTCATACTCTGGAGTTCCTTTGTTCTCATGGCCTCCCGGTCCCCCGAGTCCTGCTTAGGTGAGGGGTGGCCAGAAGGTGGGCCAAAGGTGAAGGTGGAGTGACCGCAGGGCCCAGGAGGCATTTGCTCTCAGCCCCTTGTAGGGAGAGCAGCTCCCTGGAGGCAGGTCTCCTTGGCCACAGGGGAAGGGCTCTGGAGGTGGTCGCACTTCATTTCCTCCTGAATCAGCCCCCGTCTTTCTAACCCAATTGTTTATTACCTACACTGACTGCGTTTTTGTCCCCTGGCCTCAGTGCCCCCTCTGAGAACACAGCTCTAAGTGCTCTTAGAGGAAAGTGGATGACCACCGTCTGGCTGCTTCGAGCTGAGGGGGGCGACATGGGGCGAGCAGTCTGGGTGTCCCTCTTAGGAATGTTTGGCAGTCGAGGGCACAAGCCTGGTTTGGAAGAACAGGTTGTAAAGTCATCCGGGGTGGGTAGGTGGTTCTATGAGAGACACGAAAGACACGAGTACTGAAATGAGATGAGTAAAAACTGGATGTCGTGGAACATGTCAGTGGACATCCTGAAGGTGATAGAAACCACGTCTCTCACCAGGAGGTGTAGGGGCTAAGAAGTTGTTCCCAGAACAAGGCCAATGAGGACGTGGCCTCTATTTGGGAATGCAAATCTTCATCATTGCCAGAGTTATCAGGAATGTAAACACAACACTTGGTTCTTACGATGTCACAGATGCCCCCATGAGATGTAGCTAAGCTTTTTAATGGCATCTGATTTTTGCAAAATGCCTTTTTATTGGCATGACCTCTGTGCTTAGTAGAGATCCCTTTATTTCTGTTACTTAGGGCTAGAGAATCATACTGGCACACAGATTAAGCCTGCCTGTGTAGGAGGTTAGGAAGATTTGTAGGCCTTAAATTGACTTTTTTTTTTGATACTGGGGATTGAACCCAGGGGCACTCCACCACTGAGCCACATCCCCAGCCCTATTTTGTATTTTTTATTTAAGGACAGGGTCTCACTGAGTTGCTTAGGACCTCGCTAAGTTGCTGAGGCTGGCTTTGAACTTGCGATCCTCCTGCCTCAGCCTCCCAAGTGCTGGGATTACAGGCGTGCACCACCGCGCTCAGCTTAAATTGATTATTGACTAAAAACATCCTTCTGACTCTGCTAGTCTCCTTTGATAGTTATCAGGCACTCCTGTCTGAGAGCCCCTCTTCTCCAGGCTCCAGTTTTACTTACTCTTGGTGGGACCGACATAAGTGTGCATCTTAAGTTATATTAAAGGAACTATCCTCCTTTCTTTTAAATGCCCAGGGATGAATGCTTTGGTTGTAACTGTTTCGCTAGGTGTTTAAGATTGAGGTGGTCAAATTGACCTTGTTCCTGTCTACTGTCAAGAGTCAGCTGAGTTCCCTCCAGGGGTCACTCTTGGGGACCTGTGAGCAGCCTCTTAGCTCCTCTGGTGCCATCTGCCAGATGGGTCAGAGTCTTGTTGACTGTGTGGCTTTCCTTGGAAGCATCAGGGACATCTCCTTCTCCAGTGACCCTCCTCTTTGCAGCATGTGCACTGGTTGGCTTTCTGCTCTCCAGGGTCTCAGTGATCCCCTGATTGGGAGGTCATGTGGGCCAGAGTTGCAGAGCCCTTGGAGAAATCCCCTTGTTCCCTGGGGAACAAGCTGACTCAGAGGGCAAGAGCCAAATATTGGCTGTTTTCTTTCTTGACCCTTTTACTTCCTTAACTTTAGTCTCCAAGTTTGGGTCTTAAACATCCAGCAAGCCAGTTTCACCTTCTTGAAGTAGGAGTACTGGGTTTTAACTTTAAGGGCTATAACTTTATTCATTTACCCCTTCCATTTAGTTGGGGTCAGTGTCAGTACTGGAAGTTAGCCTTACATCTGTCTGTCCTGTAGGTGATGCCTGTTAATCTCAAATTAACTCGGGTTGTTATATTAGAAATTACACTTCTGTAAGGCTCTAACAGATAACTGTTAAAGTTTACAAGGAGAAAATGAAATGAAATTAACAAGGGAAAAAGCATATTGAGCTTTTATAATAGCTATGAACCAAGAAACATGATTTTTGTAATTTCAAACCTTTACTTTAGAGCGAAGCACACCGGCTTGGTAAAACATTCTTCCAAACCTTATACTTTAGAGACTTGTGTACTTGGAGGATGACAAAGCCGGAAACAGTCCCGTGGTCACACTGATGTTCTTATATCAACCAAGTTCAGCTTTTAAAGGAAAATTAGACTCTGAAATGTAGTGTGATACTCTAAAATAAGAGTTGTTGTTTAACCAGAGTTGTACAAACCCTAATTCCTTTGAGACTAGTTTTTCTAAATAATAAAACTTAACAGACATGAGAGATTATCTTGATAAATAAGAACAGATTAATATTTTTAGAAATTTTTGTTACTTTAACTCATAGAGGATTAAACTTTGGTTTATATCAGTATGTTAATATTTGACCTTAGGGAGAAGCCTTGAATAACTTCAACTGATTGTGCTACTTATACACAAGCAACTTAGTTACACACATACTTTTTGAAGTTTGACCTTCACAAACCTTTTACAGCTTGCTTAGACATTTTACAGCCTCTTCGTGTGTGTGTGTGTGTGTGTGTGGTGCTAGGATTGAACCCAGGGCCTGTGCTGTGAGGCAAGCACTCTACCAGCTGAGCTACATCCCCAGCCTGACATTTTACAACTTTTAACTATACAACACAAAGACTTTCTCACCCAGAAGCATTTCTTTTCCTTCTACTTTCCATACTAAAATATATTTCCATACCTGGAACATTCTTATCTCTTTCCTAGTTGTTGACCCCTTTTCTAAATTTACATTTTGAAACAGCCCTTATAAAATTTTTGAATTTAGACAAATTGCCTCACTTTAATAAGATGAACTACTCTATGCTATCTACAGTATTTTAATTGAAACATAGCTGAAACTTTTTAGATTCTGCATAGAATTACACCTGTTAGAACGTCAACTCTTACTAATCTTGGTTCAGTGAAGACCCAGAAACAAGGCAATCTTAAAATTTTCCATTTACCAACCTATGAAAATGCACATTTGATGTTGAAATATATTACCTTATGGAGTTTAAGAAGTCAAGAGTACTTGATTTTATATTTAGCAGTTCATGTTTTAGCACTTTAGCGTTGTAAATTAATCAGATGTCTCCTTGACAAACATGTTTACAAAGATTAAACCCATTGATGTTAAATCTAACATCAAGACACCAGACAAATGTAGTTAACAATACTAGCCATCTTTTCCTTGTTGAAGGAAAATCCTAGAAGTAACAGACATTACTTTCTAGACATTGAGTAGAAACCAACACTCTATTAATTGTTGGCCACCTAGAAAAACTTGTGAGGTAATGATTTTAAAGACGTCTTTACTCTCATCTGTTAACCTAATTGAATCCCTTTTTAACTCACACGAACTGAAGGTATTTGGATTCGCTTCTCATTAAAATTTTAATTTATGAGTGCTCATTTATTCCTACGCCAGTTTTGATACCATGTACGTGATATCTGGACACAAGCACATATGGAGACATAACAACACAACACACAGGTGTGCACGCATACACAAAGTCGGCAGGAAACAAGGACCGTGTAGCTGTTTGTAGGTAGGTCTCTCCACTGCAGGCTTACAGGTGTTTGGTAGAGCCTCTGTCACACTTGTTAGAAAATAAAAGAGCTTATCAGGCCTTCACATTATGAGCTAAATGTCGGGCAGGCCTGTGCAGTTGGAAATGCTAGGTATGAATTCTCACAGCCACGGTGGACATTGAAACCAGGTGGCCGGCCGTTGGTCCTCAAAGTCTATCAGATGTATTCCCACATCATCGTGTCTATGTCCTACTTAGGATCTTGTAGGAGGATATTTCCCCAATATATTTTAGAGCTCACCCTTGAAAATTGACCCCTGAACAAAGACAGAATGCAAGACCTCTGTATTTAGGGAAAATAAGACTGACCAGGGGCTGGGCTGGGGCTCAGTGGTAAAGTGCTCCTAGTGTGTGTGAGGCACTGGGTTTGATCCCTGGCACCACATTAAAAAACTAAATAAACAAAATAAAGGTATTGTGTCCATCTACAACTAAGAATTTTTTTAAAAAAAGACTGATCAGAAAAATATATCAATCTAGTTATGCATGATCAAAATATGAATTCATCATAAAACCACGAGCTCAAAAATACAGAATTTTAAAAAACAGAGTTCTAAAAATACAATAATACGGCCATAATAAGTAAAGGAGCACGCCGAACATCTTTATCAGATCAGGGTTTACTTTTTAACTCAGATTAGAGTGAGTTTAGATACTGAAAGAATGAGAGAGCCTGAAATCCTTAGGAACATTCTCGAGGTAAGGAAGACTTGACCACTTCATTTTCCCCTCCCTGTGCTGTGCTGTTTAGGGACGAACTTAAGAAACAGGGAGGTAAGATAACCAGCCACAAGCAGCTTGGATTTAAAAGTGACACAGTTTTTTCCTCCAGTTCCAGATTGGTCCCCTGCTGAGCCTTGGGAGCCCCACAATTTACATTTTAATGCAAGTTTTGGCAAGATAGAGATCTGGCAGAAGCCAAGTGAGGCTGCTGTTCTGAGTGAAGCCTCTTATCTTGAACATTTTAACCACTTCTATGCAAATCCATCTCCTAAGGTGTAGTTCTATGATTTGTATTTCCTCCGGAGACCAGTTTTACTCCCCAGTTGGTAATCAGGCCAGGTTGGATGCAAAAATTCGCGGGTCAAACTTATCCCAATTTCCAGTACGCAGGTTAGTAGTGAACCTGCCTAACTGCTGAGAACGAGGCTCAGCCCCCCTCTGAGGAGGGAGATAACTCTGGCACCCACGCCAGAGAAAACTCACCATTTCACTGGAGATGTCTCTCCTGAGCTTCTAAGGATCCAGCACATTGTCTCTCACCACGTGGATCTGCCAATCCTAATGCTGCTTTAATGGGCAGATGCTGAAGGGTCTCTATGTGTCCTGGGTTAGAGACCCAGGAGAATTCAGACTTAGAGTCTCGAATGATCTTCTCCTGCCACTGTAAACTCCCAATGTGATGACCCATGGAAAAAAACCTAGGATGGGACACCTTTCTTCTGCTCTGTGGGCTAAGGGAGTCTCTGGAGGGTGAGGAGGACACCTAGTGGTCAATAGATGCGTAGGGCCCTTTTCCTAGAGGAATTTGTGGGAGGGATGAATTGCAAATGCCTTGCAGAGCAGTAGGGAAATCCCTACAGTCTGGGAAGGAATACGGGAACCCAGGTGCTTCCCGAGGAACCTCTGCATGCCCCTTTCTCAGCCCTAGAATCTGAACAGTCTGGTCTTCGAGGGGGGGTGTGCAGGAGGAGCCAGTGCAGGAGGACGGCCCGTCTGGAGGCATATGTTCAATGCCGCTTATCAACCATGGGTACCCATTGGGGCGGTTGGGAGAGGAGTTGGGGAAGAAACCTTTGAGGTTCACTGGGCAGTGGCCCAGCCAGGTCCCTGGAGTTGTTCCAAGCCTTCGTTTGTCTCCACACATCCAAAGGCAGAGCAGGGTTAGAGACCCTGTGTGCTCACGCCAAATGCTCTCCCAGCCTGGATAGGACTTTGGGAACCTGCTTTGGCAAACCCCACATGCCTGGCCCATAGGACAGGTGATTCGAAGCTGCCTAGGCAGGAGTTCTCCTACTTCATCTTGTAGAATGGCGGCTTCCCTGACTGCATTAAACTAGCCATGGGTGCCCAGTGTCCTCCAGAAAGAAAGAGACAGAACGAACGGCACACCTAGAACGATGTGGGGTGCGTGGAAGGAGCTCACCTCAGTGACCATCTCGGGGGACCTCCAGTGCGATACCACGGTGATGAGAACCAGCCAGGGCCCAGTCTCATTTCCCTAGACTGAACACCCAAGAAACACTGAGGCCAGCGTAGAAAACGGAGCAGGGGATCAGAGCTGGTATCCATAGAGGAGGGCGTGTCCTGCCCCTTCATACGTTGGAGTTCCTTTGTTCTCATGGCCTCCCGGTCCCCCCAGTCCTGCTTAGGTGAGGGGTGGCCAGAAGGTGGGCCAAAGGTGAAGGTGGGGAGACTGCAGGGCCCGGGAGGCATTTGCTCTCAGCCCCTTGCAGGGGGAGCAGCTCCCTGGAGGCAGGTCTCCTTGGCCACAGGCTGCAGCAGGGGCCCTGGCTCTGAAGTTGGTAGCGTATCGTTTCCTCCTGAATCAGCCCCATCTTTCTAACCCAGTCATTTGTTACCTGCACCGCTGTCTTTCTGTCCCCAGCCTTGGTACGATCTCTCTTTCCTTGCTTTCAGGCAGCTTTAGCCCCGTGTGCATTGCTCAGCTGAATGACCCTGTGCAGAGGTTCACCAGCACCCACGCCAAGAACACTACTCACCTCACCTGGGAGGAGGAGTTCACCTTGTGAGTACAGCCTGTGTCACCCTGAGCAGTGTCCACAGCCAGGTTGCCGAGACCGCCAGAGCCAGAAGACCCCGGACAACGCAGTTTATGCTGAAAAGCTAAATGAAGTTAGGAAATAAACAGGCTGTCCCAGGCCACATAAGGGAGCACTCAGTCCAGCTCAGGTTTCTCTTGAAAGGCAACTCTAGGGCAAATTTCCTCCTTGTTCCCTGTCGTGACAAGAGGGAAGTACTGTGGGGTCTCCCACATCCCTTAGACGTCGAGCACAACCATCCAGGGCAGGAGACTTCCCATCGATACCAAAGTCCGACAGAAATAAAGAAGGCGGATGCATAGACCACTTACACATAAAGATGTAAGAGTCATAAATAGATATTATCAAGTAGAATCTAGCAGCACAATTAAAATTGAGCCAGTTGGGTTCATATCAGGGACGTAAGGAAATCTATTAATGAATTTTATTGTATCATCAAATTGAAGGAGAAAACAAGCTCATTATCTTTACATATGCCAAAAAGATAGTGACTTTTGATACCCATTCCTAATTTTAAAACACTTAATTAGAACAAAATTTATGGATTCTTCCTCAATAAGACTTTAAAAAATACTGGGAATGGTGAATACCAGGGGCAGTACCACTGACATCAAGAGAAGGAGCCTGCTTTTGTTCTAGAAGAACTGGTTAATGCAATTAAATAGGAAAAAGAAATGACTGCAGGCACTGGGAAGGCAGGCAGAATGCAGGCCATTTCTTAGGGCTGATATCATTGCATTTCTGGACTAACCAAGGGAATCAACCAGCACTTAGAAATAGTAATAGATATAGGATAGAAATGAATAATATGAGAAAAATGAATAGAAAGCCACGCACAATGGTGCACACCTGTAACCCCAGCAACTCCAGAGGCTG
The DNA here is from genome assembly GCA_020662805.1 of Glaucomys volans. NCBI lineage: Eukaryota > Metazoa > Chordata > Mammalia > Rodentia > Sciuridae > Glaucomys > Glaucomys volans. The sequence goes on along the minus strand of JAJEJO010000701.1, from coordinate 136,958 downwards.
CAGCAGGAGGATTGCAAGCTCAAGGCCAGCCTGGAAGTCTTAGCAAGACACTGTCTCAAAAATATTAATTAGTTAATTAGTTAAAAGGATGGGGATGTAGCTCAGAGGTAGGGCATCCTGGGTCTGATCCCCAGAGCTCCCCAAAAATAAAAAAATAAAACTAAAATTGATAGAAGTAGTAATTCAGTAAAAAGCCTGACTAAAAACACGAAATCAATCACTTTTTGATGTTTGTACAACAAGTAGCATAGAGAGTGACATAGGAAGACATGCTCTGTCTTTTTACAAAGTGCTTTTATGAATTGTTAATGAGATAGGAGCACCCACTTAGAAAATGGCAATATTTCCCAACTGGAGTTACAAAGTGAATAGAGATGGACAAAGACTGAAAAATGTTCCGTCTCAGAAATGCGTGAAGTCCTGTGAACTTAAGTGAAAGATCGTTTTTTACCTCACAGTTTGGTAAAGAATGAGAGAGTAGGAATGTCAAGTGGAGTAAATATTATACACATCATCAAAAGGTGATTTTTTAAAATGTCTTAAATGTATTTACCTTTTGACTGACAGTTATAGTTTTTCTAAGGGAATAATCACACTGCGTGCAAAGGTATATGTGTAAGCATATTTATCCCAGCTTGCTTATAATTATGAAATATTAGAAACCACCAAAGCATTCTTTTTCTGAGGGAGGGGGTACGGGGATTGAACTCAGAGGCACTCGGCCACTGAGTCACATCCCCAGCCTGTTTTGGATTTCATTTAGAGGCAGGGTCTCACTGAGTTTCTTAGGGTCCACTTTTGCTGAGGCTGGTTTTGAACTCTCGATCTTCCTGCCTCAGCCTCCCGAGGCGCTAGGATTACACGTGTGCGCCACCACACCTGGCATCCAAACCATGCTTAGTGGTTATAAAGGAACTGCCCAAGTAAAATTTTCACAAGGCCAAACAGCCTCGCAATAGACATCTTTGAAACATGGTGTTTCTCTGTAGTGATTGACGTGAAAAATGTCTGTGATGTTGTTAGGGAAACGTCTCCAAGGAGGAGGGACATAGTCAATGTTCTGTATTTTGTCTTCAGATAATTATATGGCTGTGCTTTCAACATGGTAGACACCAGCCTCAGGTGCCTTAGGCATGTAAATTAACAACCATTACAGTTAAGCCTGGTTCCTCAGTTTGCACTGACCATTGCATCACCACCACCGAAAGTGAGTTGCCCTGGTCAGCTTTGGAAGGCGTGGCCGAGCACTGGAGAGTGGCTCTGTGCACAGGGTGAGGCTGCAGGTGACCTTTCCTGTTCTGATTGTGTTTCTGGCGTTTTTTAACTGTTGACGACTTTGTGTTCCTTTCTGCATTGAGAAAAAAAAAAAATGACTCAGTCTTGAGAAGGCCACAGAGCATGGCGATCCGAAGGTCTCACGCTCTTTTCCCTGTCCTCAGTGAGCTGAACGCCAGGTCCAAGGAGTTACACCTGCAGATAGCAGACGACAGGCAGTCCTCAGGAGGTGGGTGATGCGCAGGTGGATGGAGCCCCTGTCTGCAGGGGTCACCCACGGTCTGGGCGGGTGAGGGTGGTAAGGCCCAGCAGAGGAGGCCGGCCCTCTTCCATGAGCCACCGGGCTTTCCAAGGGCACTTGCTTCTAACTCAATTTCAGTTATTAGCAGGTCACAGTTTGGGAAAATGTTCATCTGTTTTCTTTTTTAACAATCCAGAATCTTTTATTCATCAATTCTTGGCTTAGAGAAGCAGTTCTGACCTCTTCTAGCCTCAACAAACTCCCTTTTCAGGTTTTTTATCTTGGTGAGGTATAGATAAAATTTATTTATCATCTCCACCACCGTTCCTTTCTTTCTTTTCGTGTGTGTGTGTGTGTGTGTGTGTGTGTGTGTGTGTGTGGATTGAACCAGAGGGTGCTCTACCACTGAGCTACACTCCAGCCCCTCATCCAGGCTGGCTTCCAGCTTGTGACAGCCCAAGTCCTGGGGCACCATGGCGCTTTGTCCCCGCATTCTTTAGTATGTAGTCCTAAGAACAGGGATGTTCTCTTTCATGTTCACAGTAGTTCTCAGCTTCCTAATCGATATTGATAAGATTCTCTAATCCACCGTCCACGTTCCAGTGTGTGTTGGTGGGTCCGAGAATGACCTTGACCCTCTTGCCTGCCCCCCCCCCCCCGTGTGGGATGTGTTGCCTCTGACCTGTCCCGGAGCCTTCTGGCTGGAACACCCCTGCAGCCCGTCTTTGTTGCCTGACACTCCACAGGATTGTGAAAAGGGGCCCTTCCCAGCTCACAGGACCAGCTTGTGCTGGTGGGTCAGCTCCCGTGGCCCGGCAAACATCAGCAGCATGCCTTCTTGTCCTCGTTCTCTAGGTCTGCTGGCCATGACCACTGTCCCTCTGGACCTGTTCAAGAAGCAGCCTTCTGGGCCGCAGAGCTTCACGTTGATCGGTGGTGGGCCCACCTTCAGCAGCTCGGCGCTGGGCTCGGTCACTGCAGAGGTATGGTGGCCTTGTCCACAGCTGTGTTCTGGCCTGACTCCTGTTCTAGGAGCTTCCTGTGGCTGCCAGAGGCTCCCTCTGCCTCCAGGGCCCTGTGAGGCTCATGCAAGAGACATGGTGTGACAGCATGCACGTCTAGATTGGGATGGACCCATCCTCCTTGGTGGGGCGGCTTTGTCCAGTATGTGAGATGACGTCTTGTGACAGCCTCTCAGGACCTGAGCCTAAGGGCCTTTTAGAATATTCAGTTCTCCTGGGTTTAATTCCACTGTTCTGTGCAGGGCTGGCAGTGTTTGAGCACGGCTGTCATGGTTCTCTGCTGACTCCGGGGAAATCCAGGTCAACTGAAAAGACTAAGTGACCTTAAATAAAGAGACCAGTGGGGATTTCAGAGGAAGCAATGTTCCTTTGCTAATGGGCCCTCATGCTAACAGTTGGCCCGTGGTGTCTGCAGCTCCTCATCTGCAGATTCCCCCGGTCGTGGATTGAAACCCCTGGGGAAGTCACATCTGTGCTGAGTGTGCACAGACCTTGAGCGGCTGAGGATTTTGGCATTCTGGGGGGGCCTGGAACCAGACTCCCATGGGTGCTGTGGGAAAACCACACAAAACAAATAACCGGCCTTCTCTGCAGTTTTCTTATATAGAACCCAGTGAACTGAAATCCTGGCAAACCCCTCCCCGTGTTGCTGCTGCAAAGGTAGAAAAGGACCGCACAGTGATGCCGTGCGGGACTGTGGTCACTACTGTCACCGCTGTGAAGACCAAGCCTCGCTGCGACGTGGGGAGGGCGTCCCCCCTGAGCTCTGGTGAGACCCTGGAGTGCAGTCTCCTCGCTGGCCTTGCGAGGGCAGAGTGCTGTGGGCTGCAGCCTGGGCCTAGTAAGGCCACCTGGAGGCAGGAGGGGTGCGGCTGGGAAGACTTGAGCTTGCCCTCGAACTGGACACTTTCCTTTATGTTCTATCAAAGAAACGCCCAGTAGGCTGATGCGAGGTCCACCCGTGATCTATCCCACTCACGTCCATTAGTGTTATGAACAGCTGCCCTTGATCCAGCCCACCCAGTCAATCAAGCCCTGCATCTGTGACAGCAGGCCATCTCGGAAGGTTCAGTGCATGTGGTCAGCTCCCTCCTGTTAGGTGTCGCTCGGGAGAAGGCTTGGCACGCCTTTCCTATTCAGATCGGGCTGAATTCCGGCCCGTCCCCATGGCCGCTGCCCTGGAGGCTCGTGCCCATGTGATGCCTCCCTCCTTCCGCATCGGCCTCGAGGCCTGCACGAACACATCACCGCCCAGACAGACCTCTTGCTCCACTGGGGGACGCGAAGTGAGGGGAAACTCCGGCCTCGCTAATCGTTTCTGAATTGTGTTGAAGTCTGAGCTCCAGCACCACTTCTGCCCTGGGTTTGGCCGAGGTTGCTGCGAGGGCGTGCCCTCCCTCCGTCCTGCCCTCGGCCTGCCCCGGGTAACAGGATCTCTCCCGGCAGAGTCTCCCGTGAAGACGCCCGTCAAGGTCAAGGTCATTGAGAAGGACATCTCCATCCAGGCCATCTCGTGCCACGGCGCGCCCGTCAGCAAGACCTTCTCTTCTTCAGATACAGGTGAGCAAGTGCACGCCTCCCTCTGGCTCCTGAGCTGTCCTCAGGAACCTCCGGCTGCTGGAAGTCAAGGATCCTTCTCTGAGTTGGGAAAGAGGATTTTTTTTTTTTTTTTAATAAGTAGAAATTGAGAACAGGGAAGTAACAGGAAGACCCGAGTCACAGCCTGTCCCTGCTAGGCTTGAGGGACACTTCAACAGAATAAATATGAAACCCAAAGGAGGCCCCACTGTACCTTCCAAACATGATTTTCCACATTGATGACATTGATGCCCTTGGGGCGACAGGACTAGGGGACAGGCCCACCAGCCCTGTGTGTCCACTGTCTGCTGAAGCCTGCTGGCTAGAGCGGCTCCCAGCCCTTGGTGCACATTTCCTGTTTTGATGGTGTTTTCAGGGAGCGAACATCTTTGCAGAGATGTCGTGTGTCTCTAAATCACAGCACTGTCTGGATTTGGGGACTGAACTTCTCCTTGGCCCTCCTGTGACCGCCCATCAGAAGGGCCGGTGGGCGCTCCTCTTGCTCACCCCTCCTTTCTGTTTCTGGCCTTGCTGGGGTCAGAGGTGGGGCGAGCCTGGCCATCGGGAGCAACCGCGCCTGGGTCGGTTCTGTGCCCTGCAGTTTGCAGCTGCCCTGCTCTTGCTGGGCACCCGTGCCTCTCTGGCTCCTGTCCTGCTGGGCCACCCACAGCATCCGGAACACAGGCCAGGCCCCTCTTTAATCACCACTCCTGATGCCCCTTCCTCAGTGCCCTGGCCCAGCGCACTCCATTGCTTGTGCTGTGGGGCCCTCTGCCTGGTGTTGAAAGACCTGGGCTGACGTCCCCAGCCCACCCCTGGCAGTGGAGCCAGTCCCAGGTTACTGTCCACTGTGCAGCCAGGGACCACTGTGGCTTTCTGAGCTGCACCTGCACGGTGACCAGCTCTGAGGACTGCTCCCTCCAAGCACAGGGTGTAGCTGCAGGGCAGCTGTCCTGCCTCCCTTCCCTTGGTGGCTTTTCCTTAGTGACAGTGGATCCTTTCTCTTGACCCTTCTCTGTGGGCCAGAGGCTAAGGACAAAACTCTTCCTCTACCCACAACACTTCTGGCACCAAGAGTGCAGCCAAGCCAGGCAGTTCCCATTCTCTGCAGACCCCAGCCCAGCGCCTTGGAGTACGACTCAATGGTGACACGAGCCACGGGGAGGCAGCACTGACACACAGGTTAAAGGCTCAGTCCCAACACTATTGCCTCCCTGCTGGCCACAAGCAGTAGGTCCCCAGCGACCCACACTCTGACCCTACATATCAGGTCCCCAACCCCATGATCCTCCATTTCTTGTTTGGAGTTACAGCTCACAGAATGCGGGAGACACATCCTAGATCTGTCAGGCTGTGGTGAAGGGTGCAGACACACAGCCAGGGAGCAGGTACCCAGGACCAGGGCAGGAAGGGTCCCCCGTGCCAGAGCTCCTGTCTATGGAGGCTGGGATGTGCTCCCTCCTGGCGCTTAGGTGGTACCAGCCCAGAAGCCCTCTCAGGGATTTGTGGGGGCTCCACTGCATTGGCATGGTGGTTTGCATCATGGGTCATCAATGTCAAGCTAATCTGGGACCCTGGCCCCTGCGCCTCCCCTGAGGAGCTCAAATGCCACCTGTGATCCCAGGGTTGGCTCCTAGCACCAGTCAGCCTCATTAGTACGACTGGGTGTAGTTACAAGGGGCTCCTTATGATGACCAGAGGCCCACCCACCCTTCCAAGGGTCCGAGGAGCTGTGTGCCAGGGCCTGTGGTATCACAGGGTCGCTGGGTCACCGGCCAGCAGTGCCCACCACAGTGGTCTCCACCCACTGCCTTTGGAAACTGACCTCGCTGGCCCTCAGGCGGTGTCTGAAGCTGCCACAAGAAGCGCTCCTTTTAACACCCTGCTGCTACAACCGCTCCGCACTGGGGTCGGTCACAGCCACGGGCCAGCGTCAGAGACCTCCCTGGTCCTCGCTCACCTGGCTGCCTCTCTGGTCCTCGCTCACCTGGCTGCCTCGCATGCTCCCCATTCGCCAAATGGAGGTTAGGAAAAAAATAACAGTTGGCCTCCCGAGTCGGGGACGAGCAGATGAGGCTCGTACACCGCTCTGCCGGAGCTCCCGTGCCGAGGAGCGGGGGCAGCCCCCCGCGGCCTGGGTCTGCCCTCTGCTCAGCCCGTGGAGGAGAAGTGGCCTGTGCCTTCAAGGTCCAGAGTCCCAGGAGGGCAGAGATGCTTCCGTTTGCTTGCTCCTCTGGCCACTTTTCAGCCCTTCTGCTGGGCGTCCTCCAAGCCATGTGGAGGGGCTGGTCCAGAGACGGCTTGCAAAGCCTGCAGAATCCACTCCCTGGCCCCTTATCGGAGACTCTGCCAACCACTTCCGTCACCCCTGGGGTTCCCCAGAAGCATCTAGCTTTGCTGGCGAGCTCAGCACTACCCTCCCTCTGGCAGAACTGCTGGTGTTGAACGGCTCCGATCCGGTCGCCGAAGTTGCCATCCGGCAGCTCAGCGAATCTTCAAAGCTGAAACTCAAGTCACCACGGAAGAAGAGCACCATCATCATTTCAGGGATCTCCAAGGTACGGCAGGGCCACGGGGACCTCGGCTCCTCCCTGGAAGGCTCAGCCCAGGCACGTGACCAGGGTTCAGAAGGTCCCCTTTGCAGGTGTCAGATTTCCTTCCTCCCTGGGGAGCCGGGCTGTTGGGTGGCGAAGCTCATGAAAGACTGGACCTGCCCAGTGATGCCTGGAGTGTTGAGAGGGTGGTGACGCATGGCAGGAAAAATCACCAAAGGGAAGGAGAGCCTTGCCGGGAGACTCCCCTTCCGTTCCCACTCCACCCTCACCACCACCGGCTTCTGGGGAGCTGCTTCTACATTACACATTTCCAAAGCATTTTAATTTTTGCAACAAATATTGATTGCTCTTGTTATCTGAGAGAAATGAAGACTTTTGTAAAAAATAACCTGATCCTCGCTCTTTCCCGTCTCCTGCTCTGTGGTGTCCATGGGGAGCAGAAGTGGGCGAGGCTGTCAGGGGCAGCTGCGTGACCCAGGCAGGGGGCGCTCTCCAGGGTGCAGGGCAGAAGGACTCTGCCTTGACGTTTCCCAGTGAGCTGGTGGCAGGACGGTTGGGGACGTCTGGTTTGCAGTGAGGAGGAGGAAGTTTGAACAGGGACCCTGGGAGGGCGGTAGGAACTCCTGAGGTCATGGAGGGTGGTCTGGAGTGTGCTGGAAACCCACCCCTCAGCTGCAGGAGGGTGCCAGAAGGGATCTGGGAGGTGCTGAGGGTGAGTCACCAAGGTTGCCATTGTACCCAAATTGTGAGTGACCTGGCCTCAGTCCCCAGGACCCAGCTCACAGGTGGCCCTGAGCATCACTGAAGCAAGTGCCAGTTCTCTGGGTTCCTGGGTGCACTTCCAGTAAGAGCCAGCAGGGGGCCCTCTCCAGAGCACCGGGCCCAGTGGTGGTTCTTTTCAGACCTGGATAAATGAATGAGCAAAACCAGGCCTGTGGCCATCAATCAGCCTGTGCTTTCTCTACAGCTTGATTGTAGAATCACAAACGTACAAATCTTGGTATTTAATGTCTGCAATCCACTGTGGTCATAATTTTTGTCAATTTCCCACTGTCCCATTTGAGTTAGTGGGCACTTCTGCAAGCCGGTCCTTATGTTAGTAAAGCAAGATGCGGTGTCACCAAGCAGGCGCACCTGTGTCAGCGCCACCCAGGAGAGGACAGCATGGCAGCCCCACAGGACCCTGTGGCCCTGCTCAGGCACTTTCCCCCCAACCACTGCCTGACCCCCACCCCACAGAGGAGCCCGGAGCCCGTGTGCATTGTACATATAAATAAGATTCCTATGAGGAAACGAAGTGCCCTCCAGTGAAGTTCTACTTGTGGGTAACGTAAAAACGCTGTAGGAACAAAGACTGAAAGATCAAATCTGTAACGCCAAACCCTCGTCATTTGTCCCCTTCCACACTCTCTCACCTCCGGGCTCCTGGTGCTGGGCCCATGTACAGCGGATAGAGACCCTTGGCTGGGAGCGCGGGCTGCCCCTGGCCACAGACAGCCCTGTGCCTGGCTTGTGGAGGGGACCTGCCCGGCCTGGTGCTTAGCAGCTCAGGGTCAGCCCTGCTGCTCCCACCACGAGACCCCAGGCAGAGCACATGAGAGCTCCCTGTGTTCCCCTGGCGTCTTGCCCCCCACCCCCCGGCCTCTGATGGTGCATTTCCCCCACAGACCTCACTCTCTCAGGACCACGATGCTGCCCTGATGCAGGACTATGCATCCTCCATGGACGGGCCCTGCCAGGACGGCCCCTGCCAGGACACCCCGTCTGTCCCATGCCCCCCAGAGACAACTGCGGCCTCTGTCCCACCAGTGGAAGATGGGCCAGCCCAGGCCCCGGCTGCCCTGGAGCCCCAGGAGAAGGAACTGGACTCCTGGGACGTGGAGAAGGAGCCCCTGGCAGCAAGGTGGAGTGGCCCAGCCCCGCTGGAGCTCGATGGGGACGAGCTGTCTGAGAGCTCCCTGAGCGTCTCAGAGCCAGGCGCTGCCAAGAAGCCTAAAGGTACCTGCTCCGGAGCCCCGGGCCTCCCACATGGTGGCTGCACTCCAGCACCGGGGCCCACCCTGCTTGAGTCCTTGCCATCAGCCTCCCTGCCTCTGTCCTCGGAGCTCCTTCCCAGCCTACCCACCCGGTGCCGAATGTCCCTGCCCCCCGAGAGCCTGTGGGGCAGGCTGGGGGCCTGTGTGTGTGTGAGTGGCTGGGTCTGCATTCAGGGCGGCTCCCCTTCCCCTGTCTGGGAGCAGAGCTGCCCCTGGCTCTCAGGGTCAACAGGAGCCAGTGCAAGGTAGGGCCAGAGACAGCAAAGCCGGAGGAGACCAGGTCTCCAGCCGTGTCATCTGCCCCCAGGCTCCTCCTCAAACAAACCAAACCCAACCTCAGCCTTGTGCCTGAACCCCACGGGCTATAGGAGGGAAGACCGTGAGACGCCCTTTCTTAAAATAGCCGGTACTTCCTGTTAGTGCCCAGGGCTCGCTGAGGAACCGCTCCTGCTGCTCAGGTGTATGCAGCTGGACCTGCGCGGTGCCGTGGAATTGCGGTCACCTGGTAACATGTCGCGGGGCTCGGATACGAGACACTCCCAGCCTCAGGTCCTCCACCTTGGGGACCACGCCCCTCCGCCTGAGCCCTTCTCCTGAGCTCCTCCATCCAGGTGCAGGGGGAGCCTCGTGGAGGGGCAGGATGGACGGGTGGAGGGTGGAGTGTGGGCTGTGGGTGCAGCTCCGTGATGCCTCCTGGGTGCTGCCTCTGGCTCTGCTGGCTCGGGACCCAGCAGGCTTTTCAGCATCGCAGAGCATGCGCCCTTGGAATTCTCGATCATTCCCAGGGTCAGGAATCCCGGGCTGCTCTGCTGCAACCCGTCTCGCCCTGGTCCTCCTTGTGTAGGCACCTGGTTCTCCTGTGGGGGAGTTTTGCCTCCAGAGAACATGGGCAGTGTTTGGAGGCAGTTTGGGGGTCACAGCAGGGGGTGAGGCACTACTGGTGTCTCGTGGGTAGAGGTGACAAGTGCTGCTGAACACTGTACAGGGCACAGGGCACCCCTCACCGAGACAGCCCCTCGGGGAGCATTCATTCTGTGCTGAGTGAAAGCCTGCCATGCCTGGCCTCCTTGCCCTCCTCGCCCTTCTCGCCTTCACCATCGCTGCTTCTTGTCCCTCAACCACTAACGGGTTGCAGGAAAGCAAGGGCCCAGGACTCCCCTTCTGGTCTGGTTTGACTGATGTCCCCGCCCTTTGATCGCTGGAACCCAGTTCGCCCCTCCCTACATGTTCCCAGAGGCTGAGCCTCCCTCACCCTGTCCATCCCAACACCAGTCCTCTCCCACCCCTTGGTCCTGCTCCCTCTGCTTCTCCCACAGCCTCCGGTTTCCATCCTCCCTGTGCGCTACCACCCTGCCTCCCTGCCTCCCCTTTCCCAGGCCAGGTGGATGATGCCTTTGGGGGACCTTGGTGTGGGGCGGGCTCGCTGGGGGCTAGGGCTGCACATGCCCCAGGCTCTGGGCATTTGGTTAGGGACATGGTGAGGATACTCAGCAGGGCAGTGCACTTCACTCTGGGGGCACTGATGCATTGACCCCAGGTTTTTTATAAATGAGGTGTTTGGCTGAGTTGGAAAAAAGTATTTTTCATTCCAGTGTTTCCCAGAGATTTGCATTTAGCATGTCTGAGATGTCAGAGCCTTAGACTGAGCTGCGGTCACCACGTTGTTCAATTTACACCCCCAGAGTCGGAACTCTCAAGGGAATGATTCTGTGGAGCTGGTGCTCTTTTAAACTTACTTTTTGTGGTTTACAAAGCACTTATACCCGTCCCAGCAGGAGTCCATGGGAGACTCCGGAGCCCGTGTATTTGGATCCCGGAATCTCCTGGTGGGAACATTTACAGATGCACAGGAGGGCCACTCCGGGAGCCTGGGTTTGCTTGTGATCTAAGAGCGTGTGGACAAGCTGCCCGAGGATGTGAATGTGTGAAGACCACGACCCGTGAAAGCGCCAGGATGGGGCATCTTAGATGTATTTTGTCACAAGAGCATCAGGGAGATCTTGGGGGGCCGTGGGGGTGGAACCCTTGCCCGACGTCTGCGCAGAGCCTGCGCGTGCGCGCTGGGCCCCCAGCGCCTTCTCGGTTCTGACTTCTCTCTTGCGTGCTTTTCTTTTCACCTCTCCGCTCTGCCTCGGCGCCCTCCCCCTCACTTAAGAGGATCGCTCTGCCGACCAGAGTTAAGTGTCTGCACAGTAAGTCCGTTTTGTCTTCTTTTTCATTCCTGTTGCCTTGCTCTGAGGACAGCGCCGGGCAGAGGGGAGGCCCTGCGTCCTCTCCGGCTCCTGCCTTCCTGACCGCGCTGCAGCCCACCTGCGGACCCCGCAGCTCGGAGCGGAGCCTGAGCCGGGAGCGGAGGCGGGGTGGGCGGGGAGGGAGCCCAGGCTTCGCCGCGGCTTCTGTGCCTGTCCAATGTGCATTTGAAATCCAGAGCTGTTCTGGGGCGCAGGCCACAGCGCTCAGTGCGTCCATCTCCTGAACAGCCCCAGGGTGGCTGACGGGCTCGCAGCTGCATGTGTTTATGGGATTCCTGGGGGCGCGGCCGTATGTTCTGATCAAATCCGGGTGCAGCACAGCCCTGCCTCCTTACCATGGCTTGTCTTGGGAGCCTTGAGCTCCTTGTGGACTGCAGCCACCCTGCGTGGGACTCCAGGCCTGTCCCCTGCCGCAGCCTCCCCTGCGTGCTCCCATTCTCCACCCTTGGCAACCATGATTCTGCTTCCCGGATTGCACCCTGGGTCCCTTGGAGGCCCTGGTATGGGTGAGGGCTCAGGCTTGCTCCCAGAGCCGGGGTATGTGTGAGAGAGCCTGGAATGTGCATCAGGTGTCCTGAAATCACAGTAGCCACGGCTGGAGGGTGGGAACTTCGTGATCCGCAAAGGGTAGCAGGCTGTGTGGCTGAGTCCAGTGTGACCTACCAGACCAGGAGCTGTGGTGTGTTTCCCAGAGAAATGGAACCAATAGGTTATATAATTTAAGGAGCTGTCTCATGTAGTGGTGGGGCTGACAAGTCTGAAATGTGCAGGGCAGGGGGCAGCCCGGAGGCAGGACCTCAGTGGAGACAGAATTTCTTCTCTAAATAAACGTCCTGTGTTCACATTTAAATCCTTCAACTGATTGGGCCAGGCCCACTCACATTATCCAGAGTAATTTCCTCAATGTCAGGGTATTAGCTCCTTGCATAACACACCTCCTGAGCAACACCTAGGCTTGTGTTTGATTGACTCACTGGGCACTGTGGCCAAGTCGACATGGACTGGTTGTCACAACAGGTAGACTCGAGTCACCCCCCAGCAGCAGATGAGGATGCTCATCCCTCTGAACAACCCTCACATTCACCAATGGAGTGGCTGTGTCCCCGGTCACCCAGCAAGCTGTGACCATGGTTCTTCCAACATTATTTGCCCCGAGGGTAATTGTGCATAGCAGCAGGTTTAAACAGACTTGATGGCCATTGTTTAGAGTGAGGCTGAATGACCTCTGTCCAGGCTGGGTGCCCTTCACGCCCACACGACAACTGAGCCTCTGGCCCAGCAGGCCTTAGCATTGCCCATGCCCCAGTGTCCCTCTCTGTTGGTATGGTTGTTCCGGAATCCTCCTGAGTCTGTGCCGGGGGAGGGCCTGGGAGGGCTGAGTCCATCAGGCGCTGCTGGCGCTCCTCCCCAAGGATGCAGACTCCTCCGGTGGACACTGGTCATCCAGCCCAGACGTAGCAGCACAGCAGGCCAGGCCCAGGGACACAGGCTTCAGAGGCAGAGGGCGACCTCCGCCTGTCCTCCAGGCCCATGCTGTAAAGGAGGGTCACGCCTCCACCCATGGGCTCTGGGGAGCAGCAGGGCTCCACCCATAGCCCTGCAAGTCTCGGTGTGGTGCATCCCCCCCAGGCCCGTCTTTAGGCCAGAAGCCCATGTCGTCCCACGGAATCCGACGGGTCAGGTTAGGGAGCGTGTGTGAGTCCCTCGAACCCCGGCAGAGGGCCTGCCAGGAGGGCGTGTGTGACAACGGGGAAGGGACATAACAGAAGGCAGAGCTGCTGTGCAGGCCCTGCGAGGCCCTCCACATGTGTGCAGCGCCTACCCCTAAACCCTCTGGCAGAAACTCCACCAGCAGCGAGTTTAAAATGAGTACCTCTCATTGTCCCCGCCCGCTATTCGTGTGCAGGTGGGACATTCTTTTTTTTTGGGAACCAGGGATTGAACTCAGGGACACTCGGCCACTGAGCCACATCCCCAGCCCTATTTTGTATTTTATTTAGAGACAGGGTCTCACTGAGTCGCTTAGGGCCTCGCTAAGTTGCTGAGGCTGGCTTTGAACTCGAGATCCTCCTGACTCAGCCTCCCAAGTCGCTGGGATTACAGGCGTGCGCCACCACGCCCGGCTGTGGGACATTCTTGATGCTGCGTCTTAGCGTGCAGGAACTTGAAGCGCAGGTCATCAGGGTGGCTGCCCTCACAGGTGGGCGTGGTTGCTGCGGGGGCGGGGGCGGGGGGCATGCAGAGTCCCTTTAAAGTACCTTAGAGACCCTCTGCCTGCCTCAGTGCTTGTCCCCTTCAAGCCAGGCACCTGTGCCCTGCAGTCTGGCCACTGTGCCTTCTGTCCCCTCAGCCTGTGTCTGCCCAGCCCAGGGACAGAGGATCTGACACAGCAGGAGAAGACTAGCCAAAGGGAAGGGAAGCCTTGCCTGCCCCACCCCTCTCTGGCCTGCCTGTGGACCCCTGTGCCTGACACTCTGAGCCCCAGCAAGGGGGCCTGCCCTGGGCTGTCTCCCAGATCCCGCATCTCGGGGCCCAGGGTGGGCCTGGGCCTCTGCTCTTTGGGTCGATGCTGACTGGTGATCACATCCCAGGGCTGAGAACGTTGCCCTGCTGGCCACCTCTCTGCTGCCCACTCTTCTACGCAGCCACCAGGGTTCCAGGGACCCAGCAGGATGAACTGCTGGGTGTCTGGACTCTGTCTTAGGCCAGATGCTCCCCTGCCTCTCCTGGCTGTGTCAGTTTTCTAGCCAAGACAGAGGGCCATGAACTGAGTGCTTCAAACAACAGTCTCTGTCTCTCAGTCTGGAGGCCAGAAGTCCAAGAGCAATGCATTTAGAGGGCTGGCTCCTCCCGAGGCTGGAGGGAGAACCCATGCTGGGCTCTCTTGGTTGTGGGGTTTGGCCTTCCTTGGCTTGCAGAAGCACTGCCCAGCCTCTGCCTCCATCATTACGGGGCACCTCCCTGTCTTCACATTTGGACACTTCAATTTGGTGTCCACATTTCCCGTTTTGAGGATGCCAGGCATATTCGATCAATTCCAGCTAATGAGGTCACTTTAAGTTGATCACCTCTGTAAAGACACTCTCTCCAAAAAAGGGGTCAGTTTCCAAGGTCCCGGGGTGCAGAGTTCCATGTGGACTTTGGAAGGACCCAGTTCAGGCCCTGCTCATACCTCAAGCCGTGGTTGTAGCCCCAGGCTGAATTTCAGCCCAGAGACACTTATAAAGTGGGCTTTGGGGCTGGTCCTCTCAGGACAGACCCCCCCACAGGGGTTGGTGCAGGATGCAGACTGATTTGTTCTCTGCCCCAAGCTTCCATTGTCCCCAGAGTAGGCCTCAGACCCCTCTTTCCTGTCCCTAGTGCAAATGTGGGGGTCTGTGCATTGCTTCAGAGACTCCCAGGTGGTCCTGGGAGCAGCTCCTGTAGGACAGGAGGACCTCCAGCCAGAGGTAACCTCAGGGCACAGAGCCCCCTTATAGCAGGGTCCCCCGCCTGGGAGCCCCCACTGTGCCTAGCACATGCTATTTGATACCCAGGGGATTCTGCCCACCAGCTGAACCCCAGAGCTGTGTCCTGCTGGAGGACGTGGTCTGGCTGTCCTGACGCCCTTGTCAGTCTTTCCTGACAGGCTGCCTTTCCCGGGGATGTGCGTCCCAGCAACGTGCTGCCATTCACACAGCTGGCTGCCTTCCCTGCGTGGCAGGAAACCCCGCAGAGCGGGAGCAGGAGGTCCACCAGGTTCTCGTGTTCTTGCTGGAGAGCATCCAGCAAGACACAGACTTAGTAAAAGAACAGCAAAGTTTAGTGAAGGAACCAGAAAAGGGGACAAGGGGACACTCAAGGGAGAGTGGGTCCTCTCAGAGAGAAGGATGACATGCCCCTCCTGCCTTCCAGTTTTATTCAGGGGCCCAGGAAGTTTCCAGAGAGTCCCGCCCAGGTCCACCTCTTTGACTGACAGCTGTCTGGCATCAGACTTCCAAGTCCCCACTGCAAAGGGCCAGGGCAACTGCGAGTCGCTTTGGTCCTTGCTGGCTGCTTCCAACTGGAGCCTGTCCTGACAGAGTTTATGGCTGGGGGAATTGTCTCTATCTCCCCGAGTCCTGGAACCTGGTCTGTGACTGGGTCACAGGAACCTCCCTTCCCCCAGGCGGCTTGTGCTCTCTCATGGGGACCTGGGGCCTGCACTTCTCTGCAGATGCCGGGGTTTGCGGAGGAATGCAGCGCATCCTGTTGACTTAAGCCTGGCAGGGCTGCAGGCAAATTGCTTTTTAAAAGAAAGCATGTGGGGGTCAGCAGGGTGGGCCCAGTGGACAGAAGGGTCCCCCATGTTCCCACCACTTGGGGATGGGGTGTAGCTCAGTGGTAGAACATACAGACTCAACCTGTCTGTTCCCTAACATCTTCGCGTTCTTTCCAGCATCCCTGTAACTCAGGGGCTTCAACTTTAGATAACTGTAAAAATGCCGTAGTGACTCTCCATAGTAGTGGATTTGGTTGTATTTACAGCGAGGTGTTTGTAGGCAGTGTTTTCTGGCAGCTCTGACCGGGTTAGATTCAGCCCACTCCTGCAGTGCTCTAGCTTCTTTCCCAGGCATGGAGGCTCAGCCCCAAAGCCAGCCCCAGAGTGGCTCCTCAGCCACGGCTAGTTGACCTCAGCCTGCTGGGCAGGTCTCCCTGCCCTCAGTGGCCTCCATGTGGGCCTGCGTCCATTCAAGGAGCAGATGGCCAGATCCTCTCCTTCCTGTAACCTGGTGGCTGTTGGCACACGTCAGTGACCGAGTGTGTCTGTCACACAATGGCCAGCTCCACAATGAAGCTATGTCTCCTTAGCCCTGATCAGGTTGTTGTTCTTCCAGTCACTGACACCTCCCTGCAAGTGGTGATGAATTTCTCGGGCTGGCTTGAAACACAGGGCTTCGTGGGCCCTGCCTGATGGGCCGCCCCGCTGCTGAGCGCTGCCCCCGCCTGACCTTAGGAGGCACTGCTGTTGGAGTGGCTGCTGAGGCTGTGTGTCGTCCTCCACCTGAGATCCTGTGCAGGTGGTCAGGCCACACAAAATGGACAGGTCTCTCTTTTTTTCCTGTATTTGCAGTGCTGGGAATTGAACTGAGGGCCTTGTGCATGCTAGGCGAGTGTCCTACCACTGAGCCACACCCCCTCCCCAAATTGAGGTTTTGTAGATTAAAAAGATCAAGTAACAGTTTTCATCCGGCCTAGTTGTATAAACCATGTGTATAAATGTATGTATTATATTATACATATACAATTGTATACACACACAGTAGGATGGGGAATATATAGAAATTAATTTAAAAAATCCTGCCGGGCGTGGCAGCGCACGCCTGTAATCCAAGCGATTTGGGAAGCTGAGTCAGGAGGATCGCGAGTTCAAAGCCAGCCTCAGCAACTTAGCGAGGCCCTAAGCAACTCAGTGAGACCCTGTCTCTAAATCAAATACAAAATAGGGCTGGGGATGTGGCTCAGTGGCCGAGTGTCCCTGAGTTCAATCCCCGGTTCCAAAAAAAAAAAAATTTAACCCCAGAAGAACGAATATCAGGTTTCCTAGGAAGGAAGTGCCACTGTTCTCATTCTCGGGGTCCTTAATCAAGTCTCTTGCGCGTGACCATCCTTCCTGGGGTACCCAGGGCTGTGCTGCCCTTCACACCCTCCCGATGCCATCGAGGGGCAGAGGGCCCTTGTGACCAGGGTGGCCAGAACCTGCTGCGCTTGGCTTGGCTGTGAATGCCTCACCCCGACTGTCCAGGCGCCGGCCCACCGATAGTCCTCTCTTCCGTCTCGGGAGCCACTGCTCGAGGGCCGGACCAGTGTCCTCCCAGCCAGCTGCCGCGGCGCCCAGCACCCTTTCTTTCTTACCTGGGACTGTTCCCTTGGGCGCCCCACAGCCCCTGACGCCCTGTGCTTCCCTCTTGCAGGAGGAATTTTAAGGAGGGGTGCCAAGCTGTTTTTCCGCCGACGGCACCCACAGAAGGAGCCCGGCATGAGCCAGTCACACAACGACCTCGTGTTCCTGCAGCAGCACGAGGGCGCCCGGAAGAAGGGGGCCACCCTCACTCGGCTGCTGAACAAGAGGCTGCTGTCCAGGCACCACCGGGGCAAGAGCGCCCTGAACGGGGCCCCAGTGGAGCCCAGCACGTAGGCCACCGCCTCCTCCCTGCGGCTGGAGGACGGGCACCCACAGCGGTGCCCTCACCGGGACAGCAGGAGCGCCGGCCGCTGCCACACGCCCGCTCCTCCAGCTTGGTTTTCCCAGCAGTCGTCTTCTGAAGGGAAAGACATGCCTCTCCAGCCGGGAGGCTTCCCCCAAAGAGAACTGACAAAGCCCAATTTGCCACCAGAATCCCAAGGGGGCCTGCAGCCCCCAGCTAAGCATCAGGGTCACAGTTAGGAGAGCAAGAGAAACACTACTCTCAGAGGGGTCTGGGAGGGACAGCTGGGGATTCGAATTTACCCACATAGCCCTCCAGCAGGGTGTTTGGGGCCCGTGCCTGGGCCCAGTCGTAGGAAGGTGTGCCCCCGGGGCTGTCACTGTGAACAGAATGGATGGGTCACCTCTCCTAATTTGCTGCTTAGAATTAAAAAGTACACCTGGCCCTGAGAACAGGGAGGTGGAAGACGGGCAGGACTTTTGATAAAGAAATTACGATAGCAATTGATGAAATGCTTTGAGGAACACAGGAAGGCGTTCCTTTGCTGGTAGCCATAGAACTTGAACCCTTATGCAAACACTAAGTAGTCCTATGCATATATTGACCATTTCCCACGGTTACCCTGAGCCCACTTGCCGGTGGAGAGGGTGGGCATGCCCACGTGGTTCTTCCATCTTCCTCTGCCACGTCAAGCTCAGAATGCCAGGGTCCCGTCGACATGCAGATTCCCTTTCCATCTGGTGCACCTTACTAGACAAGAGCGTGGCGAGCCTGACCCGGGAAGTGGGGAGCAATAAGTGACAGCTCACAGAGCACGGTGACCCCCACACAGACCCACGCGCAGTTTTGCCAAATATTGCCTACAGCCAAAACAAAGCACTTGTAGGGCCCTCGAAGACATTGTTTTGCATCTCAGGGGTCCATCTTAGGAATGGGGGTTTAATAACAAATGAGAAGTCCTTCTTATGGGCTCTTCAGGTTTCTGCTCTGAATGGTGCTCCTGGCCACATTTTGGGGTGTCCTTGTTTTAGTTTCCAGTGGAAAAATGATAAGCTTAGCACATGCTTTCAGAACCCCTGTGTACCTAGCAGACCGCCTCCCTCATCGCTGGCCAGTTTCCACATTGCTCCGCTCCAGTGGACATGCTTGTTAAAGAGTGATTGTCACTGGGGGACATGTCTTGATGACATGTCTTAATGAGATGGGTGGTCTTCCAGTAAGATGGAGAAGGCTGGTGTGACCCTGACCTCCAGCAGACGAGGAGTGGTGCCCGCCTTCCCGTGTTCCGTTAACCCCTCAACATGCATTGCAGGGTGACATAGCCGTCGGAGAGCCAGGCCCTTCGTCAGAGCCAAAACTGAAGGACTTTTTTTCTTTCCTGTTTTTGGGGGAGAAATTCAAAAACTACACTGGGAATTCACTTTCAAATGCACATTAAAAATTTTCTTAGGTGTTCCAGAAATTAAGTGGCTATAAAATTACTATTTAACCATGCTGTGTTCTTAAAGATTGCATTTGAACGTTAGCCATTGTAAAGCTCCAAAATATATTGATAGCAAGTTAGTCCCCAAAGGTAGTCATTGCTACTAGCTTTTTGGGATGGGAGGAGTCACTTCAGTGGTTTCAGTTGAAGTATCACTGTTTTTTGTCTTGCAATGGATAGGACCTGTGACATGAGAAGCAATTCTAATGGGATGTTGTGTGTCAGAATTCCAGATTCAGATCAAAAACGTTAGTGGAGATTGGTGTCCCTTACCCAATCTATACTCATGCTTGAGGCCAAAAGTTTTGCAGAGTTTTTCTGGATTTTGAGTATGCGAATAGACTTTACCAACCAAATATCTCTAATCCAAAAATACAAAATCCAAACTGCCAGGAAATTCAAAGTGTTTTGAGCTCCCTGATGCTTTGAAGTTCCAGATTTTGTATTTTGGATCAGGGATGCTCAACCTATATAATATTTTAAAGATTTTTTTGGTCTGTTTGCTTTTGAAATTCAGGTGATCTCAATTCAAAACATGGAAGAAAGCTTTTCACCCTCCTTCCCAAGTCCCCCATGAGTGTTGTGTTGCTGCTCAACACCCAGGTCTGGGGCTCGCTTCCTGGGGTGCACCCTCACCGTCTCTGCAAGTTCCCTTTCTGAAGTCATAGAGGACACTACTGTAGGGACACAGGGCGCACCCTGAGGAGTGGGCTATGTCGATACTGTGAAATTCCCTTCCACGCTGTGTGTCCAGGCCTGCTTTTCTTTACACCGTGTGAGGTCTATATGTTCAAAGTGAGTGTCTGGAAGACGATGGAGATTGTGCACCGAATGCTGACCACACTCACGTGTCAATCTCCTTTGTCCCCAGCTGAGGATTTTGTTTTTTGTCTTGATGGAATTCCTGCAGAGTGGCTTTTATCAGGACCACGTGCTAGCTGATGGTGCCACCCACGCTCCCAGGGTGGCATCTTAAAGGTGATTCCTCAGGAACACCGACGCGGCGTGGGTCTGCCTCTCGAGCAGGTGCTCCTGTTGGTCTGAACGGGCTGGCAGCCTCCTTCCTCTGCTCGAGGACAAGTGCATCAGTTGTGGAGGAGTGCGGCGGACCTTCAGGGGTGTGTGTGTGTGTGTGTGTGTGTGTGTGTGTTCGTTCGTGTAGCAGTAACAAAGGTAGGAGTCTGCTCCGATTGAAAACCTGCTGTGACAGAGGTTAGAGCACTTTATCAATCTAGTTTCAAGTTTAAGTTACAAACCAGCCTTTGGTTCTCACCAGGGCTACTTGGCCAGTTGCTGCCAACCAATTAAACATTAGGTGTCCATCTGGACTTCCGTTTGGGTCTTCCTGGCCACATACAGAGTTGCAAATTTTCTTGAGCAGAAAGGAATTAGTTTACATTGCTGTCGCCCAAAGCAGGTTTTTTCTGGGTTATAAATTCAAGGTTCTTGGCCTTGAACCCACAGAATGCAAGCTGATGGACACTGGAAGTCAAAACATGTGTCTCTTTCAGACAGAAAACAGGTCTGGGTACTGAGCCTCATGTCGGCCCCTCTCTCCACGGCCCCAGACTGGCCCAGAAGTGATCACCAAAGCAAGGCCTAACCCCTGCACAACAAGCTCAGGCTGTCTGGCTCACTGTCCCCTGCATTCCTGTCCCCTGTGCCAGGAGGCATTGGACACCCATCCACCCTCCAGTTCACCTGGGCCAGCGATGCTCCATTATTGCTTGGCTGGCAGTCTGTGGCTTTTCTCACCCTCACCACGTCAAACCTGCATTTTAAAAAGAAGAAAGTTTTCCCAGGGGTGTGGAAAGGTCTGGCGTGGTGCGGAGAGCGGAACGCGGCGGCCGAGGCCACGGCGATGACTGTGTTCCCCCAAGCACTTTAGAAACAGGTGCCCGTCCTGTGTGAGCCCGAGCCCTTGGCTAGGACAGGAATGACCTTTGAAGGAAATAAATGTGCACATGGAACACCTTGCGCTCGGCTGCTGTTGTGCTTTGTGGAGGCCTGGCTATCCCAGGGGTCCCATGGCTGCCGATGAGGGTCTCCAAACAGTAGCCTTTCTCGGTTCCTGCACGTGACTGACCATCAGGCCAGCTGACCTTAGAAGAGGCAGGCCATGGCATGCCTCAGGCCGTCGCCTGGTGGCTTGCCATCCTCCTGTCTTGACCTGGAAGGACCTGAGGAGCGCTCTCCTCTGGGAGCTGAAGGCAGGATGTGTCTGTCTGTCCTTGGACTCCTGCTTGCAGTAGGCAGGTGCAGGGGCAGGTGCCAGCTCAGCACGAGTGCAGGGTGTCTGGGGGACAGGGGGCCTGGCACGTCCTGCACCACCTGCAGACTCCTCGCCCCTCGTCTTGTTTCCTCTGCGGGCTCAGCACGCGAGCATTCGGAGAGCAGTGCCCTGGGAGAGTGCGGGAGGCCCCAGGCCCCACCGCCCTCTCTCCCAGCTCTCCTGTTCCTCCCTGCTTGCCTGCTCGCCATGGGTAAGTGGCTGCTGTCACTTGCCTTCAGGTGCAGACTGGTCACGTAGGAGCGGACCGAGGCTCAGCTTCCCGCCAAGACTCATCAGTACAGGAAGGAGGCCTGGGCCTAGCAGATCCTGAGCACCCAGCTGACCTCAGACCTGCAGCTCACTGCTGTGGCCGGTGGCACCCTCAGCCTGGGTTAGGACTGAGTGCTGTCTGCCCCTGTGGGGCCGTGGTCAGCTCTGTGCCCACTGTCCAGGAAGCTGCACTGAGCTGCTAATATGTCAGCTCTCCAACCTCACCTGCTGATTCACCACCAGGTACACTGTGCTTCTGCTAGTCCATCTACACTGCCCAGAATAATCCATTTTTCCCACCCTTGGGCATTCCAGAATACACCCGTCCTCAGCAGTCCCCCCTCACTGTCCAGTGACCAGGATCAAGACCCACCTTCTCGTGAAGGGGCTCAGCCACCAGGGACCCCCAGGCACCTGCCTGCTGTTGCTCGGTCCCCTCTCCCTCAGGGGGACTGCTGCCCTGCCTGCTCATCTTTTCCACATGTTCGCTGGCAGGAGGGCAGCTCCTGCGTCCCCTGGGCCTGGCACGGCCAGTGCCCATGGTGTGGAGACAGACATCCACTGGTAGCTCCCAGATGCAGAAGCTCAGCTTCCACCCATCCTTCCCTGCTCACCAGCACCAGTGTCCCAGATGGAGCTGGATGCTGGAGCAGAGTGGACATGGTGACTTGACCCCAGGCACCACACAACGTGGGGTGCTTGCAACTGTCAGTAAATACTTGATAACAAAATGCAGGTTAGATGACACAGCACGGTGACTTCCTGGATGGAGAGCACCAAGGCCAGACCTCCCTCCCAAGGGCAACCCAGCACTCTGCTCTCACACCGGGACCACAGCCCACCCGACGCCCAGCCACGACTGTCTACAGCGGAAACTGCCAAGTCACGACTGCGTGAGACAGAGTCTGATCTCGTGGCTCTGTGCCTAGGTATCCATAGTGACGTCATCAATGTCGGGATGCATGGGTGTCTTGGGCACACTACCTGGGTCACCAGCTGGTG
>JAJEJO010000701.1:90333-104805 GCA_020662805.1 Glaucomys volans | reverse complement strand
GGCCCCGGGCCCCGGCCACGCAAAACCGCCCGCGCCCGCACGCGCGGGGGTCTCCGCGCCCTGCGCCCCGCGTGGCCTCCTGACGTCGCTCGCGGCGTCCTCGGGCACAGCCCCGGGAACACAGGCCTCGGGCCCAGCCTCCGGGTTTAGGAGAGCGAGGGCTGGCGGTGGCCTCCCGGGCCCCTGGGCCTGCCTTGAGTAGACCCTCGGTGCCCGAGGGAAGGGCGTGAAGGAGGCGACAGGTGCCCCGGGAAGGGTGGACAGGTGGGGCGAGGGCCACGTGCGGCCTCCTGCCTCGCAGGCACAGCCTGAGCGCTACTCCCTGGCGGCAGGCTCTGCGCACCGAGCCCTCCGTGCGTCCGCCAGGGCTTTCCCCACACATGCTCAGAAATTGCCACTCTCCCCCGCCAAGGGTGCTTCACAGTGGTAGAAACCAGTGTGCGATGCAGACGCGGGAGGACCAGTGCCTGGACGGGCAGCTGCCGACATTTTCTGAAGCCACACCTAAAACCCACCCCCCTGGGACCCTGAAGGCATTTTGGGGGTGAGGTTTGAGGGAGCACCCGACTGCACAGACCTCCAAACACAACAGGGACAGTTCTCCCTAGGTAGTGGGGGACGTGGACACTGTTGTCTGAGTGACCCCCACGTGCATACCATGACTGGAATTGAAACCTGACTGGACTTTTCACCTTCTCTGAATTTTCATAGCTTCTCTTTACTTCCCTGGGTTTCCCTGGAATCATGGCCTCACAGTGAATCCTTAAGAAATAGGATGTAGTCTGGATTTGAAAAGGGAAAAGAACGTCTTCGCGTTTCTTGGTGGTTAATACTTTCGCAGCAACATTACCAAGGAAGAGCACGCAGATAGGTGCGGTTTTGAAGGCAGATGCGACAGTTATTTCTCCAGAAGACAAATTGTGAAAAGCGACCACAGTTGCACGGCTGAGTCTTGTCTTAGAATGCTCATGTTGGAGAAGGCGCTCTGTTCACTGAGGATGCGGTGCTGGTATTCTTTTCGTTGTCATCGCAGTAGGCCAGGAAAGAGAAACACTCCTCCTCAGACTCGAGGGGGACTTAGAGCGGCTGCTGTGGTTGTGGGCAGTGATGTGTGTGCTTCTCGGACTCAGTTTCTCATTTTCTGAGCATGGGTGACTCCTGGCCGGTGCACCGTGGTGCTCATGTGCACGGGCGCAGTGATGTGGCCACCTGTTGACGTGGAAAATCTGCCCTGAAGGGCACTTTCCTGTGCTCAGCGCTGAGTAAGGGAAGGTGTGATGGACTCCAGGTCAGGCAGGTGGGGAGGCAGGGTAGATAATAAGCAGTAAAAGCTGCAGATTGCCTACAGGTAGTGAGGCATGAAGGAGTAGGATGGAGGTGGAGGCTGCCAGATGGGCAGGGGTGGTGCACCCAGGGAGTTGGACCAGAAAGTTCTGCCTGAGGAGGGGGCGTTTGAGTGGAGACCAGTGCTGTGAGGCAGCCTCTTGGTGGAGATCAGAATGATTCATCTCAGGCAGATGCCTGGTCAGTGCAAAGGTCCTGGAGTGGAAATAAGCTTTGGGTCTCAAGGAGGGGATGCAGCAGGACTGCACCGTACAGCTTCTGTTCCGAGCACCCAGGCTGCCGTGGGGCTTTGAGCAGGGCTGGTGGGTCTGTGTTCTTGGAGATGACCCTGTGGCTACTGAGTGGGTATGGCCAGAGTCTAGGCCCAACATGATTTCACTCGGTCCTAGGCAGAGGGGAGCCAGGTGGGGACTGAGCTGCCCTGGGCGGGGTCAGGCCTTGCTCTGGTGAGGATGGGTGCAGTGGGCCGTGGCAGTGCTGCCCACTGAGGTGCCGTGGACTGCTGGGCCCTGGGGGGGAGGGGTAAGGGAACCTCTGGGCCCCAACAGCCAGGCATCCTTCAGCTGTCCCTGAGGGTGGGGAAGTCCTTCCCTGGGCTGGGGACCTGGGCCTGCCTTCCAGGAGCTCCTACTGAGGAAGACCCCTCCTCCTGCAGTGCAGGAGGCTATTCTGGTGAGGGCTGGGGCGTGGACACCTGGTCCAGCTGCTTTGTGGCTGTAGGAGTGACTCCCATGTGGGTGACAGACCCTTGGTGGCTTGCAGGGTCCCGAGGGCTGAGTGCAGGTGTGTGCTTGGCCCCGTCGGGCATTCTGGCTCCAGAGCAGAGCAAGGCCGGCCGGGCGGAGCCTTCGGCTCCATCTCACCCGAGCACAGGTGCACAGGCTGCGGGCACGCCCGTGCTGGGGAGGAGAGCAGCAGAGAGGCACGGTCGTCCACTGCAGGGACTGGTGGGGAGAAGGCCCCGTCCACCTGCTTGAGCCCAGCTTTTCTGAGAGGTGGGTGAGGTTTGCGTGGTGTTGTAGTGAGGAACGCAGCGACGGCCGGAAGCAGCCAGCGCAGCCTGTGGCTCTTCGGGATCAAGGCCAGAGCGGCTGGCCCACACTGTGTCGCAGAAAGGTGCCGTGGGCATCAGCAGGAGGAGGTCAAGCACGACGCGTGGACTGGGCTGGAGTTCCGTGGTGGTGGGGGGACCCCGCACGGGCTTGGCCTTGGAGAAGGGTGTGTGTAGGTCTTATAACTCAGGCTTTGCTCTTCCTAAGTTTAAATATACTACTTTGTAATTTCATAAGTTTAATGTTCTAGTCAGTCATGCTCATTGTGCCTCTATTGTGACCAGAACGTCAGCGCTGCTTCAGCACTGTTGAACGACACGTTCATGGTGTCCTCCTTCCAGCCAGGACGCCTCAGCTCAGATCAGCGGGCCGAGTGCTGATTTGGGTGCAAGTCCGCTCTGCCTCCGTTTCCACGTGTGCGTGGTGGAGTGCACGCCTTTCTCACCCCCCTGGCCCAGAAATTCCTCTTGACGAACGAGAAGTGAAAATCAGAATGCGTACATCCTCTTGGATGAAGCCAAGAGGTTCAGAAAGAGGACAGAGAAGAAATGAGGGAAGACGTAGTGACAGGAACCTCAAGGCCCATCCTCAAGGACAGGATGCTGGTGGAGAGTGCTGGCCACAAGGCTGCTCGGCGTGAAGCTGCGGCAGACCTTCCAGGGTGCTGGAGGTGGGAGTGGCACATGGGGCCTCTGTCAGCCTCTAAGAGATCAGGTGGGGGCAGACATCCAAAAGAGGGACCTCCATGGCCCTATCAGCCAGGGAAGCCACGGGGAGACGTTTCCCCAGATCCAGAGACTGGACCCAGGAAAGGGAGCAGTGGGCTCCAGGAATAGGCCCGTGCTCGGGAAAGCACAGCCCAGTCCTGGGCAGCGGGGGCCAACCCGGCTGTGGCTGGTGTCACCAGGGAGCCAGCGAGAGGGCTCTGGGAAGCACGAAGATGCCCGGAAAGCTGCAGAGGCTGTGGGAAGGGTGGAGAGGGTCCTCGCTGCCCCCTCCTGCCCTGCAGCACCGGCAGAACCTCTGCACAAAGGCACACGGGTCAACTACACCCAGACCCGATGGCACAGGACGCAAGACCCCCACGGTGCAGCAAGCACGCACGGTACTGCGGCTTCCATGTGCTCGCAGAGCGGCACTGCACACAACGGCCGCAGACGGAACTATGCAAGAACTAGGCCAGCCCAAAAGCAACCAGCGGACTCTTAGAAGGTCGAGCCAGAAGTGTGTGGCAGACATGCTGAGGCCACCAGTGGTGTTTCCAGTCGTATGTCACGTGCACTGACCGACCAGACCCGGGCAGGGAGGGGAAGGGCAGGGGAGAAGCCCAGCCCCTGCTGTCCAGTGAACGCAGGGCCAAGGGGGAGTCGGACCTGGCAGAGGCCCCTGGGACAGCCAGAGGGCAGGCTTGAGATCCGGGGGTCTGGGGAATGACATACTGGGACAACAAGGGGACCGAGCACCCCCAGCCCTGAGCCCTGTCCTTGTGGATGTCAATTTGGGGTCGGGTCATATGGGAAAGAACCATGTGAGGGCGGGGGTGCCTGGCGAGCAGGCTCCGTCACGCTCTGGTCCGGCTGGTCGCCATCTCGGCGGTTCTCTGAGGTCCCGAAGTCACTATTGCTTCAGGGGCCATCAGTTCCTCTGGTGACGCCTCCCTCCTAAGCAGGGAGCCCAGGTCCCGTCAGGGTTACTGGATCCCACCTGGAGGATCACGGGTGATCTGCCTGCAGGACTCGCTCTGCTGTCACCTTGCCTTCCGTCTGCGAGAGGGACGAGGTAGTTAGGGTTGGTCGACCTGTAGTGCCAGCGTCCAGACAGACCTCCTGGTGGTCCACACGTCTGCACGGAGCCCCGCGGGCTCCCACCCCCAGTCTGAGTCGAAGGGAGGCAGATACAGAGCGAGGGCAGAGCGGCCACCTCCCTCCGTTGGTTGTGCCTCGGGATCCGCAGGCCCAGTGCGGAGTCCGGCTCGGAGCAGATGCACGTGAGTCCCTGACCGCAGCTGCACCCGTTCTCCAGAGCTGGCGACAGGGCGGGAGAAGAAAGCAAGGTGATGGAGGGGCCGGGAAGGCCCAGAGGTGACCCACGAGATGTGGGAAACCCCTTGCTTTGGCCAGAAGAGAGCACTGTGCCAGGGAGTGAGATGAGGAAGAGGGAGGTGACAGAATCGTCCATGCTGGTTCTGCCCCGTCTTCACAGTGTTGAAGGTGTGCTGGGCGTCCACACCTGGACCTCCACGAGGAGTTACGTGGACACAGCCGTCGTGGTGATGCTGGAGGAGGAGAGAGTGGTGAAGGACGTGTCGGGAGACACTGTGGCAACAGTGGCCTAGAGTTTAAGAGGGCCAGGGGACCCGGAGAGTCCAGTTAACCTCTTAGGGTGCAGAGGAGGAAACCGGGGCCCAGGGAGGGAGATGGCTGGCTGAGGTGCTTCCCTTCTAGCACGTGGCAGTGGCAGGCGCGCCCTGGACTCTGGCCGCCAGGGCCCTTACCACAGGACCACCTGGCTCTTGGCTTGCCAGTCAGGGTGTGGGAAGCACCTCTGGCAGGTGGGTCAGGGCTGTTGTCCTGAGCACGTTCCTCAGATCTTTGCTGTGGGCGCCTCAGGCCTCGGCCTGCAGCGTGCAGCACCCTCCTGCCTGGGGTCTGCAGGGGCCTCTTGGTGTGGCTGCAGACGTCCTCTCTGCCCACCTGCTGACCTGTCCCTCCAGCATCTTTCAGGACGGTGCTGCATGTGCTTTGTGCAGGTGGTCCGCTCGCTTCTTCCCTGAGTGACGCCTCTCTTCTCCTTTCTAATGTTGGCACGAGGGCCTGCCCGGTGGGAAGGATGTCCCTCTTGCCTAAAAAGAACTCCCTGCCTGCGCCCCTGGACCAGGGCCACGGAGTGTTTGAGATGTGGCTGGTCTCCATGAAGACGCGATGACGAGTAAAACACAACCCAGATTGCCAGGACTCGGTGTGAGAAAATCCCTTAGAAAATTTTATGTTAATTACATGAAATGATAATATTTTGGATTTATAAAGTTAAATAAGATGTGGTTAAAATCACATATTTGAACCTTCTGAGATTTTTTTTATGGCTAAACAAGATTGTGCCAATTTATATGGAAAGGCAAAGGAAGCTTTGCCTAGAATCGTTCTGAAAAAGAAGGTTAAAGTGGCAAGAATCATCAAGTCACTGTGAAGCTGCAGCACTGAGCCTCGTTTGCTTGATGCCATCAGGTGTGGTTTGATGGAGGGACAGACAGATGGGTGGAACAGAGGGGTGCCCAGAGGCGCACCCCCGAGAATACGACCAGCTGGCCTTGACAGGTCACAAGCAGCTTGATAGCACTGAAGTAGGTGGACATGCTGGACCCCAAATCCACCCTGCCCTCAGCCATGCTTCTTTTTCTTTCTTTTTTTTTCTTTTTTTTTTTGGTGCAGGGCCCCACATGGCAGGCAAGTGCTCTGCCGCGAGCTGCTCCCCCAGCCTCAGGAGCATCTTCTGCAAAGATGAGCTCACACTGGTGGTAGACTCTACTAAGAATTAGGGAAGAGGAGCCTAAAGCTGGGTACCCAGGCCCAGAAACACTCCACAGCGGCCACTCGCTGAGTCCAAGACCTTCTCTGGGTTTCCCTAACGGGCTGCATGGTTTCACATCTTTCGTCTTGATCTGCTTTGAGGTGGGCTCCAGAAGACGCAGGGCAAGTCCACAGGCAAGTCCAGTTGTCCAGCTCTGTTGCTCTGGCTCCTTCCTCCATTCAGCCACTTTTGCTGCGTCAGACTCCGCGGGGGACCTGCGTGTGGGTGTCCTTCTGGGCCCACTGTCCTGCCCGTGGACCTGGGAGCCCTCCCTTCCCCAACGCCAAGCCTTCCTGACTGCCTTTGGCAGTGGAACCCAGGCAGATGGTTCCCTTCACTTCAGCTTCTCTTTCAGAATTGTTTTAAACCTGTCACCGCTGTGACCTGCTGTGTAAGCTCTGTGTCATTTGTCACGTGGGTCATTTGCCTGAGTTCTACTCTTCCTGCCACTGCCAGCTGAGTTGCAGGAGGCCCTGAGCCTGGTTGACACCTGTGAGGCACTCGGTGTTCTGATCTGTCCCGGTGTCCCTGTATGTCCATGTTGTGTGACAGCGGTCACACCCGCTTCCTCATCCAGAGGGCAAAACATGGTTCAGACCTGGGCTGCGTGGGAATCACCTGGGGGCTGTGGAAGCCCGTGTGGCCCACCGAGTCTGATCAGCAGGTGTGGGCGGGGCCAGGATTTACATTTCCAAGAAGTTCCAGGCAATACTGGTACTGGCTGCTGGTCCAGGGTCCACACTGAGAACCACTAGGGAGCGGGACTAGTGTTCAGAATGGCAGAATCTCGGAGTTTTAGTCCTTTTCGTCCTTTCCTTTTGTCTACACCGGAACATTCTAGGATCCCTCATTGTGGGAGCCCTTATGGGCCACAGAAGCCTGGGACTAGGCTCCCTGTTCTCCAAGGGTACATTCAGAGCACGGAAGGAACATAATTAGCCAGGAGATGTGCTGTCCCTCCACACTGCCTGAGAGCCTGTGGTCTTTGTCCTAGGCTGAGAAGAGCTGTTCAGAGAGGCCACCTTTGGGGACCAGGTTACTGAGGGGTGTTGTTCCCGGGACTGTTCGGGAAGCACAGTGTGGGAAGAGCCGACTGCAGCCAGCGTCCTGCCCTCGCTGTGTCCTGTAGCTCCTTCAAGCCACTCAGCCCGGTGTCCTCTCCCTGCACCTCTGCCTGGGACATGTGGAGGGTGGGGCCAAAGGCAGCTGCTGCCCCAGAAAGAGGCAGCCAGGCCCCGTGGATGTGTCCAGGCCTCCGCAGCAGGACAGGCCCTTCTGTCCCTGCTCCAGTTCTCAGTGTTCAGGGCTGCGCTCTGCCGGGATCTGACTGCAGTTCTGGGTGGCCTCCTGAGACCTGCTGTTCCTACCGCAGGGCCTCCTGACCCAAGCAGAGCCGACGGGAGAGAGGATACTGTGATAGGCACGTGGGTCCCCAGGCCCCAGTGCCACACAGGCAGCACGTGAAGGCAGCCCCCAGCCCACCCCAGTGCTGCTTCTGCCTCCTTGTCTACTGTGGTTTGGATCTTAAATGTCCCCTAAAAACCCATGTGTTCAAGGCTTGGTTTCCAGCTGACAGAGCTCTTGGGAGGTCCTGGAACCCTCAGGAGAAGGGGCCCAGCTGGAGGAAATAGGTCACTGGGGGCATGTCCTTTATGGTTACATTGGGGCCCTCGCCCCTCCCCCTTCTGTGCTTCTTCGGCCACCACAGGGTTAGCCACTCTGCTCTACCACGTGCTCCCTGCCATGATGACTCACCAGAGACCAGAAACAGCCACTGACCATGAGCTGAAACCTCTGAAAACATGAGCCACAATAAACCTTTCTTTCTTTGTTTTGATTTTCTGAGGTGTTTTGTCATGGTCACGGAAAGCTGATTAACACACTTCCTCTTTTGTCTTCTGCTCAAAGATCATCTGCTGTCTCCATCCCAGACTGGTCCCCACCCACAGGCAGTGCCTATCAACCAGCAGTCTGGGGAGGTGAGGCAGAAGTGCAGGACCGAGTTAGCCTTGCCATAACCCGCAGGGCAGCGTCACAGCTTAGTGTTGGCGTCCCCGTGTTCAGGAGGAAGCCCTGTGCTGTGTTTGGAGGAACATGCCCTCGTTATTTCTGACCTCTTACAGGCAACTTGGAATGATGCTCCTCTGCCTTGTGCCCTTGTAGCTGATCCACTCTCACTGTGTAGCTTTCAGCTGATGCTCCTTACGATCACACATGTGCTCAGTGAATCCGAAGGTGCATTTGGGCGTGTGTGCATCTTTTCAGTCTCCCGGCTGCCGGGATGGGGTTGGAGGGTGAGTGGGATAACAATCAGGAGCCAGCATGTGCACTTTCCTGGGAAGAGACCCAGCAGTGGGCCCAGAGGGGAGCGGGGTGCAGGGAGGAGGCGGTGGGCGATGATCGGTGGCACTGAGCGTGTGGGCTCCTCACTCCGTGCTGCTCCCAAGCTGCACAGGGTGGGCGTTTCACTTCTGCCTTGCAGCTTAGGAATCTGTGGCCCTGGAATGAACAACCAGGCTTCCCTGTGAAGGTGTGTGGGGCTCAGGCTCCACCCTGCTGCCCAGAGTGGAGGTGGTCCTTAAGTGGCCCTCCAAGGATAGATGGGACATAGAAGGGCCAGCTTTGACCTTGGTCTGTGTGGGAGCAGAAGAGCCTCCGCCATGTCCTGGCACAGGTGGAGACTGCAGGACAGGCTGCGCGAGACACGATGCCCTGGGCGAGTAGCAGGCCTGGGGAAGGAGGAGGCAGTGTCAGTGCTGGCTTTTGGGCACTGGTGCTCTGTCACCAGTGGACATGGAGGGCTAAGGTGAGGAGGTGGAGTCTGAGTCCCGAGGACCCGTAGGCACCGGGCCCTTCTCATCCTCCAGGTTCATTAAAAACAGTTGTGTTTCAGTGAGAAAGGGTTCAGAGACCCCCTGGGCAGCTGCTGCTCCCCGTCCCTTGCACAGCGTGACGTCCCTGCATGGGCCCAGGGAGGCCTTGCTGGGAGCTGTCTTTAAAAATGCTGTGCGGAAAGCACATCAGTGATCGGTTTTCTCATGTCCCGACAGGTGTGGAGATGGCCGAAGATGGCAGCGAGGAGATCATGTTCATCTGTAAGTGACTCGTGGCCTGTGGGCTGGACACGTGCTGTCTAGGCAGAGCCACTTCCATTAGAGACATGGAGAAGTCTTTTCTTTCTAAACTGACCTGGTCTTACTGCTTGCAAGGCCATGACCCTCCGCAGGGCAGTGCGCTGCCAGCGCATGGTCCTCGGGGGGGCCATCGTCCTCTGACTCCTGGCAGAGGGCACCCTGCAGGGTAGCCGATCAGAGGCAGAGCCGGGGTTTAGAAACAGGGAGGCCTGTCAGGTTTCCGGTAAGCAGGCTGGTGTTTGCCGGCATCCTCCGCCGCCCTCAGCACCTTTTGGCATCCCACTCTTTGGGAAGGTCTTGGGCGTGACCCCCACAGTGGTGGTGTACGACTGGGGTGCCCTGCGCAGCCGGAGCTCTTCCTGAGGTGGGGGTGGGGGTCTTGTTTTTGCGCTTTGTTTTGGGAGCACATAGCAGGGGCCTCTGTGCCTCAGGCCTCACTCTGCTGGCTGTGCCTGGTCTAGCTCGTCCTCGTGAGGTCACTATGTGCACATATCATGCCAGGACCACCCTTGTGGGGCAGTGCTCCCTGATTCCTGGGCTTGTGTGGTTGAGGTGTCTCCCTCCTTGGATGCTGGCCCCTCTGATGCTCCAGGTCTCTTTGCAGGGTGTGAAGACTGCAGCCAGTACCATGACTCCGAGTGTCCCGAGCTGGGCCCAGTGGTCATGGTCAAGGACTCCTTCGTGCTAAGCCGGGCAAGGTGAGTGACCACCTCGCCTTGCAGCCCTGTCGATGACCAGGGTCATCTGTAGGGGGGTGTGGCGAGAGCTGAGTGGGCCTGTCTGCAGACAGGAGAAGGGAGCCAGTTGGGGGAGTGAGGCCCGAGCGGTGCAAGCCGGGTGCTGGGCGAGCTCGGGCAGCAGGGTAGAGGGCACGCTGCTCGCAGTTCAGGGCTCTTGGGGGCCAGGCCCTCTGCCTGGACTGAGTCTTCACACTTGAACAGCAACGGCCAAGCTGTTGTCTGCTCCTGGGGTTTCCTCCGGTTCTGGATCCAGACCTGCCCATGGACAGGTGTGCATCACGGGCAAGGTGACTGAGCAGGGAGGCCAGGTAGTGAGGCCAGGCCACGGCAGCCCCTGGGAAAGCACCTGCAGAGGTGTGGAAAGGCTGTGGCCACAGCTGCTCCCCGTCCCGCACCCACCTGTGCAGGTCCAGGGCAAGGGAGGTGGCGCCAGGCCTGCCGCAGAGCAGCCGTGCGACTCAGGCTGGGCCAGCTCCTTCCTGAGACCCCGTCGCCCCTGAAACGTAGTGGAGGTGCGTTAGTGGCTGCAGTCTGGCCTGTGAGGCGCCGTCACAAGTGCTAGGTCGTAGTGCTGCTCTGGGCGCCCCAGCCGGCCGCCCGGAGTGACGACTCCATTCTGAACAGAGTAACATTTCCGCCCGCAGTAGAGCTGACCAACCCTCCTCTTCCCCACGCCCGCGAGGCTTTGCCTGTTGTCCAAGAGCATCCAGGGCGGCCACGGGCCCCCAGTCAGAGCCCTGCCCCACTCCCCCACGCCATCTGCACTTCACAGCCGGTGTCCGCTTCTGTCTCTGCCACGTCTCAGCTGGGCCGACCCTCGTCCCGTGCCCAGGCCCTGGCTCCCATGCCGTCTCCTCCAGCCCTGCCCGTGACCTTCTTCTAGGTTAATTGAAAAGGCCACTCGGGTGCCGGGAAGTGACACGGAGCACTGTGTGCGCGTGTGTTCTGATGCCTTGCGACAGGGCCCACCCTTCACACAGCTCTTAACGCACCAGCGAGAAACGTGGAGGAACAGGGCCGTGTCCTGAGTGAGATTGCGCCCAACCTACAGGGACCTACAAGGACCCTTTTCTGGTCCTTGGCCTGCCAACCCCCTAACCCTCCTCCCACCCGAGCAGGCAGCATCCTCGTCGTGATTAGGTTTTCCTTGCCCTTCGTGGGGTTCTTAAGCGTGTCCTTCAGTAAACAGCCCCTCTGTCATGGGCTCGGCACAGTCTGCCTGGCCCGGAGGTGGGTCTTGTGGGCGACCAGGCCTGCAAGTCATCCAGCCTGACCGCAGTGCCATTGAGCGGCCGAGGGGAGCTCTCCTGATCGTGCCCTGGGGAGTCGTCGCGGCAGCCTCGTCGTGGTCAGGAGGAGCTTCTAGGCCTGACGTCTGCTGCCTGCCCAGGGAGGTGGGCAGGCAGGGCCTCTCGTGAGTCGCGTCCTCCCACTTCAGGTCCTCCCTCCCTTCCAACCTGGAGATCCGACGTCTGGAAGACGGGGCGGAAGGCGTGTTTGCCGTCACTCAGTTGGTCAAGCGGACGCAGTTTGGCCCCTTTGAGTCCAGGAGGGTGGCCAAGTGGGAGAAGGAGTCCGCATTTCCATTGAAGGTGAGGCTGCTCCAGGAGCTTCGGGACGGGGCTCTCGACCATCCCTGAGGGCACGGCCATTGAGGGCCACCGAGTCCTGTGATTCCAGTGTCTTGGATACAGCCAGAGGATGTTGCACTGATTTGCAGGAATAGCTCAGGAGGGGGTGGGCTCTTCCACAGGAGGGACAGTGGCCAGCCAGAAAGTAGGCGCTCTGCGCCTGGGTGGTGGATCTGAACCTGCCACCGCTCTCCAGGCAGCAGGCTGCTTCCTACCAGGGGCTCCGAGCTGGAGTACAGCTCAGACATCCACTCAGGTCCCAGGTGCAGTCCCAATCTCCTGCTTCTTTTGCCTGTGCCCAGCTGTCCAGGCCACATGGTCTCCCTTTGACTGTGAGCACTTGAGCCCCTGCACAGTCCTGTGGAGCCCCCGGTGCCCTGGGAGGTGCACTAGTGGCTCCTCAGACCCGCCCCGGCCTGGCCCCAGGTGTTCCAGAAGGACGGGCACCCCGTGTGCTTCGACACCTCCAACGAGGACGACTGCAACTGGATGATGCTGGTGCGGCCGGCGGTGGAGCCCGGGCACCAGAACCTGACGGCCTACCAGCACGGCAGCGACGTGTACTTCACCACCTCGCGGGACATCCCCCCGGGCACCGAGCTGCGCGTGTGGTACGCAGCCTTTTACGCCAAGAAGATGGACAAGCCCATGCTGAAGCAGGCCTGCTCCAGCATCCACGGTGAGCCCTGCAGCCTCCACCGCTCCTGCGGTAGGATCCGGCCCCTTGGCTGGACACCTGGCCACTGCCAGTGAGATGGGTGCTCCAGGCAGGCAGAGGGGTGCAGACGTGAGCTCGGCCTGCAAGGTGGCCTGCTTGCTAAGCTCAGGTGACAGGCAGCTAGAAGCTTCCACTGCTTGGGACTGTAGCTGGGGAGAGGGGCCACCTCAGCCCTTCTGGGGAAATTGGGTCCTTGGATGTGACAGATCGACACTGGCTGTGCACTTGGCCTCCCACAGTGACTCGTCCCCCCAGTGCTGTGGGGGACTTTAATCCCTGAGAGCAGAGTGACACGAACGGGCCCAAGGTCAGTGCAGTAGGTGAGGGAACCCGGATGGGAACCATGAACCCCGCTCCAGACTCACTGCTCTGCCTCAAGCAGTAGCCTGCACCCACCTCGGGCTGTGTGTGCACGAATGTGTCGGTGCACGTGTGAGTGTGTCTCAGTGTGTGTGGGTGCGTAGGCGTGTGTCTCAGTGTGTGTGGGTGCACACGTGAGCATGCTCTGGTGTGTGTGTAATGCACAGGAGTTGTGCGTGTGTGTTCAGGGAAGGACTCGTGGGTGCCAGGTGAGTGACCTGTCGGCCCCCTTATTTCTACTGGAAGATCTCAATCACATGATTGAGGTGCTGATTGGGGTCTGGCACATCTCCTGTTCACGGGGGAAGCAGGGTGGGTGGGATTGCAGTTGTCCCCCCGGCACCTCGTGGGCATGGGACCTCTTCATGTAACCTCAGGAGACCGTGTGGGATCACAGGGATTTGACACTTGGACCTGTGAAGCAGTAGCTTCGTGTGGCTCTGAGGATGCCTGCCCAGGGGAGCTCACGGCCCCCGTTGGTGCCACCAGGGTGGGCTTCCACTCTCCTCCCCACCCCAACGTGAAGGGAGTCGCACTTGAAAATGGTCCTTCCTCCTCAGCACAGCCACGGGCTGGCACGAGCAGGCACACGGGTGTCCTGCCGGCTGGCGGAGGCAGAGGTTCTGTGGACTGGGGCTGGGCACACCGCAGTGGGCGGAGGTCAGGAGAGGCTCAGTGAGTGTCCCGGGCCGCCTGATCGTCCTTCAGTCTGTCCCTCTGTCCAGGGTGCTGCCTACAGAAGTGCACCCCTCCCGGCTCTGGGCCGGCAGTCGAGGTGCCCCGTGGGTGCGGCTGGCCCCTCCTGGCTCCGCGCACCTCGAGCCTCGCCCTCGCTCTCGCTCCCCAGGCTCCTGGTGCCACCGAGGGGCTGCAGGCTCCGCAGGCACGGCTGTCTGCCCAGCGGCTGTGCACGTGAAACGCCCCTTCCCGAGGGCTCAGGCTCCTGCTAGGTGGCAGGTGCAGGCTCAGCTGTCCCCACAGGAAGCCCTGCTGGGTGGTGCTGGCTGGGCCACAGCACGCCAGGCTCGGGCACCTCGGGCACTGGTTGGTTGGCTGCTTTGGTCCCTCTGTGCCCTGCCGTGTGAGTTGCTGAGAGAGAAGGAGTAAAATGTGGCTCTTGAGGCCCATTTTCTCCCTGAGGTCTTAGGAAGGGATGCGCCTGTCCCACCAGGCTGGCCTCTGGTGGGGGCAGACCCTGCAGCGGGGGCTGGGGCTCCGCTCTGCTCTGGTGCCCCCCTGTGAGATGGGGACGTGTTGGTCAGTGTGCGCGAAGCTGAGACCAGCAGCACCGAGGGCACCGCCGGCACGACACCCTTGTCATGTGGCCCCATGACGGTCTGTTCTGAGCCAGCTTCATGGAGACCCCGGCTGCTCACCGCTTCTCCTCTGTCTCCTGAAGCTGCAGGCACCCCTGAGCACAGCGGCCCCGCGGAGTCGGAGCGCAGCCCGTGGGCTTGCAAGGTGTGCTCCAGCGCCTTCCTGGAGCTGCAGCTCCTCAACGGTAAGGTGGGGAGGGGAGGGGGAGGGGAGGGGGAGGTGAGGTGGAGGTGAGGTGGAGGTGAGGCGGGGAGGTGGAGGTGAGGTGAGGTGAGGGGAGGTGAGGTGGAGGTGAGGTGAGGGGAGGGGAGGTGAGGTGGAGGTGAGGCAGGGAAGTGAGGGGAGGTGAGGTGGAGGTGAGGGGTAGGTAAGGCGGGGAGGTGAGGTGAGGTGAGGTGGAGCTGAGGCAGGGAAGTGAGGGGAGGTGAGGTGGAGGTGAGGCGGGGAAGTGAGGGGAGGTGAGGTGGAGGTGAGGGGGAGGTGAGGTGGAGGTGAGGGGGAGGTGAGGCGGGGAGGTGAGGTGAGGTGAGGGGAGGTGGAGGTGAGGTGAGGTGAGGTGGAGGTGAGGGGAGGGGAGGTGAGGTGGAGGTGAGGCGGGGAGGTGAGGTG